>VZTU01017035.1:1382-18500 GCA_013400835.1 Zapornia atra | reverse complement strand
TGGAATAGGCTGCCCAGGGAGATGGTGGGGTCTCCTTCTCTGGAGATATTCAAGATTCGTCTGGACGCCTATCTGTGCAATATGAGCTAGGGAGCCTGCTCTGGCAGGGGGGTTGGACCCAATGATCTCTCAAGGTCCCTTCCAACCCCTACGATTCTGTGATTCTGTGAAATAAATGGATATTAAAGGTTACGTCTGGCTATGGCAAACATTACTGGGCGAACAAAGCATGCTGCACCATGCCCACAAATGAGAGAGACCCGTGATGTCCTTGGAGAGAGAACAGAACTTTTTATAAAGCCATGGAGGTTCTTGTAACAAGCTTCATTACAAATGCACACCGTCTGCCCATAAACCAAATGTCAGTTCCTGCCAATTTCCTTGTACACTTCTAGTTCCTTGTACCTTATGAACCAGGGCTGGGTTTCCTTTCAGCAATGAAATGGAAAATGAAAGAGCATGAAGAGGCAGTGATGGCATGCTGTAACAGAGATACCAACATGAAGAGTAAAACCCTTACCTTCTTGACGTTCACAGGACATTAACGCTGACTCCGTGGGTCAGAGTTTCTCTCTTAGCTGTAGAAGCTGGCAGGCAATCTTACAGGTCTTTGGAAAGCACTGCTACGCTTGTTACTTGTAGTATTTTCAGCAGTTTTAATGACATTAAGCCCTAGGAGGCAAAGCCCCAGGAATAAGACGGATGCGGGCAGCCTGCGTGGTAATACCATGGGGCCTGCTAACTCTCCTCACTGAAATCAATACCCTCAACCGCTCCATGCAGAGCTGCAATGAAAGGAACAACACAAAGCTACCACTGGGACCCTGGGAGGTTTTGAGGAAAAACAAGCAGAGATCAGCCACAAACAAAATGTTCTGATCAGGCCTTTCTTTTTCTTTTCACTTTTTTCCCCCTTTTTTCTGTCTTTGAAAGTGCTGAAAATTCACCTCTGCACTTCTGTTCACTCTGTGGATCAGTCATGGCAATTTATCTTATTTACTTTTTTACTATTTCCATAATGCCTACTCTAATCACAGCATGTTAAAGAATTGTGGGCATGCTATATGCAGGTGCCTAACTCCACCATAAATATTTACAGCAGCATTGCCACTTAAGAGTTTTCACATGTGACCTTTTTGGGCAGTAATTCATGTGTGTTTTAACTCTTCTGATGCATTAGAGCACGCAGGTGAAATTTCTCTTTAAAACTCCAAAGGGTGACATCAAGCATTGCCTAACAGCTAGAACAGGCTTCATGTACTACTCATGCTGTTTGGGGATCTAATCCTTCAAGTAGCCTACGCCTGACCCTAACAATGTCTTCTTTAGATTTCTATAGCCTAACACATGGGCTGCTTTCATTTTACAGTCTATTTTAATTTTTTTCAAAGTCCTCCCAGCTCTACTGCTTCATTCACCAAAAAAGGCCCAACTGAACGAAATGGCGAAGCAAAGAGGAGGAAGCCTGTGTAGAGAACTTGTAAAACTGCTCTAATCTGTTTTTTTAGGGAAAAAAAAAACAAACCAACCTGGTTTCTAAAAATGCACACAGCCATTTATTGTGTGAACAGAGCTTTGTGAAGGGGACCCTTTATTATTCAAATTCAAGTAAGAATTTAACAAAAAACCACTTCTGAAGTTTAAAGAACTGAAGCTGGTGATGACAGAGATTAATGTTCAGTTTCAGGGGATCCACTTATTAATTTTGTCAGGCTGAAAACAACGGTTAACAGTTTCCAAAATAGCTGAACAATGTCAGCAAACATTTGCTTTGACTGAACCGAGACCCTCCCTTGCCCTAAGATCAGCTCCGGGACATTTTGAGAAAGGCTTTCTTTATCTCTTGACAGTGTGAAAAAAAACCCAAAAAAAACCAACCAACCAACCTAACTTTACCTGCAAATTGACTTGTGTGTAGAAGGAAGCTATCATTCATGCTAATGGAGCCCATCAGCTTGCTTTCACTGTACCGAGATACCCTGGAGCAAAAAATGTGAAGCTTGTTAAGCCCTGGGCTTAGCAATAGGATTTAACAACTCTGAAATGCCTACCTTCCTCTGTGCACATATTGTCCACCACTATCTCACACATTTCTCTCTGTTTCTGTGACAGCTGGTCAATGTAAACTAGCTCTTAAAAAGATTTTATGTTGATTCTTATGCGCTGGGAGCTGTTTGGGTAAAATAAACCCTACAAATTTGAAAAAAAAAAAAAAGCAAAGGGACAAGGAGATGCTGGAAAACTGCAGTAGAAAATTGTACAGAAAATTGTTTACAAAGCTCCCAATGATTTGGCAATGTGAAGCATCTTCCCTGCTCACCGCGTTCCTCTAAGTAAGTTGCTGGTGGGCACATTTTGAAGGCATTAGACATCAAGGCCCCTGCAAAATCATCGGGTTTATAAAATGCAAAAGCATGTAAAGGGTTAATCCCAGACCACAAAGCTGGAGAACAAAAGCAGGAACGAGCTAGTCCCAACTGCCCTGGATATAAAAACTTTGGGACCCTCAGGTGGGTTAAGATGCACCAGATGTGTCCGAGTGGTGGGCAGCAGCCTTCTTAGAGGCGATTTACCAGTTAATAGTATGACAATGCTAACATGGAAAGCGGCACTGGGTGGGGGGAAGAAATGGCTCTGAGCCATAATCAGCAAATGGGGAACATCAGACTACTCTCAGCCTGGCCTGGGGAGATCTGGAGCTCTGCCAGCACTGGGATCTGACACATCTCAGGCAAAAGAAGAAGGGACGAGACAAAGGGCTCGTTGACAGGCCCTGCATCTCGGGTCTCTTCTCTTGCTCATAAAATCTGATCATAACCTTCCAGCATGGGTCCCGTTGGACCCTACCTTTCACTAGACCTTGTCCAGAACTGTGGAAGCACTGCTTTCCTCATAAACCAATCAGCATTGTGTCCTGCCAGGCAAAAGGTAAAGCAAATGAGTCACTGGCGATGGGAAAGGAGAAAAACCCACAAGGATACAATCAAAGCCAAAAGAGAAGCAGCAAGATTAAACAAGGCAGGGGCAGGGCAGAACAGCAGTGCTCATGGATGACACCAAGCAGGTACCCTTCACTTCAGGCAAGACAACAATTCACACATCGCTTCACTGTGGGTAGGTGGCAAAATGAGACCACTCAGGAGCCAGATCAGACAGTGAAACATGACAAGACAAGGAACCAAACCATCCTGAGAGAAGCTTTTTATGAAAGCCTTCAGTGAAGTGTAGTGCTCAGAGTCTGTGAGACTAGCCAGAACTTCTGCCTGCTTGATGGAGGCATCCTCAGAGTCAGCCTGACCGCCAGCACCTGACCAGGACAAGTGGGAGCTTGGAACAGCCACAAAAAGGACCTGGAGTTCTTCTTCCCTGCTTGAGATGAGGTAAGAGTTTGTTTTCGAAGGATAAAAAGGGCTGAGGCGAAGGAGGACTCTCTCTCCAGAGGTATCTTTAAGAGTCCCAAACATACAGCAAGTTAAAAGGGAATGCTCAGAGCCAGGTAAAAGAGGATGAATCAACATTTTCAAGAACATTTCAACAAAAAAGGTTATCTTTCACAAGTAGCTGACAAGACCTTTTTATTCCTGCAGCAAAGCAGCAGTACATCTCTAAAAGTCCTTTAACCCAAAGTGCTGAGACATTGCAACTGAGCGGTGGTGAAAAAAGTAATGTGGTTGGACCACTGAGGAGCCACAAATAGAAGAAGTAAATCTCTCTTTACATCTTGGTGAGTTGTTGGAAAAAGGGAAGTATCTTTCTCAGAGACAGGACAAAGGTGGATTGCTTTCGTGCCAACAGAAAAAGGCCGGTCATGTGCCAGTCTTCATACGGAAGAAAAAATGCCTAACAGTCCCGGCATGTTTGGTTCAGACACACTGCTACAACAGAAGATTTAGGTGACTTCCTGGGTAAGCACAGATGAGTACCTGGGAAAACCAGCCAAGACACCACAGCATCATTTGCTGCTGCCTAGCCTGCTACCGGGCATTTTAGTAAAGGAACCATGCTCTGGTTTGGTTTTCTTCCACTCACGCTCCAGGAGCATCTCTCTCAAATGCAAATGAAACAGAATTCTGTTACAGCGAAAACAGAAATAAGAAGACTTCCAAGAAGCCTTGATAGTGGAAGATCAAGAAGTTGGGAAAGGTATTTCTGGAGACTTTCTTCATCTTGGGACTTTGTAACAACCAATATTTCACACTAAATTTCTAGATTTTTTTAAAAGCAATACTGGGCCATCAATTAATACTCTGATGAGTCAGTTAATTCTTATGTGCCTTTAACCTTCTGGGAGAAGCGTAATAATTCAGGAGACTCTGGCTCTGCTCTGAGCACCTACATTTGTTACTCATTGCACTTCTCTGAATACTTGGGATGGCTCTGCTCACCTGCAGCACTTCTTACCCAAAAAGTCCTTTCCTCAGCTACCAGTGAAGATCTGAGATGCCCTCCAAAGCCCTCACTATATGCAACCTCCTGTTTCCTGGTTTCTTGTCTATACAAGGCACACATGCAACGCACTTTCAGCGCTCTAGCCCAGGCTCTTCTTGGCCAGTCCCACTACACCACTCTGTGCAGTGATTCACCTCTGAATCGATTCAGTGTGGTCTCACAAAGTCTTTTTTCCACTAATTCAGTCATCCCCCTGGCTATATCCAGCACTTCTCCATTAGCCAGCCATGGACTCCTGGTCTGCTGCCCACCTCTCAGTGCATATGGCACCGAAGGACCCTGAGGACAGAACGGGGTTTCAAAAGCAGATTCATAGCGCTTGACGAAGACTACAGAAGTCCTACCAGAAAGGATAATAAGTCTTTTGAAAAATGATTTCTTTGCATCCTGTTGTACCATAAAAGTACATTACAGACCATAGATTGTCTGGACTTACAAATGAATTCCCAATGTTTAATCTATCTGAATTTCTTTCTTGTGGTTTTTTACTTCAGTGTAATCTTTCACTAAACATTTTTCAGCCATTAGCTCAGGACTATACATTTTTCATTACTAAACTGCCTCATGTTTTCATTATATGTGCACGTCAGATTTTACTTAGTGATATATCAGTGGGATCACCTCTCTTATTACTGCACTTGAATTCGTCTTCTGAGAGAAATACAGTTATTTCAGATGAAAAGGGGCTCCTCAGAGCTACTCAGATTATTCTTGCTGGACCCATGACAATTTGTATGAACTGAAGTAATATCAAAGAAACGTCAGTTATGAGAAAGGAACCAAGCTAAAAATTCTCTTTTTTGGGGGCAAGGTGCTACAGGTAACCTGAGGGAAAACCTGCCCCACAGAAGAACTGTTTAAATAGACAAGACAGACAAAAGGTGTAAGAAAATAATTGTTGTTGCCCCATGTTACAAACTGGGACTTGAGTCATAGCATGAGTAAGTGATTTGGAGATGGTCACACAGGAAATCTGTGTCACGGTTGGTTATTAAACCCAGATTTCCTGATTTGACACTGAATCCCATTATTACAAGACCATCCTTCCTGTCCCTTCCAACACAATCCATAAAGTACCTCACCAGTTGGGCAATGCTTTACGGGAAGAAAAAGCCTTCTGTGCATCCCGTAGCATGATCTCGTGTGACTCTTACCTTTGGGCTCGAAACTGTGGCTCTAGCTTCTGGCTGAGAAATTGCATTTCTTTGTCCCCATCAAGCTGATGTCCTCGTGCAGATGTCCTCCCTGGCTTGTACCCCAGTGTCCAGCCTGCACGGCTCCCTCACACCACCCTCCCCTGCTCCTTGGCCACAGCTCCTCTCATGCCCTTCACACAGGCATCTGAAAGAACCCCAACACTGCCTTCTGGCTTGGTGGGGTTCCCTCACTCCATTGGTTGTGGTCCGGCTAGTGAGGCTGAAGAGAGGAGGACATGGAGATCTTCAGCAGCAGTCCTGCAGTGCATTCAGTTTTTCTACCGGAAGCAAATGAAACAGGGTCACAGCAAACACAGTTAAATCTTATCCCTCAAACTTCAGTAAAAAGGAGGAAAAAAGGACTAAAGATGCCTGTGTCAGGGTGGGGGAGTGGGCCTACCCAGAAGAGTTCTACCAGCAGGGGGAGGAGACCTGGGGCTCCTGCAATACCAAATTTCCTAGAAATTTGGGGACCTTCTAGAAATCAGAAGACAAAGGAGATCGGCCCAGAACTCCTGTGAATAAGAGGTGGCAAAGAGATGTAAGGGTGTGAAGTGCACAGGATTCAGCGTTGGAAGGGAAGCTACTGAAAGCAAACAGCAAATGTCCGAAACAGTAAGTTTAACGGGCAAATAATTATACAGTGTCAGTGATTTCCATAATTTACTGACAAAAACTAGTCAGATCTAGAGATGAAAAAATAATTTGGGTCCATTCTTAATGGGTTTTTTTGAGAGGTTTAAAATCTGGTTTTGGAAGTGTTAAAGAAGTAGGTAGTGGAAATAAAGAGAGGATACAGCCAGGCAGCCTTCCCTAAGGAAGAAGCAGCAAACTCATTTTCAAGTTTAAAAAAACAGGGCCATATGGCTGGATGGTAATGCAAGGCTGAACCCTATTTAATATCAGCATTAACACTATAGAAGCTGTTGCTATAGTAGTGACATCTGGAAGAAACCTTCAAATAGATTATTCTCTAACCTGGATGAAGGATTCTGCCAGTCTGTCTGTCAAAGAAAGCCTTCAGAGCAAATCAATAACAAAGATCTTGTTACCTGAATGCAGTGTAATTTAGCAGCTAATCAGTTTGACAACATTAGAAATATAAGGAGAGAAGAAAAGAAGAAGGAAGGCGGGAGATGTAATTAACATCCAGGAAGGCAGAAATTACTCCAGGAACACAAGGAGAAACATCAAATTTTTATATGCCGCTACCCACTGAAGATCAGTAAAATCACGCCTTCACTCCACACCAATCCCAGTCTAGCTGATACTTACTGCTCATAGACTCCACTTACAAAGCAGTAACATTACTGACTGATTGTATTATTAGTAGAGATGAGAGCTGCAGGCACAAAATACTGCTAATGGCCCGGGCAGTGATAGATACAACATGCCACCTTTGTTTGATGTTGAATACTTATTTTTCCTTGGCCAAGTGAGAAGGTTCCTCTACGCTAATTAAAATGAGTCTGCTGAGCAGAGACATTTGGCAGCCTCTGGAAATTCAATTCCTCCTTGTAGCTGGTCTTTCTGGCTGAAACAATATGAGAAATTGTTGCTAGAAAGAGGGGGTTTGTCAGTCTGTTTGTTGAATTGCCTTATACTTATGCAAAAGCATTTCAGACCTGATCAACTTCTGAATCTGAAAAGATCAGGTGAAGCTGACAGAAACAATTCTCACCACCTTAGGTGGTCACTGAAATCATAAAAGGGTGTAAGGAACTTAACAGTGCCATTGCCATTTACTTGCACAATGTACAAAACAACTGCATGTCAAACACTCTGATGTGAAGTCATGATCATGACCATATGTTTTTGGAAGGTAACAGACCATATGCAGGGGGATACAGCCTTTAACTCCAGAGTTATCGTTGAAAAAATCTTTGAAATAATCATTGACATTTTTCACACTTGTTTTCAAAAAATACTGCCCTTTACATCCTTTAATGTAATACACCTGTTTGTTTCCTGACAGGAACAAAATTATTTACTCATTTAATAGCCTGTGACAGTCATCAGTCACCTGCAAAGTCAGTATGGGTGAGTACTTGAGCCGTCCCTGTGTGTCTTCACCATTGAATGGGGCACGTCTAACAGAGAGCAAAGGCATGAGCAATTCCTGGCTCGCATCCTATAGGTGGCTTGCATCCTATGGGCTTCCCAGGGGAACGAGGGAATCCTGCATGGGCCCACACTTGGTAAGTGATATATATTTACCCCACGAAACAATAGAAGTCTTGTCAACAAGTCCAGTGGCAGCAGATTCTTGCAGAGCTCCCTGCTGTCATTTAACGTCCCACCTGCAGATGGATGTCTCAGAAAATGAGTGGGTTTAGAGTTCACGCTGTCCTGGTTGTCCACAGACGTGTGTGCATAGGAGCTAGATACACTATTCGCATCAGTAACATTTAATACCAATACTACCTCCATGTTAACACAAATACACTATATTCAGTGTGCCACAGTCCTCACATGAGCAGTAGTTCTGGACTTCCTTTCATGAAGCAGAGTAAGAGCATGTGAGGGTCAGCGCTGCTCAAAAGTTGAAAACAGAGACAACTTTTAGGCCAAAAATCCAACACTCTTTACAAATTTTGTTTTATTTAAATATGCAAGTGTGATTAAAATTATTTAATACCAGAACTCACAGAGTCTAAGCAGAAGTAATGAAGAAGAGAAAGTAGATGGAGAACTAGAAAAAAAAATAGAGATTTTGTTCCAGTTCTGAGAAAGCAGTTAGGAACTCCCCAGATAGCTGTTCACGCAGCTCTTACACTGGCAAAACTGCCACTGACTTTAATTGCAGTTCACTCAGTTGGATCAGCCTGCTAATCAACTAAGCACTTTTCATTTCATGGCAATAAGAAGGTGTGCTGAAAATGCCATCATATCTCTAGCCATCTTCAAAGCCTAGAATGTCTTCACACCGTTTCATGGGTTTCCCCTTTCCACTACTAAAAAAGGATGCTATAAAAGTCATGATTTAAATGATATATTGCAATTTTATGGACTTGGAAGCTAATTTTGCTTAGAAGCATTTTTATGGACTTTGGAAGCCGAGAGTCAGGGGAAGCAGAGCTCCTAAGATCAAATACTTTCCTTCTGTAGAAAAAGGGTTTTCTTGAGGGTGGGGGGAGGAGGTTCTGTCTCCCCTGGATGGGACTCAATTGCCTCTTGATTCTCCAGCATTGAAAGGTTTTTGCTGCAAAATAGATGTAAAGAGGGAATTCATTTTATCTGCCTTGCAAACAAAAGGGATTTCGGTTTCTTTTATGAGAGGGAGAAAGGGGGAGGTGGGGATGTGGTGTCTTTCCAGGGAAAATCTGTAAGATGTTTTCCTTAATTAGTTTAATTACAAAATGTACTAAGACTATTAGTTAAACATTAGGCTGTTTTCGGGTTCAAAACAGGCAGATGTTAGCAGGATTAAATCAAAATACTTTATACGACTTTGAAGTTGGTTTTTTTTAACTCAAAGATCTCAGGGTTTTTTTTTCCTTTTAGACTGTGTAACAGCTGATATTATTACTTCTTTTTTTTCTTTTTTTTTGGCTTAGAATTATGTCCATCTAACTCATGCAAGTCAGGTTTCATTAGCAAAACAAGCAGGATTTGGCCTATGGTATCACATTTCTGGAATCTGATGATTTCTTTTGTATTCATCCATTCTCCCTGCTCTGATCAGATTTAATTATAGACAAATCACAGCTATTGTCTCAAAGGCTGAGTAACATATTTGTGGTATTTTGGGGGAAAACCGAAGATGGCTGATTTAAAAATAGAAATTATACAAAGTAATGAGAGTTGTTTATAGTCATTTTTTTCACAGAAGATGGCAATGGTGGGGAGGGGGAAGTCATCCTTACATCCAAGTAGGAGAATGTGTAGTTTTCTGAATTGAAGCTGTCTTTCTACAGCTTCTCTCAACACTAACACTCCATCAGCTGCTGCAGGGCACTGAAGGACTTACCTAGCTCTACAGTTACCTACTGGGGTTACCTACTCCAAGGGAAGAAGTACGAAACATGCTGCTTTGGGACCCAACGAGGAGTTCATGGCATGTACCAACAGATTAACTATCACTGGAGAAATAAGCATAGAACAGAGAGTAAGTACTCTAGCCATGAGCAAATCTGCTATAAACTCAAACTTATGTCACAGCTACATACATACTAAGAGGAGAAATAACACCATACAAGCAAACGTGTAACAAACTGAACCCCATGCTCATGGATACTTATGAGCAATAACATCACTCCCCACTTTGGCAAACTGGGGAGTTTGCCAAACAAGTGCCAAACAACGTTGCGGGCACAAACATCCTTATCTATAATCATTTTATCATCTGAGGGTGGTGACCTGACATAACTGCTTTTAAAGGTATTAATGTCATCAACCATAAATTACAACAGAACTCAAAGTAAAAAGGAGTAATAAACCACTTTTGGTCGGAAAGGCAGTTTCCAGGGCGCATATAGTTACAAAGCATTTTTACTTCATCACTTTTAAAATCTATCAGTAAAGACTACCTCTGAGATTGCTCATTACCAGCCTCCAAATTGCTCCACGACACGTGCAAAGTCAAGCGAAAAACTTCTAAAAACATTCTTGCATGTTAATAAAAGTTGTTTTACAAGAACAAGGTGGCTACACGCAGTATATCTCACAGCATTACCCTGCTGGTAACCTCAGTATGATGAAAATGTAAAAAAGCTTTTTTAGCATTTGGTTTCCAAAAGGAGCTTTGGGTACTTGGCAGCCTTTTAGCTCCACAACTGGTCTAAAAACTTAAGTGTGAGTTCATTATTTTCTCTGAGACTCTCTTCACCAGCATCCACCGTGTGGCAAATTACAAAAAAACCCACCAGGCAAGCTAATGATGAAGACATAACTTCACTGAGGAAAAAAACCGACCAACAAACCAACCCAAAACAAAAAATCTAAAACAAAAACTGTAAAACACAGCAAACCAGTAAGTGGATAACATCAGAAAGACAGCGATATATATATATATATATATCACTATTCATTCAGTAAAAAGGTGTGTATTGGATGTGTTCTTGCACGTGCACGCACAGGCCAGTGGCCTTTCACACAGGGTAATCCCTTTAAAAGCCTTGGATGAAAAATACAGGTTAAAATCCCTGAGATGTTCTTCCTGTACACAAACGGAGATGTCCGGCTCCTCCTCAGAAGGAGCTGTGTAAATATCATCAGGTGTTAGCATAATGCAGTGGCCATCAGAGTTCATTAAATGTCTAAATCTATTAAACAATTAAATCCTCAGGCACACCAATTCATGTCAAGTGTAAACATACGGTGAAACACTTTTAAATCAATTACCTGATGATAAAGGAATAATCTTCTTACTTAAATGAAAGCAATTAATGTATGTCAGGGCTATGCATTTAAGAGGTTTCCAGGATCAGAAACATCCATTTGATAGTACCTAAACTCACACTTTCAGAAGTTAGATTAAATATCACTAGCAGATGTTGAGTCATACCACAAATAGTGTTTAATTTGGATTAATTTTTTTTCTTCCAGCACATTTCACTCCATAGGATTTCACAACATTGTACTTTACACAGCACTGAAATGCCACCACTCTTGCCACCTTCCTCCTGCCATTGGTTTCAGTACCAGTAAGCATGACATCAGGAGGGGAGCAAAGTGCTGTGCCACTTATACTGCTAAGAGGTAGCATTGTGTTTCTTACTGGCAAGAGCCAGTGAAAGGTAGAAAGAGAGGTGAAAGGGACAGAAGATGTGCCTCGTGGCAATGTCTCAACCGCTCAAGGTGATTCTGACCATGGGGGCAGTCACAGTATCCCCATATACTCTACCTGCTTGTTCTGAGAAACCTGGACTGCAAAAAAATTACTTTTGAGTGGCCTCAGCACACACCAGGACAGCTGACAAAGAAGAAATACAGTCACTAGTTTAACCATGAGCATTTATATAAATTGTGTATATGATCTGCAACATTTTCTTTGACTCTGTCTTGCCAACTAGGCCTGCTTCCTGTTGTTGGCAGAAACTGTGGCCCTTGGTCTTGCTCTTGGCAATGTCAACCTAAGGATAAATGAAGAATTGCAGCTGCCTTCCTTTTCACACCCTCTCAGTCTCCTTTACTCCTTTCAGCCTTTTAGCTCCCACTTGTACTAATGACATTTAAAAAAAAATTATTTTTGCAGTGTCATGGCATGGTAGCATTGACAGAGTGGGTGTCAGCCCCTCAGACCCACATACCTTTTCTCCCTCAACCTGTGATCTGTTCACCTCAACGTGGCCCTCACCAACACCAGGGGTACAAAGCACCACCACAGTGGCTCAGAACTAGGAGTCTCCCTGTACGTGTAACCACCACGATGTCACGTCCTGAGGAGAAGAATGGTAGTGAACACCAAGCATGAGCTCCAGGGGGCCTGGTCAACTGGCCTAGCTGAAGAGTCTTCAGCATGCAGTATGTGGGATATTTCAAACATGCTGGAAGGGTCTCAGCGTTGTGCTGTGGGTGTGCTGAATGACATGTAGCATTAAGCGATACTCGTGCGCAGCATGACCGTGACCGTGTAACGCACAGTGAAACTGCATTACACGTGGCTTGTGCAAGAAGTCTAGCCTCAACAAATGTGCAATATACAGTCACTCTGTGTCAGGGTCTTGAGGCAGCCCAGTGAAGTGGCAGCAACAACTGTGAGTGTTGCTGGAGCACGCTGATTGATACGCATTCTGCTGAGAAACGGTAGCATCTTTCAGGAGCAGACACAGCAATTCATCCAGCATGAGTTCCGTGCTCTCCAACATTGCGGGGCATTGTATGGGTTAGATGCACTCAAGGTTGCAGCAGGATGGCTACCTCTCCCTTCTCAGTGCCCCACTCCAGCTCTCACTGATTTTGTGAGAGAGTAGTTGCTCCTCCCACACAGAGGGGAAAAAGGAAGAAATTCCAGCCTGACACCAGTCCAGGCTTCAGAAACTTGAACTGTCAAATGCAAACAGAGTGACATACAGAGGTAGACATCTACAGATAGATAGCAGATAGAGATGTCATGAGTCTTGGGACTTTCTTCTCCTTTGGTTGACTGGCTTTTGGCACCAGAGCTTTCCTGAACTTGCATCCTTATTCAGTCAATGTACCGTGTAGGGTCCTGGTGAATTTCCCCTACCTGCCTCTTCCTTAGACCCCTCATCCCACACCTGTATTTTTGGGGATTTAAGCTAGGGTTTCACCATATCCTGCTGTACAATGTGCCTACTACCTATGGCAAACATAAAATCAGAGGGGGGAAGGAAACTGTCACACTCAAAACCACTTCCAGGATCACTATGTCCAGCTGTAAAATCTTTGTACCTGTGTGTCTTTGTTCTCATCACATTCTGAGAACCATTTCCAAAAGTGATGCACAGGACAATGTTTATAAATATCTCAAGTGTGGGACACAAGAGGAAATGGCCAGCCTCTTTTCAGTTATCTGTGGAGACAGGACAAGGGGCAATGGCTGCAAGTTGAAGCACAGGAAGTTCCACACCAACATGCAGAAGAACTTTTTCACAATGAGGGTGACAGAGCCCTGGAGCAGGCTGCCCAGGAGGGTTGTGGAGTCTCCTTCTCTGGAGATATTTGAGACCTGTGTGGACACCTGCATGTACAATCTGTCCTAAGGAACCTGCTTTGGCAGGGGGTTGGACCCAATGATCTCTGGAGGTCCCTTCCAACCCCTACGATTCTGTGATTCTGTGACCCTTGGATGTAGAGAGATCCTTGGCCTACAGAGTCCCAGTCTTGGCTGACTGCACCGCGAACGACAACAAAATCCATCTCTCTCCACAGCATATTAGACAGCTTGGCTGCGTTTGTTACCCCATCCTCCACTGTGGGGTTCACTGACATGTTTAAAAGAGCCCTCATCCACGCAGGATGATACAGAACCAGATCCTTGGGGATATCACACGCAGTGTAGATGTATTACACTGACATATTCGACTCATCGTAACTTTTCACTTTCGCTGCACTTAGATTCCCCAAATTAACTTCTGGAACTTCAACTCTGGTTTACCTCCAGCATACAGTCTACATACCGTATGTAACTGTCAGGAAAAACTTTGAGCTCTCTCCTGTTTCTGCTGAACTTCATCACAAATTCCCCTTAACCTTTAATGAGTAGATTCAAGTTGTTTCTCTAATGGCTGAAGAACGCTTTTAAAACCAGACTCCTTCCAAGTATTAAGACCTGGGGAAAAAAGTTTAAAAGCCCCTTTTCTACTGTTTCCAAACAAAAATAATTGACCAAATTGCTTAATTTCAGAATCTTCCAGTGTGGAAGAAAATGTTCTGCCTGAGACTCTCCACACCAAACTTAAGCCACAAATATGTTTTTACCATAACCATTTACAACTGGGAAATGTGTGGTTTATAATGGAATGATTGTACAGCTTTGGATAGGGATATCACCAGCCTTCTGGTAAGGTGAGTAAGTAAGAACAGAGCCAGTTTTGATCCTTCACTGAATACATTAGGCACCACTGTAAGAGTGAAGCGGCTCCCCAGCCCTTCACACAGTTTTAACAGTTCTGGGTTTTGTGGAATTCTTTTTTTAATAAAGTATATGGTCTAAGGCCCAGCTTGAAACAAAAAAAAAAAAAAAGAAAAAAAGAGCTCATTGCTTGCTGAGTTGTATGAACTTTGGAAATATAGCAATAAAATGGACACATATGTTCTATTATTATTATTATTATGCTTAAGGGCTAGAAAAATAAATCATTCTCCAAGCTCACATGGACAAAATGAGCACTGCCTTCTGTGAGCGTCTGTACTTACATGTATCTGTTTACTTAGATGCATCTGTTCTTGATATCTTGTGGAAAAATCAAATATTGTATCTTATGAAAAACCATTGCTGAAGCATTGTTCAGAAAATCAATCCTAAACCAGAAGTCCATTAAAAAAAAAACCCTGAATACCTGGGTCTCTCTGCTTGGAACTCCCTTTTATTGTTATTAATAGATCATTTATCTCCAATATGGTTGGAGATAAAAATTCCTTTTTAAAGTGATGAAATGAAGAGATTTGCAAGTGCTGAAACCCCCTGATCTCCCCCCTCTCTCATCACCTGATACAGGCTTAAGGTTTCACAGTTTGTAAAAATCAATGGGAAGTTTTCCCCTTGCCAGCAGCCCAGGCCAGTTTAATAAGTACCTGAACAGAGAGGCGGCCTGTTGAAGGGGCAGTCACCTTTCTCCTGGCAGGAGGAGCTGCGAGGGCCAGGACACTGGAGCACATTGTGTCCCCACGCAAAGGCCTTAACCAGCAGTGACGAGATTTCTTCTCCAAGTCCAGCTTCCCCCCACCAGCCTGACTGTAACCCAGAGGGGAACCTGCGAGGGAACGGCCAACTTCTGCCACAGGTTGCAGTTACTGGCGGTGGGGGGACTTCATGTTTCCCGTAAAGGGCTTTCTCCTCACTCACTAGGACAAGCACTTCGCAGGGAAACTCCAAGCAGCTGCCGGGCAATTTCTTTTCAACTCTGTCCCAACATTGCTGTTTACAGTTTTATGAAGGCAGCTCTGACTGCCCCTTCTCCTCCTCTCCCTCCCACTTGTTCAAGTTTGTCGATACCCGATCCATGAACATTTGTTTCCTCCTTCCCTGGAGGAGTTTTGCGCTTCACTGACCTTAAGTTCAGCCCCAGCGAGGCTGGCAGGAGGGCTCATCTGGCTCTGGTTTCCCCACTTGCTGCAGTCCCTTGTGCTGGACAAGCACAACCAGTGTAATTCAAGCTGGGAGAACCCTTCCCGTGCCAGCTCCTCACACAGCCCTGGGCTCTGCTGCTGGAGAAAAGTTAACCCACCTTAGTCCCAGCCCACGGAGGTGCACCCCTTACGCACCGTCCATGGAGGCCACTGGTGCTGGGGGTATACAGGCAGGTCTGGACCCTTGCCTCTGCTCTGGCTGCCCTTAGGTCTCCTCCCTGGTCTGCTCCACTCCACGCTGTTCCGCACCACGCCCTGCACTGCACACCTGTGGCCTTGCCACAGCTTCCCCAGGTGGGTCCCAACCTCGAGGCACTGCTGTGGGTGCATGAGGGGTGAAGCACTGGGGGATGGCAGTGGGATGGAGGATGGATAGATGGATGGATGGATAGATGGACAGATGGACAGCTGTGTGTTTAGCTCCTCTTCAGCTTGACTTCCAGGTGGTTCCCCTCCCACCCTGTATCAATGCTCTTCAGCATTAGACCTCTCTTGCCTCCCTCGCTCAGGTGCCCCCTTTGCTTTTCAGCAGCGACAAAGCCTTTTTGTTTAACCCGTTCGGGTTGTCCGCTGAGATGCCCCGAAAAAATGGATCGAGGAGGGGTTGGGACGTCGGGGTTTTCTGCCTGTCACCAGCTCTGCGGCCGCGCCTTGTGCCGCTACCCCGCGTCCCGGAGAGCAGAGCCGCGGGGATGCACGGAGCCGCCACCGGCAACTCGCGGCGGGGACTGGAGCGGGAGCCACCGGGTGCGCGGGTGCGCTGGCGGGCGTGCGACGGCGCAGACCCCCGTGAAACCCGGAGCAGGGGAGGGGAGAGTTCCCTCCTCTGATAAATCATCCTGGCTGTCCCACTGGCTGCCGCGGCTCCCCGCGGAGGGTGCGCGCAGGCAGGGAGAGAGCGGCGGGCAGGGCTGGCTGCCCGCTGCGCGGCTCCGCAGCCCGGCGGGGAGAACCGCACTAATTCCACTCGCGCGGAGCCATTCCGGCGCTGGCCCCACGGCACTCGGAAACCGCTGCCCCTCCGGTGGCTCCTTCTGCGCCACCGGCCACCCAAATGTTTACTAAATGCCGGCATTCGTTGCTTTCTAATTACCGGCGCCCGGATCCGGCTGCTTTGTCTTGTTCTTCGAGACGTTGCTGCTACGCGACAGCACATCAAAAAAAGGAGAAAAAAAACCCCTATATTTTAATTAAATTACCCCACCCTGCTCGCAGAAAAATATAAATACAATTAAATAATATACCCAAAACACACCACCACCACCACGCATCCTGGGAGCCAGTCTTTACTTCCCGCTCCCCTCTGGCCGCCTTGCCCAGGGTTAACTCGGGTTGTGGCGCTGTTACTTAGTTGCGTGTGTTTGTGCTTCCCGATGATAGTAAAGCTGTTTACGCAAACTGCAGCAAGGGAACCGAGGCAAAAAGATTTTTTGGGAAGGATGTGAAAAAGAATGTGGTTTGATAGTGCCGGGGCTACCGCAGAGGTCTCATTTCAATCACAGCTTTCGTCCCAGCGCTTTGGGTGCGCGTAAAAAAGGGGAGGAAAAAAACCCCCAAACCCACCCAATATAAAAAGCCGCGCTCGGAACTTTTCTCGGTGCTGCCGGAGGGCGGGAGGGGGAAACTCTGGAGCTTGCTGCGCGTCGTCCCGGGGAAAGCTCCCGCGGCTGGAGCCCCCCGGGCCAGCCAGGCAGCCGCCGCCGCGGGGGAGGCTGAG
>VZTU01017034.1:46027-74974 GCA_013400835.1 Zapornia atra | reverse complement strand
GTTGGAGTGAGCAGTGTGGCTGGGGAGGGAGGGCTGCGGCTCTGCCTGCTTACACAAGAGGGCACGTTGGGTTCGCTACACCGACCTGCTGCTCTCCCCACCTCGGGGAGGTGTTGGGGGGCTCTCCAGTCCCTACGTTCAAAGGCTCAAAAGAGGATTTGTGTGGGATTAGATCACTTTACTGGAAACCCGTTTCCTTTTCAAAGAGGTGCTGGCAAGCTCCCACTGAACATACATGCTAAATCATGTCAGTTACTGGCTTGGGATCGCTGCACGTGTTAAGGCACTCGAGCAGCTGGGGGGTAGTGATGAACGGGTGGGCATCAGTGCCCAAGCACGCAGGGGAAGCAGCTCCCTATCTATATCCTCTGTAGCCAGAGAGAGGAAACTCTTCAGTGTGAGTGGGGACAGCTTGACAAGTGATCTGAGAAACCAGGAGATTAAAAAAAGAATCAGAATCAGATTTTAGACTGGAGCTTGTGTGGTGTAGCTGTGTCTCCCCACGCTTAGAGCAGAGCTTTAGATACTTCTAGTCAGAAATACCCAGAAGGAAGGGGAATAGGATTTTCTCCTTTTTCAGCCCCAGATGGTAAAGTGTCTGCTACTGGTTCGTCATTTGTAGTTGGAAATGCTGCACTGGAACGCTGGAGGGACAGGTCGCTGTCCTGTCTGCAGCGTGTGTCATTTCAGTACCTGATGATAGGATCTCTCTCCACCTGTGGGTTAACCAGAAGGTGATACACAAAGGTGTGAAATCTCCACAGAATCTCAGGGGATGCTGACAGGAAACCAGTTTGTTTGGTCTTTACTGGCACAAGTAAAAAACTTCTTAGGAAAAAAGTCTATTTTCTGCCTCCAGGGCCATCATGACTCACGCCTCAGTGCCTAAAGAAGATAGAGAAGCTCTTGGAATCAGTGATACATTAATTCGCCTCTCAGTTGGTTTGGAAGATGAGGAAGATTTACTGGAAGACCTTGATCAAGCTCTGACAGCTGCAGTAAGTGTGCTGGTACCCTAGTGCCATCACTCTCAAAGCAGTTTCCATGCTGCACCTCTGCCTTTCTCACTAAACCATCTCCTGGTAATTCTCACCTCACTATTAAGAGAAGGGGTGGCAGCAGGGACAGGGAGGGGATTGTCCCTCTCTGCTCTGCCCTGTGAGGCCCCAGCTGGAGTCCTGTGTCCAGAGCTGGGGCCCCCAATACAAGAAAGATGTGGGGCTGTTGGAGAGGGGTCAGAGGAGCCAGGGAGATGGTCAGAGGGCTGGAGCAGCTGCCCTACAAAGAGAGGCTGAGGGAGCTGGGCTGTGTCAGCCTGGAGAAGAGAAGGCTGTGGGGGGACCTCATTGCAGCCTGCCAGTCCCTGAAGGGAGCAGAGACACAGGAGGGGAATCAGCTTGTTAAAGGGCAGAGACTGGCAGGACAAGGGGGATGGAGTGAAGCTGGAGGAGGGAAGGGTTAGAGGAGAGATTGGGGGGAAGTTCTTTGCAGAGAGAGTGGTGAGGGGCTGGAACAGGCTGCCCAGAGAGGGTGTGGGTGCCCCATCCCTGGGGGTGTCCAAGGCCAGGTTGGATGGGGCCCTGGGCAACCTTGTGTAGCTCCAGGCCTGGAGGTTGGTGTCCCTGCCTGTGGCAGGGGGGTTGGAGCTCTGTGACCCTTGGGGTCCCTTCCAACCCAGACCAGTCTGGGATTAAACCCCTTGTAGGGTGTGTGGATGTGTTTAAAGCTTCCCTCCTCAGGTCTCTCTGTGCAGTGAGGTTGGTGATCCTTGGGCTGGTGCAGATTCAGGCAGAGCAGGTGGGATGTGATGGGGGTGGCTGCTGAAGTCAGGCTGCACAGGTGTCAGAGTGCTTCCTGTGGGGTTCCCAGTTCCCATCCCACTGTTTTGGAGAGGGTTGAAACACATTAAGTGGCTTCAGGAAAACAGCACCAGCCGGGCAGCGAGTCCAATGTTTGAATCATGCTGCTGGGGTTACAAGCCCCACTGCCCAAAGTCCTGTACTTCAGAGAAGGGCTTAAAGTTATTCTTACACGTGGTAGCTGCTGTCTTGCCAGACAGTGCCTGTTCTTCTCAAGGCAGATCACCTGAAATACAGGTGGGGAAGGTCTTTGTGTACGGGTGTGCACTGTGTGTGTGTGCAGGGGAGGGGCTGCTCACACACACAGGGTCCCTGCTCAGCCTCGTGCTGTGGCTGAAGCAGCAATAGCTGGGCTTGTGCATTCTTGTTTAAATCTGTTAAATTTATGTTTACTGGAGAGGATTAGTCATAACTGAGACATATGAAGTGTGAGTGCTTGACTTGGGCCCAGCACATCAGCCTGCTCCCCCTTGGCAGCTGCAGGCTGCTGTAGCAGCAGTGCACAGAATCCCCAGGCTGGAAAAGCCCTTTAAGCCCCTGGAGTCCAACCATCCCTGTCCTGTGCTAAACCAGATCCCTGAGCACCTCATCTCCCCTCTGTTAAACACCCCCAGGGCTGGGGACTCAGCCCCCTCCCTGGGCAGCCTGTGCCACAGCCCCACAACTCTGCCAGGGAAGAACTTTGCCCTCCCAGCTGAGCTGACCCTGCCCTGGGGCAGCTTGAGCCCCTTGCCCCTTGTCCCATCTCCTGTCCCCTGGCTGCAGAGACCCTCGCCCACCTCTCTGCACCCTCCTGGCAGGGCAGGGGAGGTGGGGAGAAGGTCTCCCCTCAGCCTCCTCTTCTCCAGGAGGGTAATTAGCTCTCATTTCCCTTCTCCTGGCAGTTTGCAGCCCGGAAGCCTTGATGTTTAAAACTGGATCTTGAACCCGAAGGATGGAATGGCTGAAGAGGAGAACCCAGGGAGCCACACTGCTGGTGCTTTGCCTTCCACCTGCCCTGGAGAACTGCAGTCTGTCCAACCCCACGCTGTTCTCCCAGGAGTCCTCCCTCTGTGCTGTTGCGTTGTTCGGCTGACGCCGGGCTGTACGCAGCGCCTGTGCTGTGCACACAGCCCGTGCTCCCCTGTGCAGCGGTGTGGGACACCTGGTGACCCTTTGGCTGTGGCACTCAGGGAGCTGAGTAGTTGTGTGTGGGAGTGGCTGTGACGCACGCTCAGGGTGTCATCCCTTGTCTCTCCCTGGAGAGGAGCGCTTCTCCTTCGGCACGCTGTGCTGCCAGGGTGATAGGAGGAAGGGCTGGTCTCTTGCTGCTCCTCAGGGTGCACAGTTAACTTCTTCTCATTCCTCTAATCCAACAGCCCAACTTAATAACTATTGATTTACCTTCGATTTTTTTTTTCCCCCTTTTTTAATTAGGATGGAAATGAGGTTTTCTCTTGTTGACATTTTATGGAGGGTTGGGGTGAAATCCAATGCCTGGTAAACAATGGTAACTTTCCAAAGAGGATTCTTTTCACTTGTTTTAAGAAAAATCATGTTAATTGTAACGATTTGATTTATATTTGGAATAGTTTTAATTAAAACACGCTTTGAATTGCCCTGATGCATCACTGGTTCTGACATTTGCATACAGTACTTGCATTCAGAATCAGACCACGAAGCAGTGCTGGCTTGGTGTGGATTTTCTCCTGGGAAAATGCTGCCATTGATGTTTTCACTTTCCCCAAGGGACAGAGAGAGAAGTTCCAGCCTAGCAGGACTTACTGTGCTGCACCAGGCAGGGACCAGTCAGGTGCCTCAGGGATGTGGGGGTGGCTGCTGGAGGAGGCACCCCACAAATGTCATCTCCTCTGAGCCCCTGCATCCCTGCTGCCCGCAGCATCTCAGAGCTGAAGGACCACAAGGGAGGCCCAGGTACTACAGGTATTTGTTACAGCATTGACTCCACAGATCTTTCACAGTGCAAGCATTTAGCTTTCCCCAGCTAGATGAAAATGAAGACATTCTTGGGGTGTCTCTTTGTTTCTTTGAGAATTGAGAGCTGATGTGAAATGGGAGGTGGGTGATTTTGACCAGCTGATGAAAAGCTGCCATAGAAGGTGGTAAGAACACCCTGGCCCATGTGGGTGCTGTGGCTGGCTGCCAGCTGCTGTGAGCCCTGGTGGTACCCCAGCAGGGATAACCATCCTCAGCTGTAGGAGAAGGGAGCCCTCAGGGTTCTGCACAGCCAGGGCAGTGGCCAAGCATGGGATGGCCAAGCCCTGTGTCTGATCTGGGCCTTGGTGGTTGTTCTGAGTCCTCCCCAGTAGCCTGTCTGTGGCAGTGAACCACAGCACGTGGCTTTGCATTAACTTGGGTGGGATAAGCAGCGCTGCTGTCCTGCCTGGGTCTGCTCACAGCCCTCAGCCTCTGCAGCACACCAGTGCTAATTGCTGGGGAAGGACTTCAGCAAATTGGTTTCTTCACAGAGAATTCCCAGCACAGCTTTAGAAGCCTTGGCAAGCTCTGGATGGACCGTGTGGGTGCTTGTGGGGGGCTGCTGGCCATGTCAGGAGGGAAGGGGCTGCGTGGGGAGGGTCCATCCACAGATGGAGCAGACAGGTGGGAGAGCAGCAGTGGGTGCCAGCTTCGGTGCTGTTTTGGGGATGACAAAGCAGGTCAGCAGTGGCAGGGCTGTGCTTTGGGTGGCTGTGCTTTGGGTGGCTGTGCTGAGCCAGTGTCACAGGGTGTCCGTCCGCTGTCCCGCAGCAGGGAACTGGAACAGAGGGTGTCTGTGTGCCTCCTCTTGCAGACAACCAGCCAGCATCTCCCCAGAGCTCAGCAGAGCTTCGAGCAGGTGAAGGCTGCTCTTTGCTGCAGTGAAGATGAAGCCTGTGCTTTCTGTGCTGGGTCAATACAGCATTTCAGTGCAAAGCCCCTGGCCCACAGAGAATCCTGTCAGCCTGTCAAGGCACCGTGCAGCCTGAGCAGCAAGCAGTTAGGGCATGGACACACTCACAGGGTACTCCTCATTACCTAGAATGATTAAATAGAGATTAGTTCTGGGGGAGGGCTGAGGTGAAGGCATGCTTGGCCAACTAACCCCTTGTTCACTGACAGTGCTGAGTGTGTCACATAAGTGTGTGCAGGCTGCGTAAGGCGCCGTGGGGGACACAGGCTGGTGGGTGCTGTGAACATGAGGAGCTTTTGCTGTGTGTGAAGCCCACAGTGGCAGTGAAGGCATCGTGGCTGCGTGGCCTGAGGTGGTAACTGTGCTCTAGTGAAAGGCATCTTCTCTTCTGTGAAGATCTCTCCCTTAAGCTTCCAGGTCTGTGGGTACAGGGCGTTTGAGGAACCATCTGGGAGCTGCCTGATGCAACTGCTGCGTTCCCAGCCTGGGTGGGGGGTTGTAGTGTCTTTGCTAACAGGATGTGATGAACACAGGCAGTCTCAGGAAGGATTAATTGCAGCTCTGTGTGTGTGTCCAGGAGCTGTGACTGTCCCTGGGTCGGTGGGCACCCTCAGGTGGCAGTGAGGGGCTGGCAGCCCCAGGGTCCCTGCGTCTACAGAGGGAAGCCCTGCAAGGTGAGTGGCCTGCCTCTTCCCCCTTCCCAGGAGACAGGAACCAGAAGTCCCTTTTCCCATTCTTTCTTCATCTGAATGTCCTTCAGCAGCATTTCCAAATTAGATCACAAAACAAGACTTCATGTAATGTCCAATCCTGGAGCTGCCATGCTGGGGAGAACCTGTGCTGAGCAGAGCTGGGCCCTGCCAGCCTGAGCTGCAGGTTGGGGCAGGGAGGGGATGGCATCAACAGCACCCAGTCCTGGGGCAGGGAGAGGTGGTGGCCATGGGCGGGTCCCACCATCCCAGTACAACCTGCACCCCCCATGCAGCTCATTTTGGTGGAGCAGGGCCTGAGCTGCCCCCTTCCAGCTCAGGAGGTATTTATCTTCTTGCAGTCAAGCCAAGCAGTTTGAAGCATTGCTCCATGAACCAGCTTTGCCCTCCCTTCCCCGGAGGTTCTCCCAGGTCTGGCACACAAGCATTAACCATGGTCTTTGCACAATCACTCCTGAGGGTGATCCTCCTGAGGAGCTACAGTTTGAGGCTTGGGGGGATGTGCTGTTGTGTGGGCTCAGGGGGTCCCGCTGTCCTCTCCACGCCGCAGCTTGTGGCACATTCAGAAGGTCCCTGGGTGCTGTGTGCAGCTGTGGGGGGGTTTGGTTAAGTTTTTCTCCTTCCTCCAAAGCATCAGTTACTGGTTACACCAGGTAGTAAAAGCCAATCCATAGGAGACCCCTCAGGTGTGTATGCTTTTGTAGCAACTCTGTGGCTGCTACGTGGTGCAGCGAGCTCTGGGGTGGGAGCAGCTGCTCTTCAGCTGCTTGTGAAGGGGCACGAGCGCCTGGTTTCCATCACAGGAATACCTGCCATGGAGTGAATAGCTGGGGTGTTTCCTGACTGGAGCAGCTGCCTTCTGCAGATGTGAATTTCCTCTATAGTGTTTATTTGGGGACAGGACCCAGGAACCTGCCAGCAGCTGGATTCTCAATGAGTTGGTCAGTGGTTTCCTCAGCACGCAGCATCACCCTGAGGTTGGCTCTAACACTGTCCTCCCAAGGCGTGGGGTGGCCTCACATTGGTCCTGCCAGAAGCTGGGGAGGGCTTGGAGTGTTTGTGGGGGCAACAACTCGCTGAGCTGGCTGTACATCTGAAGAGAAGAGAATCCTTTGAGGTCTCCTGTCGCTACCCTTCCTTTCTCTGGTTTTCCTGGAGCCATCCCACCTGCCCCTCTCCTGGGTTGACCCCAGATCCATCACACATGCCACACACCCCATTCTTTCTGAAGTTAACAGGGTGCATTTCCTCCGCTGATGAGGTTTGGCAGATGTGGATTCAGATGGCATTACACTTCAAGGGGCTTTTCCCTTTCATGTTGAGGCCCAGATCTCCCTTGCTTTGAAGAGAGATGACCTTTGTTCCCTGGCAGATGAGGGTGCAGCGCCAGGCCGGGGAGCGAGACCAATTACACCAGGTCTGTTCGGAGAGGCTGCAGCCAGAGAGGTGCTGGAATGGTGTGAGGGGGAGGTGGAAGTGCTGGGGGGTGGCAGCTCCCCACCATCCCTCCCTGGTCTCACAGGGCTGGCCCTTGCCCTGTGGATTTGATGTGCTGTGAACCTGCATGGTGAGGGATGCCAAAGCAGCTGCTGTCCCTGTCCTCACACCGGCGAGGGTCGGCTGAGAAGAGGGGGTGACTCTGCAAGAAATGGGAGCAGAGTTGGCTCCTTCCTGGCCTTGGCTGTTGCAGCTGAAGGACTGTGCTGAAATTAAATGCCATGTGGGCAGCTCATGCTGCAAAACCATTGTCATAAGCTGTACGCAAGAGTGATCCCCAGCTGGCTGGTTTGGGGCACTTCTGCTGCCACGATGGTGCTGCTCTTCCTGTAGCACTTGGCTCCCTTGCACCCAGGGTTGATGTGGCTGTGAAATCCCCTGCCACAACCCCACAGGGTCTTTGGGGAGGGGCTGTGGGGGTATCTCCATCCCCAGTCACCCACGGACGATGCCAGGAGCAGGCAGGGCACCCCATGGGAGCTGGGGAGCACTGTGGGACTGGGTGAGTGGTGACATCCTCTGCGGGAGGCTTTGGGACCTCGGCTCCCATCCCACAGCGCTGCACAGAAGGGGTGCAGCACCCAGCTCCCAGCCCCAGCGTTACAAATGGCACCCCCTGTGCTCTCCCAGCCTTGCCTTCCCCTGACCTGAGCAGCTTTTGGCATTTACCAGCCCCAGCTATAGAGCGTTGTCCAGCCGTAGCAGGGCCAAGAGCCCTACCACATTACTCACAGTACTTCCTAGAAACTTCTAGCTTTTACTTACAGGAAAGTTGCTGTAATTGAAATCCCCCATTTGTCATAATTATATAAACTTGTATCTGTGGAAGATGTCAAGCAATCCTGTGCAGGCTTTCCATGTCAGCAGAGACACTGCCCCAGCCCGCAGCTCCGCAGCCTGGCCTCGCTGCTGCCACTGGCCACGGGCACAGGAACGTGTTTCTGCTCTCCCTGCTGCCTTGCAGGGCTGGGGAACAGCAGCTTGGCATCCCACATGCTTGGGGATTTAGTGGACTCTGAGGTGCTAACTCCAGGAAAGGAGATGCCCTGTGCTGTCCACGGCCTCCTGACCACCTCAGGCACATCTGTGTGAGACACTAACGTGCCTTTCAGCCTTGGAAGTGCTTCACAGTGTTTGTTACGTGGTGTTGGGTGCAGTAGCTGACACACACACACCATTTCTGTGCCTCCTTTTTGTCCTGCTACTGGTTCTCTCACGTCTTGCTGAAAGGGAGGTGGTGCCGAAAGGAAACGGAGCTGTGGCTCATCCCAGCTCCAGGTCTCTGGAGTTCCCCCCTGTGCAGAGGGGAGAGCACCTCGGTCTCCCCAGGCCCCCAGGTTGCTCTGGGCAGATGCTGGGGTTGGAGCCACATCCCCATCCCCTGGGTTCAGCCCCGGGATGTTGGAGCAGGGAGGGGATTGAAACATCTTTCCCCCAAAATTTCCAGCCGTTGCTCCAGCTGTATAAGCTCCCATGAACATTTACATTTGCCTCTGTAGCATGACACATCTCTCACCTGTTGTATCATACTCCTGCTGTGTTATTACCCCAGAAGGCTGGGCAGCTCCTCTCTGTTTCCTCCCCATGCGTTTGCACAGCGTCCAGCACGGCTGTCCCAGGGCACAGTGAGGGCTCTCTGCTCCCCAAGGAGCAGTGGAGCCCCCGAGAGCCAGCAGCTGCTCCCCGTGGAGCCAGCAGCTTTCCCCCCTCCTCTCAGGAGGAAATACCCCCCCCCCGGTTGTCCCTTGCCTGAGAGTGCTGCTTCCTCCCCCCAGCGTGTTAACGGGAGCCGTGACCTTGGGGAAGGATTTCTGGTTTGGATTGTGGCTGTCAAGGACAGAAGTGAAAGAAAAGGGAAGATCTGAGGAAAAAAAGAGATGCTTTGAGCCTGGCACTGCTCCCTGAAAAGAGTCCAACAGCTCAGAGCCTTGAATGCTGCTGTGGAGTGGAACAGATGCCTGCCGCTCCAGTGTGAGACCCGCCGGGGCCCCACCAGCCCCCAGGACCATGCTGCCCCGCTTGTCATCCCCCTCTCCAGGGACCGGTGATGCTCTGGCACCTCTGACCCAGCTGGCAGAAATGGGAGGGAGATTTATTCACAAGCTGGAGCAGAGCCTGGGGCCCCCTGTCTCTGCGTGACCCTGCGGCACCCAGCCCTGGCCCCGCGGTGTGGGTGCGGCGCATCCCTCCAGCACTCCACCTCACCACAGGGCTGCACCCCTCCACTCCCACCCAGCGGGGTCTGGAGGGGTGCATCCCTGTGGTGCCATCCTGCCGTGTGCAGGAAGGAGAAAAATCCAGTTAGCAGAGCTCATTAATTGAGAGGATTTGATCTATTTGCAATGAAAAGTCATTTGCCGACGGGCGCGCGGTGCTTGAGGGGGTGGCTGGGAATTAACCTCTACAGATCCTGGGATCTGTCAGAAACCACAGGGGCTGCTGCCATCACTTCCCCCCCCCTTTTAATTAGGCTGCTCGATAGGAGTTTCAGGCCCATTTCTTGCCAGGGAGATGCTGAGCAAGCGGCTCCTGCAAAGCCTGTGAATCATACGTCTTCGTTAGTGCCCGGGGTTAATGGAGAAACTCGTGGCTGGGATCTCTCCCTTATCTGGACCCAAGACCAAGGTTATTTGCAATGAATAAATGACTCCTGAGGGGCTTTTTCATCGGGTGCAACAAGTGGGAGGACTGGGAGGCTGTGCTGGCGTGGAGGTGGGCACACGCACCTCGGTTTCCTGCCCTGTTCAGTGTTTGTGTGGAACTGAAATAATAAGAAATAATTCCCCCCTCTCTTAAAAAATAAGAAATAATAAGAAATAATTCCCCCCCTGGTTTTTTTTCTTCTTTGACTAGTGCTCAGATGTGCTGCTGGGGGCAGATCCCCACTTCCTGGATCCACCTGCAGAGCCAAGCCTGGGACAGCAGAGATGCTGAAGGTGAGCATTGAGAAGGCTCATCAGGCCACCAGCAAGACCAGGTAAGGCTTCAGCTTCAGTGCAGCACCACTTTGGTACAGGATTAATCCCCAGGTTACCAGCCCTCCTTCCCAGAGGATTCCGTTTCTCCCTGCTTTATCATCACTGCAATGAGCAGAACTAAGCACCCTTCTGTTTCACTGTGTTTCTGAAGTATGCAGAAGGATCTGCTGGGTCTGAGATCTGTGGTTTTCAGAGGAGCACAAGAAAATCAGGGTTCCCAATGCCCTGAGAAACCAGACACTGCATTTCAAGGACAATCCGTAGATCCAAGCCTGAACTGCATTTCCCCCTCAGACAGGGTGCTGGGGTTCTTAGCACTGATCCTTATTCAAGGCCCATCAGCATGAAGTTCAGATCATCTTCCACGTTCAGCACCAAATCCCACCTGGATCCTCAAACTGGTGCTTTTCCTCAGCTCCCTCAGGTGCCTGCCCACCATGGGTTTGTTGGGGTTTGTTGGGGTTCGTTGGGGTTTGTGAGGTCCTGGCTCTGGACACCACTATGTACAGCTGGGGCCATCGTGCTGCCAAGCCCAGTTTTGTTGTGAATCTGTCCTTTGGCAGAGGAGCTGGAAAGGATCCTCCAGAGTCCCGTATATGGAGTGGGAATATCCACCCCACCCCACAGCTCCCTCTGTGATTTACAAGCCAGATCTCACACCAGGAGTTTCAGTCAGTGTGCTGCACCATCACACGCAAGGGGTGTTGTCATGTGAAGGCTGTTGTCTTGTGAAGGCTGTTGTCATGTGAAGGCTGTTGTCTTGTGAAGGCTCTTGTCATGTGAAGGCTCTTGTCACCCCTGTGTTGGTTTTGGTGTGGGGGGGAGGAGCTGTTTGCATGTCTCTCTGCAATATGGGAATGGGAGTTTTGGCAGTGTCTCCAAGGTGGGGCTCTGCACCTGCCCCCAGAGCAGGACCACTGCAGCCCTTCATGTATATATAGGTAAATATATGTGTACATGTATATATGTATATATACACATATATATACAGGCATACATTTGAGGAGCTCTGCGGAGAAGGACCTGGGGGTGCTGGTGGGTGACAGGGTGGCCATGAGCCAGCAGTGTGCCCTGGGGGCTGAGAGAGCCAATGGGATCCTGGGGGCATCAGGAGGAGTGTGGGCAGCAGGTCACAGGAGGGGATCCTCCCCCTCTGCTCTGCCCTGGTCAGGCCCCACCTGGAGTGTTGTGTCCAGTGCTGGGCTCCCTGGGATAAAAAAGCCAGGGATCTCCTGGAGAGAGTCCAGAGGAGGCTCTGGAGATGATGAAGGGCCTGGAGCATCCCCCCTGTGAGGGAAGGCTGAGTGAGCTGGGGCTGTTCAGCCTGGAGAGAAGCAGTCTGAGAGGGGATCTGATCAGTGGTTATCAATAGCTGAAGGGTGGGACCCAGGGGGACATGGGCAGCCTCTGCTCAGTGTCTGTGGGGACAGGACAAGGGGCGATGGGCTCAAGCTGGAGCACAGGGAGTTCCCCCCCAATGTGGGGAAGAACTTCTTCCCAGTGAGGGTGAGGGAGCCCTGGGACAGGCTGCCCAGGGGGTGTGGAGTCTCCTTCTCTGGAGAGATTCCAGCCCCATCTGGACACCGCCCTGTGTGCCCTGTCCTGGGGACCCTGCTTTGGCAGGGGGTTGCACCCCATGGGCTCTGGGGGGCCCTTTGAACCCCTGCAGCTCTGTGGCTCTGTGATTTCACCCCAGTGCACCTCCATCCAGATCAGCTGGGGCGGGGATGGGATGAGGCCATCGGTGCTGGTGCCATCACAGAGCATCTGCAGATGAAGCCCTTCCCTTCCCACTGCTCTGCAGAGTGGGAATGTCTAGTGGCTGGGGTTGGGGGGCTGTAGTCTTTCCATGTCTGTGTGTCCAGGATGCCTGCTGTGTCCTCACCATGGCCCAGTGACGGACACGGTGCTCGCTGGCTCTGAGGGGCTCCGTGTGTTTGCCAAGGGCACTATGAGATCTCTGAAGAATGGAGCCAAATTCCATTTGGGTTGGGAATATTTCCCAAGAGAGCATGTCACAAAGGCTCTGAGAATGAGGAAAATCTTTCTATTTAGATTATGTTCATCATTTATCTCTTCTCCTCTTCTCGGCTTGCTCGAGGACAGATGGATGTAAACGGAATGCTTTCCTTGGACACAGAGAAGCAGAAGGGCAGAAGCAGATCAGCCCCAGCCACCCCAGATGCTCGCTGTTCCCAGGGCCCATCTCAGCATCAGGATGGTGAGGGAGTTCATCCCCGCAGCAAGTTCACAGCTGGTTTCAGCACCACGGTAGAGATGAGGAAGCTGAGATTTTAAATGTAGAAAATAACTTCCATTTGAGACATCCCAAGAAATATTTGTCTGAAAGGAGAAGTTATCTGAGTCATATGAAGATGCTTCTGCTCGTAGGCTCAACAGAGAGTGAGCCTGAGAAGATGCAAAGAGAGAGGATAACGTAAGCAAAAGCAATCAGCTATCCCAAATCCCAAAAACTTCCCCAGATCCCAAATATTTGGCTCACTGAACTTTATCCTGTTGGTTTTTAGGTGGGACAAGGTCTGCTTGGAGTGATTTTAGATCCCTGCAGGGATATCCCAGCTCCAGGAGCCTGTCCCTCTGTCTGGGTCTCTCTGCTGACCCTCCAGTACAGCCAGCTCACCCGTGCCTCACGTTCCAGTCCCTTCTGCTCTTTGATCTCCAAAACAGGCACAGCATCACTACTGACATTCTCTCCTCATCTGCTGAGCTCTTTCCAGCAGATGTGAAGGCACCTGTGTCCCTCAGCATCAGGAGGTGCCAGTGCTTGTTCAGTGCTTTCCTTCAGCATAGCTCTTCTCCCTGTCCTTCATCTCATGTGCTTGCTCCCAGAACAAAGGGGGAGAACCTGCTTCATCGATCTCCCCACGAGGAAGAGGGCATCCCTACTGGAAATCCATTCTGAAAGCCAAGTTTAGTTAGCAAGCTGAGTTCCACTGCAAAGCACAGCCCTCCTTTCCTCCTTCCCTCCCTGCTGCCCCCCAGGAATGCCTGGACTGGGAGAACTGTGCTGGTGTCCTCCTTCACATGCAGGCTCTCACTGGTGCTGTTCCCTTTCCCAAAGGCAGATTTGGGGGATGCTTCCGTGCCCAACACCAGCTCCCACGTGAGGGCTTTGGCACCACCAGCATTCCACTGACGCTGTGGTGTCTGCAAACGGCTGCAGCTCTGAATTAGCAACCATGCTGCCCACATCCAGCATGGACTTCTCTGAGCATCTTCTCCTGAAGGTCCTTCCAGGAGCTCCAGGCATGTCTCTGGCAGGAGTCCTTGCTTTTCCAGGCAAACCAGCGCCTCCAGAGCCCTGCCCCAGCACCTCCAGGTCCTTGAGGAGGCAAACCAGAAGATGGAGGACCATGAAGCACTTGGTGGGACTCAGATCAACCTCAGCATTGCTTGGAAGAAAAGAGAAACCCGGCTGGGAAAGGGGCGCTGCTGCCCCGGGCTCTGGGCTGGGACAGAGCCCCAGGCTGTGGGCTGGCTTTCAGGGAGGAGGAAGGCTCCCTGCCTTGGTGTGTACTGGTGGGGTTTGGGGAGACCACGAGCAGGAGGAGCCCGTGCTGGGACTGGTGTCCTGCAGCAGCAGCACGTCCCTGGGGAGCTCAGCCCTGCCTCTGCTCTCCCCGGGCACCCTGCCCACCGTGCCTCCCATGTCCATTTTGGGTGGTGAGATCCCCTGGTGATCCCTAACGCTGAAAGAGGGTGTTTTTCCCTATGGTACATGAAACAATGCCATAGGCTCTCTTCAGCTGCCCTTTTTTTTTTTCCTAGGAAACAAATTTCTTGCCAACTTGGCCATTGGGCTCAGTGTAATTAATGAAAACTCCCCCTGAGACCCGAGGAAACAAATGCCTCCACTTACAGCAAAGGTTACAATTCAATTTGCTCCATATTAAATCCATCCCTCAAAGAAAAACCCAAACAAAAGCACTGCAGGACTTCAGCAGAGCTGAGGGGTGCCATGTGCTTCCCCTGTCCCCAGGCAGAGAGGCTGAGGAGCTCTCCACGCCCTTGGGTGTCTGTCCCATCCGAGGAGGATGGTGTTTGTCCCTCTGCTCCTGGCAGTGGGGAGCGTGGCCCTGGCTCTTGGGAAGGGTGTCATCTGCTCTGTCACTCTGCAGAGATGTGTTCACACGAGCTGTCTGCACGTGGCTCTGCCAGGAACCCAGCAGTGGGGTCTGAGGGGCCGCACAGGGAGGCTGAGTGCCACCTCCAGCCATTCCCTGCGTCGCTCTGAGTGGGCAGGTGCTGTTTCGTTCCCTGCCAGAAATGAGCTGCATTGATCCTGCTAACAAAGGAGATGGGGCTTTCTATTAGCAGGCTGTGAGGTGGGTAATGAGGCAGCAGCTCTCCTCTGCCCGCAGATATTCAGGCACATCACTTTGTTCCCCCTCCCTGAGTGCTGATCCTTTTCCACGCTGAATTCCCCCCTTCAGAAAAGCCACGAACTTCATCTCATCAGAACTCCTCTTCAGAGCACATCGTGTGCTCTCATTTACTCCTCCCCAGCACAGAACATCCTCTGCCTTTGAGGTTCCAACCAGAGCCCTTTAATTTGAGGACGGCTGCAGGAGCTGATAAAGCTGGAGCCCCATTTAGTCCTTCCAGGGCTCCTGCGAGCAGCCGAGCCCACTGTGGGAGCGAGGGGGCTTTTCCAGGGGTATTTTGGAGCTGCTAAAAACTCGGGGTGGCTGGCTGGCTGGCCAGGGGCTGCAGGGGTTCCATGCCTCCTGTGAGCTGCCAGCTGTTTTATCCCTGACCTGTGAGTCCCCTGCGGTGCAGCACCCCCTCAGCACGCTCCCCTGTTTTCCTGGCTGTATCTCCATCCTGTGCGGGGTTTGGTGGCAGCAGCCACAGCCCCGTCCCCTCGTCCCTGCTCCCAGGCTGGCAGCAGGGTGGCCCTGGGGTTGATGCAGGGTGCGAGGTGCTCTGTTGGCAGGGACACCCCAGCACCGAGCCCTCCTTGCTGCAGGGGTGACCCCAGCCCGAGCAGCAGCACCTCTCTTCCCTTGTATCCTGCTCGTGTGGGTCGGCACAGGAGGGCAGCTCAAACTGCTGATGGATGCCTGTGCTGCCTAGTGGTGGCTCAGGATGCAGCGATCACATTCAAACACCACCCCGTCAAATCACTGACGAGGAGGAGAGCAGCAGCCTTGTGAGCATCCTTGGCCCACTGGCCATAAGGGTCCCGAGCAGGGGACCTGACAGACAGGGCTGCTCCCGAGGAGGTGATGCTCTCCACATCGCCCCGGTGCAGCTGAGCAATGCACAGCTTATTATTGCTTTATTGCACACAGGTGAAACCTATGGATTCAGCCCATTTCACAGCTGAATTATGGAAATGCTGTTGGCTCACAGGCTGCCCAGGCCATGTTTGGCATCCTGCTTGCCAAGGCCCCCCCGTGTTTGGGAAGCTGTGTGCAGGTCCCGCTCTCGGACTCGCTCTGGCAGCCCAGGGCGCACGGGTGCGGCGGGGGGGGTGAGCTGCAGTCCCAGCACCAGTGGTTTGGGTGGCTGCTGATGGAGCTGACCAGGTACCCTGCTGCTGCAGGCATGCAGGCAGCTCCTGGCCATCAGTCCAGCTGGGGTTCCACCTCAGGCAATTCATGGGATGTCCCCTGGATTCCCTGTGGAGAACAGCACCCATCGCACTGCTGATAGCACAGCAATGGAGAACTCACTGTCAGCAGCTCCATGTGTAATCTGCAGCTTATTATTTCTTTGTTACACACACTTTTTAGGAAGCTTTGCTCTGCTGACAGGTGAAAAGCTCATCATCCCTGACACGCTACAGACCTGGCCACTGCCAACCCAGCATCTCCTCCGAGCTGACCTGATGCAGCTGAGACCCAAAGGACCTTTCCTGCTCACAGACTGTGAACTCCCTCACGATCCGGTCATGGTCTCCCATGGGGACCCAGCTGTTTCCAGCAGCTGCAGCATCCCTACCCTGGGCAGGTAAATATCAGCAGGGAGGAAGGATTTTATACAAGACCTCTTGCCTGTCTGTGTTTAGCTACCTTGTGTTTAAGCAGGAGACCCACATGAAGTCTATTTACTTTAATCTCTCACTGTCATTTTAAAACTTGGAGCTATTATTTCCAGCCCTTCTACTGCCTTTGTTCTAAATCCCAGTTCATGTTTTCTTTAAAAGGTTATGCTAACACGAATCAAAAGCCCCACAAGTCAGTTTGCAGATTTTGCTGCCAGCCCTTAATGACCTGCTAAAAATAACATGAATGATTCATCTCCTGATCTATGGAAACGGTAGTTATTTGTTCTTGGCAGCTCCCTTGGGTTTGGTAGGGGCTGCAGGGGGATGACAAGTGTTGGCAAATCAGGGAATATCAGAGTGATTTTCCTTCTCCATTTTCCAGGGGAATGTTCTACAGACCAAGGTGGGGTTTCTGTGGCTGTGGGGGATGTTCCCTGCGGAGGGTCTCGGGGCTCCTCAAACCTGCAGTCACCTTGGACACGGACATCTCACACCAATCATGTCAGCTTTAGGCAGAAGCGTTTAAACAGAAATAATTCTGAAGGGAATTTCTCCAAACACTGTGTCTGAGAAGCCCCACAACACCCAGCACCTTCCAGTCATCCAATGGGGGTGCTTAAATGCCCCAACAAGAAATTCAGGGCTGTCATCGTAACTTCTTTTTAGTTGCAATCAGCTCCTCAGCTTCATTAAAGCCATTTCCATCCCAGGCCTCCCACAGACCCATGGCACACATCCTCACCGCAGCTTCTGGACATCACCCCCTCCTGAGCCCACCACGCAGCGATGTGCACGACGGCGTAAGGCCTTCTCCTCCCACTGGTGAGCACCCGTGTCTCCAGAGAGGGGCTGGGGATGCCGACCCCTCATGAGTTCGTGCTGCGATGGCTGACTTTGTTTGAATCAGGCTGGATCAGGACAGAGAAGCGGGGTCAGCAGCGCGTGCTCGGGCTGAGCAGAGCACTTGTATCCCTGTCCGTATCCCTTAGGACATCACCCAGGGCACATCCCATCAGCTGTCCTTGTCTTCACCCAGCTGGGATGCAGCTGCGTGGCACGCAGCCGTGCTCACATGTACACCAGAGAGCGTGTTGCTCCCTGTCAGAACCCAGTCTCTACCCCTGGTGCAGTGCCAGTGAGGGCAGAGCTTCAGCAGCGTGGGCAGAGCGCACCAGCTGAAAGAGTTGTGGGGCTGTGGCCCAGGCTGCCCAGGGAGGGGGCTGAGTCCCCAGCCCTGGGGGTGTTTAACAGAGGGGAGATGAGGTGCTCAGGGATCTGGTTTAGCACAGCACAGGGATGGTTGGACTCCAGGGGCTGAAAGGGCTTTTCCAACCCTGTGATTCTGTGAACCCGCCTGGCTGGACCGGCGCTGGGCAGCCCGCGAGCGGCATGGGGCTGAGGTTTGGTTGCAGATTATTTTGCAGCTGCTTGCAGAACATAAATAGACTTTCCAAAGCCTGTGGTGGTTTGTGACCGTCTCCTTAGTGGGGAAAAAAGGGTCTGTTTCCTCAAGTAACTGGTTTAAGCTGTAATTTAATCTGTTTAAGTAATTAATTCTGTTAATGTCAAACTGCCAGGGCCGTTGGGAGGATGCTCAGCACCCGGGTCGGGGGGTGATGAGGCAGGTGTCGCAGAGATCCTCAAGTTGTCGGGGCCTGGAACAGGCTGCCCAGGGAGGGGGCTGAGTCCCCAGCCCTGGGGGTGTTTAACAGAGGGGAGATGAGGTGCTCAGGGATCTGGTTTAGCACAGGTCAGAGATGGTTGGACTCGGTGGGCTTAAAGGGCTTTTCCAGCCTCGGGGTTCTGTGATCCCCACTGTGCTCCCAGCCAGAGCCAACCCTCAGCCAGCAGCCAAGGTTCCAGAAAATTCCAGGGAGCAAGAAGTTCTAGGCTAAAGCTAAGCCTGAATCAGAGGATTTGGGAAGCGTGCTGCGTGCTCCGGCTCTGGCTGTGACTCACCTGCGGTGCTTGGGGCCAGGATGGGCTCCAGTGAATGAGGCAGGGCGCGGAGCACGCGGCATCAGAACGTCTCTGTGAAGGCCTGTTTGTTTAAACTCTGCTCTTTATTGCTGAGCTGAGGAGGGGGAAGTGGCGGTGTTTAACCCCGGAGGAAAAATATTTACGTAACTGCAGGAGCTGCAGCGCTTCCCTGCGCCTGGCTGTGCCAGCAACGGCTTCCCACAGACCCTGACCGCTTCCTACAGCCCAACGGGGCGGCACGAGGGAGCTGTGGGAGGAGGTGGCTCCTGGTTTGGAGCCCCCCACCCACCCCCCAAGCCCTGACGCTCCCAGCATCTCTCCTTTTCGACGGGGACACGCGTGGGGGTGGTGGGGATGAGATGATTTATTTGCTGCTGGGTCTGAAACCGAAGGGGAGTTGCGCCCTGCTGACTCACATGTAAGGAGCAGTTCTGCTCCCAGCTCTGAGCTCCACCAGCTGCTCCTGCCGTGGACACAACGGGGGGGGGACACAACAAATGAGTGTCCCCATTTGCAGCCCACTGCAAAGGCGTCTGTGTTCCCATCGAACACTCGCTGCCCCGCGGATGCAGGGGAGCAGATGTGGTCCTGGGGCCATCCCCCAAAGACTGAGGGGTCCCATCGCTCTCCTGTGCCCAGAAGCATCGCGGGGGCTGCAGACCCCGCTCCTCACCTCACGGTGGCTCTGTGCTTTGGTGCCTCTGACCGTGCTCGCCGAGCCCAGTGCCCGGGTACCCGGGAAGGGGAATCGTCCATCCCCATCTCGTCCCTGGTGCAGGACCAGCCGGCCCCGTGGGATGATGACATCCCAGTGGATGCTGTGCCCTGGCAGGGCCACATCGCTGTGAGCTCCCTGCAGGTACCTGTCTCCCAGCCGGACTCCACTGGGAAAACCATAGGGACAAGTCCCAGCAGCTCAGCCAGAGCTTCAATGGGAATGTGTTGTTTCTGCCAGTGAGACTCCAGCCCACATGGAGTCTTGCAAGTGGCCCGTTGCAGGTCCCCAAGAGCAGCCCCCTGCCCACCCTGGGCAGCTGATCCCTCGCAGGTCCTGGAGCATCACTCCCGCACGCAGCCAGGGCGCAGGAGGAGCCGAGGGAGCCAGCGCTGTGCCCCTGGGGCCTCTCCTTGCTCCTATTCCATACGGATTCCTGAACTGGAAGAAAACACTATTTCTTCTTTCCAGACTTAACGATGGGAAGCAAGGAGCTCACTCACAGCAGAACTTGCAGAAAATATATTAAATATTGACAGTGATTAGATTAGCCTGGCTCAGTGCAGTACTGATATTAATTCAATTAGGCTGAATTTAAGAGGAAACAATGCTTAACTTAATGCCCATAATAAATGAGGAGGAAGGTAGTGAAGCTTTCTTCCTCTGTTAAAAAAAGACAGATCATACCATAAATAATACTGGGGCTCTGAAGAGATGCCACTGTGCGTGGGTGGGAGTGCCCGTACGGCACGGCTCCCCATGGGTGAGCCCTTGGGGCAGGCAGACAGGGACCCACCGGTGGTGGATCATCCACCCAGATCAGCTGCTTGCAGAAAGATGAAGCAACAGGGAAAGGACTTGAGGAAGATGGGAGGAAGGCCAGTGTCTCTGTGCACAGCCCCCCCCGGCTCACAGCCCCCTTGGCTGCACATCCATCAGCCAGGGTTGCTACTGGCCCCAGCGAGCTCTGCAGTGGGGCTGTGCAGGGATGAGCTCAGGCTGGAGGCAGCCTTCAGACCTTCTGGCGTCTTGATTTATCCTCCTGTGACAGTTGTTTTTCTCCCCCTTTTGGCTTCGCTCCGTCCTCCCGATGAAGGTCCAGCAGACGGGAGCAATCAAGTCAGGGGAACGGAGGGGAGTGTTCATCCCAGCAGTGATCACACCCCTGCTGCTGGCCCAGCCGGCCCCCCATCCAGGCCAGGGACTGCCCACAGCCCCCCTCGGCCCCTGCCATGTTTTCTGGAAAAGGAAGTATCAGTCCTGTCACCACTCAATGCCGCGGGAGCAGGAGCAGCTGGCATCCGGCATCGCTGGAGCACCGTGGGGCTCCCAGGAGCAGGACCCCCCCATGGGCAGGATGTACTCCCATCCCTCCTGCTGACAGACCCACTGCCGGGGCTGAGGAAGGGTTTGGGAATGCTCAGAGTGCTTCTCCCAGGCAACCCTCACACAGGGGGATGCTCTGCCATTGGGACCCCTTCTCCAGGGGCTTCATCTCCAGGGGCTCCTTCCCATCACCCTGCGCCGAGCCTCCCCGTGCCTGGCTGGGAGGGAAGTGCCATCATTTGTCACTTCCCAGCCACCTCTGCTGTGCCAGGGCCATGGAACTTGAGATCCTGCTGGGAGTTCTGCCTGTTTGGTTGTTAGTGGATGTTATTAACTCTTCAGCACTTCTCTGGCGTGGGCAGAGTTTAATTTCAGAGGTGAAAGCTGTCCTTTGGGGCTTTTTTAGGCTGGGTTGAGTACTGTGGTTTGAATAGAGATATTTAATCCCACAAATAAACATGTATTACCACAACTAATGGGGAAATAATTACGTCCTGTTTAATATTATCATCTCATAGCAGTGAACACAGGATGCTCTCGCTCCTCTCCCAGATTTTCTACAAGACCATGTTCTAACTCTACTTTTCTGCATCTCCTACGTGGCAATCGATGCTGATATTAATTGTCATGGGCAGTTGGCATCAGCTGCAGAGACAGTGAGACAGAGATCCAGGGATTTGGCAGCCAGTGGGTGTGTTGCAAAGCTGCTGGGCTGGAGTCAGGAGGATTTCTGGACTTCTCAGCTGGAAAGCTGTGCAGAAGTTCAGAGCTGTTAAAAGCAAAGTGATGGCAGAGGGATATCCATCACCCCACAGAGTGGTCACCTCTCTGCTCCTGCCCCTGCAGCTGGCAGCTCCTAAGCCCACCTCTTTCGGGGGAGGGGGGAGCAGGGACCCCGGAGGGAGGAGCAGGGCAGCAGGGTTTGGGTGATAGATGGCTTGTTTCAGGACAGGATAATCTGTTTATCGGGGCTTTGTTGCTATAGCAGCAGGATTTTATTCCAGGGATGTGGACTGCGGGAAGGAGTTGGAGATGTTGGATGTGTGAAGGGGTTTGCTCTGGTCGTGGGCCCTGGGGGAGCACAGGCAGGTGGTGGGGAGCTGTGTGGGACGGGCTTGTTTAGGGTCTGTGTCCCAACTCCTCCTGCAGCACCCAGGACTTGAGAATGTGCTGGGGCGTTCCAAGCCCATCCCTTTGGAGCCAGCCTGCAGGACTGGAGCTGGGCAGTGTGAGCCCCCCAGGGTGAGCAGGGGGGGCTGGCAGAGACAAGCCCCCCATGGCAGGAATCGCCTTGGGGTGTGTGTGATGCTTCGCAGGGGCTGCTGGCCTGGCTGGCGGCTGTGGGACAAAGATGCTCCCCAATCCCCCGGTTCGTGGGCGTCTGCACCACCAGCAGTGGTTTTGCTGGGGGTTCACACAGAAAACCCATTTTTAGTGACTTTGGCTGGTCCAGCTTCTCCCTCAGGTCGGACACGACGGGGCTTTCGCTTGCTTTGTGTGTGGGAACATTTTTCAGTGCAATAACAGGGATTTTGTTCTTTTCCTTTGTCTGATCGGTCTTTTTTGAGTTGGCCTTTAGATAGGAAGGGAGGTGCCAAGGTCACCCCCAGGCAGCATCAGCCATGCTCTGCCTGTGGCACTGCAGTATTACAGTACTACCAGCCACCCACTTTCCTAAGCAGAGCACAGAGTTACTAAGAGGATGCTCATGAGAAAAGGGGGGCACTGTCATGGCCCAGTAAATCACCACTACCTGTAAACATCCTTTTCTCACAGGTGAATAATCAGCTAGTTAATTGATTACTAATTAGTTATGGACTGGTTGATTGATCCCTAGTACCGGCGATGGTTTTTCATAGACAGGGCTCAGAGTCAAATTCTTATTTAGTTAATGTTTTCCCAAGGTTTCCACTGCAAAGTCCTGCAGATGGGCTGGGACAATCCTGGCTGCCAATCCAGGCTGGGGGTGACGTGATGGAGAGCAGCCCTGAAGGAAAGGGCTTGGGGTACTGATGGATGAGAAGCTGGACACGAGCCAACAATGGGCACTGGCAGCCCCAAAGGTTGATGGCACCCTGGGCTGCATCCCCAGAAGGGTGACCAGCAGATCGACCTCACATCTGCCCCACAGCCAGAGGAACCATGCCTCTGGGTTCAGGGGACAGGGACCATAGGCAGTGGGGAGGCACAGGGCTGTCCACACTCACAGAGGTACCCCACGCCCTGCCTGAGGATGAGGATGGGAGGATCCTGCTCATCAAGCGCCCGAGGCTGGGGAGCTGGAGGGAGAGGCTGGGTGCTGCAGTGGGGTGATGGCTGTGGCAGACCTTGTTTGGAAACAAAACAGATCTTGGTGTGATGGGCCTGAGAAATGCAATCCGTAGGAATCCAGTGGTCTAGACGGTCCTCCACACTTAATCTCCCACAGCAGCCTGTTTATCCTGTACCTTTCCTTGTGGCTGTGTTGAAAATACATCTCCCTTCGCACACAAACTCCTGTTTCCAGACAGTTGTGAGAAGTTATAAAAACTGGTGGGGGAGAAGGAGGCTAAACCAGATGGAATAAAGCAAGAGGCATCCTTGGCATGCCCCAGATATTTGCTGGGTGCCCCAGGTGGGGCGGGTGCTACCTTTTGTTCAGGGCCATGTATACATTCCTAGCGATGTGCACCTTGCTCCATAGAGCAGGGATGTACGTCTGCTGCCTGCCTGCTCGCCTTCATGTGTTCCAGCTGAGATGGCCTGGGTAAATTTGGCATGACATGTGCACCAAAACCGGTGCAAAGTGCTGAGGAATCCGCTGCACTGAAGCAAAGTGGTTATTTAAAATTATTTAAAGCTATTCATAATTACTTAAAACATGCCTTTGGAAGGTGCCTGATCCGAGCTGAAGCGATGAGAGGCTGAGGTTTCTCAGGTATCATCCTGCTCAGGATCATCCTGATCCTGCTGTGATCGTTTCGTTACTTCACCACGTGAAGCAGATGAAGTTTTGCTCTCCCCACGCACCACGGTCCCACTTGGGACAGGGTTTGGGGAGGGTGCTCAGTGGCTTTGGGATGGGGGATGCCCTATGGGGTTATAGCTTAGGCTGGGCTTTATGTCAAGTTCTAACCTGGCTGCGTCACATCCCTTACCCCACCACCCTGGACCAGAAAATAGCTTTGGTGCCTATGAATTACAGAATTACAAGGTTGGAAAAGACCTTTAAGATCATCAAGTTCTTCACTGTTGGTTTATTCCCCCCGAGAGGCTACTCAGCTGTGTGTAAAGAGCTGCTTCCTTCCTGTAATTTATACCTTTCCATATCGCTGCCAAAACTCCCCCAGAGGCCCAGGGACGGCCAGTGATGATGCCCGTGAGCAAATCTGGGCACATCTTCAGCTGGATTTGTGTAACAAACTGAATTAGCTTCGTTTGGCACGACTGGCGACCCTCTGGAGGACTCATTAAAGGTAATTGCCTTTTCTCTTTCATGAAGGACACCCACTAGGACATCACTGTCACGGTGGGCTTTGGTGGTGCTGGAGTGGAGGAGAGGTGCTGTGCTGAGCCACAGCAAAGGGCACACTTGGACCTGGGGTACTGGGGAGGTGGGATGCTGGGTGAGCTTCCTAAGGGTCTCAGGGGAGCCGGGCAGCCCCACCTTAGAAAAAAGCAGCAGCGAGGCACAGCAATTTGTCATCTTCCTTGTCTAGTCTTTAAACCAGAACAGTTTTGTTTCGGGCCTCTGGACTTAGTCATTAAAGAAGCAATTTAATAACCTACAATTTCAGCCCGTGGGTCAGCAGGCAGATGTGTTTTTCCAGGCTTGTAGTAAGAGCACAAACTGCTCGTCTGCAGGCAGGAGCTGGGTTTGAACCGGCCCTCAGCGGTCACAGCTGCTGCTGGTGCTCAGACCGGGGACAAACCCTCCCAAATGTCATTTGACTCGAGTTTTGCAGTCACTGCGGAGCCCAGCCGGGCCCAGAGGGGCATTTTTCAGGAAGACCTGGGGCTCAGGGTCCCTCTTTGCTCTGAGCAGGGCTCCCTGCCTTCCCACAGCCTGTTGCCCGTGTTGCCAGCGTCGGCAGCAGGCCGTGGCGCGGGGCCAGGCTCCCGCGCCGGGCGCAGGCCTGCCCAGCTCCCCGGCGTGAAGCGGCGCTGGTTCGGCCTGCGCAGGCCGTGCTGTTGGAAAAGCAAGGCACGCTGCCAGGGCAAACCCAGCGCGCGTCAGACCCGTGCCTGACAAATGGGTCTTCTCACTTCTGGGAAGGCAGCGCTTGGGGTGAGTCCCTGGGAGCTGCTGTCGCAGGGCCCTGGTGCCACCCGCTTCCCAGGGCTGCGGCGGAGCCACCAACTGTGCTCACGCACCGGGAAGGAGCCAGGGCCCTTGCCACCATGGATGTGCCAGGCTCAATCCCACCGCTCTGGTGACACTCTGGCTGCCGGGAGCTTTGCTGGAGCAGGATGGGATTGTCCTGCTGCCTGTTAACGTGCCCCGAGCAGGGCGAGACTGGGGTGTCACCTACGTAACTCAGTTGTTGCCGGTAACTCAGTCGCTGGTCGTTGGCTGTGTGCTTGGTGTCGGGTTGTCTCACTTGCTGTGTGATGCCAGAGGAAGGTTTTCCTTACGCTGCTGCACGGGTGGAATTGTTTTACTCCCAAGCCTGGCAGGGATCTGACGTGGCTGCCGAACAGTTGTGCAGAGGCTCAGCACACTCCTTGCTGGCAATGGAATGGGCTGCTTGTTACTGGGGAAGAGGAAAATCTGGAACTTTCCAAAGGTGTCCGGCTGCCTGTAGCCATGGGCTGCCCAAGGAATTATCTGCTGCTAGAAACAGATGCATGCAGACAACAAAATAATGTGTTAATGCAAAGGAAATGGAGAAACTGATTGTTATTTACAGCTGGGGAGGGAACAACACTGTCCCGAAGTGTCTCCTGGGGAAATGTACATTGTACACAGGGAGCCACACAGCGAGGCTCCCTTGTGCACCAGTGAGTCATACATGCAATGCACACCCACATCCAGGAGCAGCCTGCGTGGGGGGCACGAAGGCTGGCAGCAGAGCCAGAGTAGTGCACACTAGCTTTGCGCTGCGCATCGCCGCTCCTGGTACCCTTTGAAGGGATGGCACAGAAATAGCTCAGCTCTGATGAGCAGGAGAGGAAGGATGTGGCAGAAGGCGTGTTGGCCACAACAGCACCGCTGTGACTTTGCCCTGGGTTTGGCAGAAAATAAGAGAGATGCTGACTTACAGTGGTTTTAATCAAAGTGCTGGTTAAAAACCCCTAAATTGGTGCTTTTGCAGCCCTGTGCATGCTCGTTGCTGATGCCCAAAGGGATGCTCTTCCCTTGGCCTGCCTGCTGCTGGGATGGGAACTGCATCCCCACTCCTAATCTGAGAGCATCTTTCCTCGTGTGGGATTTGGGGTCCATATTGAGGTGTTTGCTGCTGCCTGGATGCGGAGAGGGAGGTGCCTGGAGCCCCAGGTACATCACTTGCCAGGGAGGCTTTGCCTTCCATCTGAAACACCCGCGATGAGAAGGTGAGGGGAAGACCAGAGCAAGGAAAGGCAGCAGGGTGGGTTCTGAGCCCACCATTTCCACCTCTGTGTTCCTGTGATGTAGGAGCTGGTGTTGTTCAGCCTGGAGAAGAGGAAGCTGAGGGGAGACCTTCTCCCCACCTCCCCTGCCCTGCCAGGAGGGTGCAGAGAAGTGGGCGAGGGTCTCTGCAGCCAGGGGACAGGAGATGGGACAAGGGGCAAGGGGCTCAAGCTGCCCCAGGGCAGGGTCAGCTCAGCTGGGAGGGCAAAGTTCTTCCCTGGCAGAGTTGTGGGGCTGTGGCACAGGCTGCCCAGGGAGGGGGCTGAGTCCCCAGCCCTGGGGGTGTTTAACAGAGGGGAGATGAGGTGCTCAGGGATCTGGTTTAGCACAGGGCAGGGACGGTTGGACTCCAGGGGCTTAAAGGGCTTTTCCAGCCTGGGGTTCTGTGACCTGCTCTTCCTTCCCACCTGCAGTGGCCGTTCCTTACGCCTCTGCTCCCTCTCCTCAAGGTGCTTACAGAGGGTGAGCACACACCTTCTCCCTCCATCCCTGCTGGGACCCCTCGGGATGCGGGGCTGCAGGTTGTGGTCCTGAAGCAGCAGAGCCGTGCGGGGCCTCTGGGGCAGCCCCAGGGCCCGGGACTCATTCTGCTTCTTATTCTGCCCCGTGGCCGGTGTCTCTCCTGCTCCAGGGCTGTGCAAGAAAGGGAAGGCTTCTGGGTGTGTGAGAGCCCTTCCAAGAAAGGGCTGGAGGAGGGAAGGGGCCTGGGTGCTGAGGGTTAGACGTGGCTTCACACAAACACCCCTGTCAAGCGCTGCTGGCGAAGGAGCTAAAGCAAAACTCTGTGGAAGACCAATTTCCTGAACACACAGCGAAGAGGCGAAGGCTGAGGGAAGTGTCCAGGCGTCTCTGGTGCCCCAGCTCGGGCTGCAGCCCAGCGCCAGGCTCCCAGGCCGCAGGGAATGCTTGCTCTGAGCACTGTTGAAGCCAACAGGATTAGCAGGGCTGCTGGGATTTATTTTACTTCTCAGGGCGCAGGTTTCAGCCAGGGAGTTCATGCTCTGTTTATGCTGCAGAGGGGCTGTGCTGTAACCTCTTGCAGCATCAGCAGGGCTTTGGTGGCCGGAGCAGAACCGAAGCAGAGCTGAGATTGCTGCTCAGTGTGGGTGAGAAACTTCTTGTAGCACAGAGAAGCGGCTTTGAGATGCCCAGGAGAGCTCTGCACTCTTGCACAGTGTTAGTTCCTATCAGCCAGGCTTCAGAGTGTGGAAGCTGGCAGCACAGCCTCTGGTGTGGCAGTGGACAAGGGGATGGGAATGGCCTCATGTCAGATAAAGACATTATATACGTGTGACATGGTGAATGGGAGCTGAGGAAGGACAACTGGCTGGGGACAGAGGGAGGGAAGGGATCATTGCCCTTTCTCAGCACATGTCAGGCTGCATCTGGGACCCTGCCTCCAGTTTTGGGCCCCCCAGTACAAGCAAGATAGGTGTAAACTGGCATAAGCTGGGTGTGGGGCTCCGGGACGGGCAGGGGCTGGAGCGCTGGCCGTGTGGGGGGTGATGAAGTGGGGTGTGCTCAGCTGGGAGCAGGGGTGGCTTTGGGGACCTCACAGCAGCCTGGCAAGGGGTGATCAGAGCGGAGGTCTTCACAGCAGGGTCAGGGCAGTGGGAAGGTGTGGAGCGTGAGGGCTGGACATAAGGAAAACCCTTCTCCCACGTGGACTGTCCAGGTGCCTGGAGATGCTGTGCAGTCTCCATCCTCAGAGGAGCCCAGGCTGGGTAAGGTCCTGAGCCTCTCCAGGTGCCCTACTCTGAGTGGGTGGTGGGGCTGGAGACCTCCCGAGGTCCCTTCTGACATGGACTACCCTGCATGCCCAGGATTTTCATTTCCCTGAGCATGTACAACAATTGTTTTGAATCAGTCCTCAGTTCTCAGTTTCCAAAGTCTTCCAAAGGCAGATTCCCTTCTGATGGAACAGCTGATTCATTTTCAAATGTATATATATAAAATGTTCGTAACATTTGTCCTCTAATAAAAGTCAAAGTTGTTTTAAAAATTCCCCTCTGTGAACTGCAGCCACAGAGAGAAGGACAGATGGTAACAAAGGCTTTTAAAAAATATATCTGGAAATCTTGTGTATGTGGAAATTCCTTTTCCAAGTTGGTTGGGTGCTTTTCCCTCTGTAAAGTAAGGAAGTGAATCTCTGTGATCACCCTGGGTCTGCCAGCTGCCTCTGGGACCTGGGCAGGCGATGGACAGCTCTGCTCTGGCCTGGGAGGCTGCAGAGCCTGTCTGTCCCTCCCTGCTGAGCCAGCTGCTTTCCAGCTCATTTCTCTAAGGTGGGAAAGTGTGAGTGATGAGCCATCCCCTCTCCTGAGACCGGTTCCTTCAGTGCTTGTTGCAGGCTGAAGGATATGATTTCTGGTGAGAAATGGATAAAACCCTGTGCTCTGAAGGAGAGGGGTCTGGCTGTGGCTGGGATATGGGTGCCCCCTCCACTGTGAGACCCAACGGATCAATTCAGAGCTCTGGCCCTTGTTTTGGTCACTCAAGGGGAGCAGCAGCATTCTCTCTAAACAGGTTGTTCCTTCGCTTTGACCCGTGCTTTTCCCCCCAGCTCTCTGAAAAGCATGGCCAGTGATGCTCCATCACACACACCCGTGGAGCTCCTGGCTTAGAATCATAGAATCATAGAATCATAGAATGGCATGGGCTGGAAGGGACCCCAAGGATCACAGAGCTCCAACCCCCCTGCCACAGGCAGGGCCACCAACCTCCAGGCCTGGAGCTACACAAGGTTGCCCAGGGCCCCATCCAACCTGGCCTTGGAAAACACAAGGCTTCCCACACCCCAGCTCCATAAGGACAGCTTGCCCACAGCACGGCTGCGCTTTCAGGGATAAAATTCAACCCTGTGTCTTTAAAACACAAATGTCCAAGCTCAAATCCAAGGCCCTGAGGGCAAAAGTCCTCCAGAGCTTTCTGAGCTTTCTGGGCTTTCATGGCCCTGGCAGGCCTGAGAGCGGTTCTTGTTGAGAGCCGGCTCTTGGCAGCGGCTCTGAGAGGTCAGGGACGATGAAATATGGGGGTCCTGCCCGTGTCCTGTCCACTCCTGCACTCTCACGAGTTGCCTCTTCAAGTTTATGGTTCTTCTCAGCTTGTCTCAGCAGGAACAACACTGTGCTGGGATTTATCTTGTGTTTAAACAAGCTGATGGTGCTTTGGAAAGTGTATTTTCATGGCAGGGGTTTGTTTGGTGTCCTTTCAGCAGAACTCAGGGAGAAGGCAAACCTGTGGCTGTGTGTGAGCTGAGCAAGGGCAGGCCCCGCTCGGGTGCCCACCCAGAGGGTTAGTAGATGTTCTCCAGGCTCTGCCAGGCAGCTCCGTACAACAGCTCCATGGGTGAGACCCACCGTGGTGCAGGAGCTGTGAGGCAGGGCGGG
>VZTU01017034.1:28553-45946 GCA_013400835.1 Zapornia atra | reverse complement strand
GGCAGGGGAGGGCAGGGTGGGGCGGGGGAGGGCAGGAGAGGGCAGGGGAGGGCAGGGGAGGGCAGGGTGCCCGCCAACATCGGTAACAAGTCTGACTTTAGATTTTTTTTGCTGATGGCAACTTTCCCAAAGGTGGTTCAGCCCCCCCTTCCCCCTGCCAGTGGGGAAGCCATGGGCAGGGCTGAGGCCAGGACACCATGGAGCAGACACCATGTCCAGTGGAGCAGGATGTCCCCTTCTGCAGGCACCATGCTGTGTGCATGGGGGCGATGCCCCTGGGAACGCCCACCCACACCCTTGGCTTTCCTCCATGCCGGCTCCCAACGCCACCAGGACACCCACCCGCCTCTGGGGTCTGGGACCCACCACAAAGTCCACGCTGGTCCTCTGCATCTCACACGCTCTGACATGCTCAGGCTGCTGAGTCTTCTGAATTTCTGGAAGCTGAGGCTGTCCTACGTTGTATATCTTGGCAGGATATTTAGGAGAACATAACCTGGCTTGCTACCAGTGTCAAAAGATTCTTGTGTTGGGGTTTTTTTTTTTCTTTTTTTAATTTTAAACAACTTTCTTCACTGCTTTCCATCTCCAGTACTGTACACAGATCTCGCTGAACCAAATACTCTGTTGTTGATTTAGGGTGACAAAAACAATCTACTGGTGCTTAAAAACCCCACTGAATCTCAGCAGATCTCAGCTCTGCGATCTCTTTAAAAATATCCCCATGTCAACAGCCCCTTCGCCTCCCCTCCTCCATCCTGCAGCTTGGGAAGTGAGAAGCAGCGACCCTCCAGCCTGGACAGAATGAGGGATATTGCCTTTCTCTGGAGAAATAAACTCTAAAGGACAGCTCAGGTTGCTGAGTTTAAGTTGGACCATTTCTTAGAGGTTCAGGGTTAGAAGGTGTGAGTGGTGCTTCTGTGAGTTGGAGTCTGGTGTTGACGTGATTATTCAGCTGGTGGTTTCTCAGGCATGAGCACTGAACAGGTACCTGCCAGCCTGACAGCTCTGCCTGGCTCAGGGATCCTGGAAGACAATCCTATGCTTCAGAAGTCGCCCTTTTCCAGCCCCAAGGACCATGATCATGGTGTGATCGATCTGTCTCCCTCTCTTTATCCCTCTGTTGAGTTTCCACCCACCCTCTACGTGATCCACACTCAAGTTATGTTCATTGGATGTGCTGCTGTCCCCCAGGGCTGAGGGAAACAGTGGCTGGAAGCTGAAGCACCGACTTGATCTTCACCAGACGCCGCTATTAGTGTCTCAGGACTGATGCAGTCTGAGCTCATCATCTTGGATGAGTTCAAAGCGCTGGGTGCATGTGCTAGTTGGCAGGCTGGGCAGTCATCTCCCAACTTCACCATCTGCCCACGTCTCCCTCCAGCTCCCGTGTCCCTGGAGGGGCCCTCAGGCACCTGGTCTTGTGTTCCTGGCACTCTGGAGACCATCTATCATCTGATTTCCTCCTTTTCTGAGCTCTTTGATGGCAGAGACTCCAGCTCCACCAGCCAGCTCCGTCCAGCCAGCTTGGACCTTGCACACAGCATGCTGCTTGTTAGAGCTCTGAAGAAAAGCAGGGCATGTACATGGGGGTGTGTGTGTGTGCCTATGTGTGTGTGTGCATGAGTGTGCATGTGTGTGTGTGTGAGAGCCTCTTTCCTTCCTGCCTTAGTGCTGCAATGCTCCGTGCCCTTGTTTCTGGGGGACAAGCAGTGCGGTGACCCTGCAGCCCCAGCTCTCCCCAGGCTGCTGGGCTGGGCAAGGTGTCCAGAGGGATGGAGCAGGAGTCAGGTTATTTATACTCTAATGACCATCTTAGCCCCCTTTGCTGATTAATGAGCTTTAATCTGGTGCCATGGAGCACTGCAAGCCTGAAATCTGAGGGCGCAGCAGCTTCGCAGAGGCTTTGTGCCTCAGTATTTCAACCCGAGCCCTGTTATTTTGGTTTCTGGGTAATTTACCCTTTTTGGAAATGGCTTCAGGCATTGCAGCTCCCCTTTCCACCCCCTGTCCTCCAGCCACCCTCCCAGATTCCCTTGCTGTGCTCAGAGCTCACACTGTGAGCTCGGAGGTGCCTCCTGTGAGGTGCCGGCTCTGCATCTCCCCGTGTGTGGCGCGGGCGGGAGGTGCCTGAGACATAGGACATGAAACAGGGACGTGCCCTGGCCAGGCCCCACCTAGAGTGTTGTGTCCAGTGCTGGGCTCCCTGGGATAAAACAGGCAGGGATCTCCTGGAGACAGTCCAGAGGAGGCTCTGGAGATGATGAAGGGCCTGGAGCATCTCCCCTGTGAGGAAAGGCTGAGTGAGCTGGGGCTGTTCAGCCTGGAGAGAAGCAGCCTGAGAGGGGATCTGATCAGTGGGTATCAATAGCTGAAGGGTGGGACACAGGGGGACATGGGCAGCCTCTGCTCAGTGTCTGTGGGGACAGGACAAGGGGCGATGGGCTCAAGTTGGAGCACAGGGAGTTCCCCCCAATGTGGGGAAGAACTTCTTCCCAGTGAGGGTGAGGGAGCCCTGGGACAGGCTGCCCAGGGGGTGTGGAGTCTCCTTCTCTGGAGAGATTCCAGCCGCGTCTGGACACCGCCCTGTGTGCCCTGTCCTAGGGACCCTGCTTTGGCAGGGGGTTGGACCCCTTGGGCTCTGGAGGGCCCTTCAAACCCCTGTGATTCTGTGACTCTGTTTGTAAACAAACCACTTTTGGGAGGTGGAATGGAAAAAGGTGCCTGGAGCAGGCGAATTTGGAGCAGAGGCTCATGTGGCGATGGGATGGGGAGGCGCTGGGTGAGATTATCCGAATGGAAAATCTGGAGCTGCTCGACCATAATTGGTCTTTATGAACTCCGGGAGGGAGCGCTTGTTTGCTCACAGATGGGTGATGTTTGGTGTCATAGCAACTGGCTAGCTGCTAAATAATCAATACCCCTGCGCCTGGGTAACGCACAGGCGTGTGGGCAACTCGTTTTTGCTGGAGCTCTTTTTAGGTCCAAGTGTTTTTGTGCAAAGAGCTAAGAAGCCTGCCTAAACCCCAAACATGCACTGCAGCTGTGACAGGGGCTGAGAGTTTGGATCAATCTGTTTATGTTCCCACGTCTGTGGAAGCTGCACATGCTGATGGGAGGTTGAGGCTGAACCAGCAGCTGCTTTCCGGGGTCTTCAGCATCTTAACTCCTGAATGCAGGTGCAAAGTGCTTGTAGCTCCAGATGTGCCAACAAATGCTGGTGGGTTGTGAGCTAGGTTGGGCTCTCTGGTTTTAAAGACAGCTTAAAGGGTGAGTGAAGGAGGGATGGGTATCGGTGTGATCCCACGAAATCTGCTCCCACACTGATGGAGATGGTTGGTGTGTCACTACCCAGGGTCTGCCCAGGGCCCTGTGGTGTGGACAAGCCTCCTTCAAGCAGGGGAGATCTGGAAGCATGGAGGGGTGAGCACCAGAGCCCTCAGATGTGATTAACTTGTATTTAGCAGTGGCAGTGTCTGGGTTCAGTGTTCTCCCATGTGCACTGGGGTAACCACAGGAGACTCACTTTAAAGCTCTGTGGTTGGGTTCTGTGGCAGTAATACAGGTGAAGCAGTCTGAGCTCTCAGGGGAAAGTTAGATTACTGTCTCCTGAAAATTCTTCCTAAAAAAATGAATGCAATTGGGGTAAAGGTTAGTTGCTTTGGATATTCAAAGGTGGGAAGCCAGAGTATCTGTTGACAGGGCTGCACTCCCTCCCCGAAGCCCAAACCATGGTTGGCTTGCTTGGGGTTCATCACAGGTGCTGCTCCATGGTGGAATGATCTCCCTCCTCTTTTATCCAGCTGATTCCACAGGAACGTTTCCTGAGCACAATAAACCCTCATGCAAACTCCAGCAGTGGTTTGGGCAAAGCCAGGCACTTAGAAAACAATAAATTACAGTGCTTTCAGGTTTCCTTCCTTCTCAAGAAAGACTTGCAGAAGGTACATGGTGCCTCAGCGTTGCTGGAGGGAGGTTTGGGCAGAGGTCTGAAGAAGCCCTGTGGGCAGAGGCACAGTGATGAGACCTGTGGTTCTTGTGTTTCTTAAAAAGGAAGGGTGATCCCACAGACCCATTCCTCCAGCCATTCTGCCACAGGAGCCCTCCATCCAATTACTCATCCCACACTTGTTTCCAGGCCCTTTCATGTCTCCTGCTTCAGAGGACCATGTTAGCAGCACAGGTCAAGTTGTTCCTCATGCTTCTGTCCAAGCACTATAAATTTCCCATGTTTTCTCTGCATATCTTCAGTCCATGGAAATAACTGAGTGTCATGTCAGCTGTGTCTTCAGCAATCCTCACTGGAGCATCAGTGGTGACATCTGGGCTTCTTCCCACAAGGATCCCACCAGGATAAGCACTTGGGAGCATCGCTGGAGCTTGCAGAGACAAGCAGCCACTGCCAAAGAGCCCCTTCCTCCAGCCATCCGTGGGCGAGGACCTCTCCTGCTGAGCTTCAGTACTGCTCAGCCTTCTCGTCCCCACAGTGGGTCTCAGCAGCACGACTCCATCATCCCCCCAGTTTGGAAAGAGAGGGAAGTCCTGCTGAAATGGGCATTCCGTGGGCTGCAGGTTGGGCTTGGGCTGGGAGGGCTTGGTCTGCCCACTCAAGCTCTTCCAGGAAGGTAAGCGTCTGTCTTAAAAGTTATGTCTCTTAATGTTATGCTGCTGGCTTAAGACACACTGCCTCATTCTAGCTGAGAGGGGAAGCGGTGTCAAGCCGTTCTTCATCATCCTGCTCACCAAACCAGGGTGCTGCTTTCAGCATGGTACCCCGTGGCCAGGATGAGGCCTGTTTCCAGGGGCTGATGGGCCAGAATGACTCTCCCAGTTACACCTTTGCGGTTTGGTTTTAAAAACCTGACGACCTCAAGCCCAGAGTGGTGGCAGTGGCTGAGGAGACACTGCAGGTGCCACGCTGAGCTGCTCGTTGAGGGATGCTGGCCGTGGGCCGTGGCGCTAGGAGAGCTGCTGCTGCCTGCAAGCGCTGCAGGTTGGCACCAGTTGGATGGCTCACGTGGTGAAAATGAGCTGAACCATGAGATGAGGGCTCTGGATCTGGGCACTGCTCCGATTACCACGGCCTCAGACCCGCAGCGTTGGGTGGTGGATGCAAGGGAGGGGATGGGGGGTGTTAGCATGCACATTTGGCAGCAGAAAGGCTGCCAGATGACCTAACTGCAGCCAGGCTTGTTTTCAGTAACCCAGGGCCACGCTGTGCCAAAACTGCTGCTGGCCCTGCGCTCCTGGGGTTCTTAGGAGAGGCTGTAGGAAGTGGGTGAAGGAAGAAATGAGCTTTTGAGATGATCTTTTCCACTTCCAGGCATACCTCAGCTGCATCGTGGCTGTCTGAAGGTGCTGTATGTCCTGCCTGAATCCCACCACACACTCCAAGGCGCATGGAGAACGTGTGGTAAATCGTCCCTGCTGTGAGAAGAAAGCAAGAATCTGCCAGTTGACTTGTTCCACTCAGTGTTTAGGCTTCACCCATATCTGTGCACATGTATGTACACATCAGTGAACTGTGAGCATGGCTCTCAGGGCAGGGACTGGTACCCCCCCCAGCCCTGGTGCTCCTGCGCAGCGGCACGTTTGCCATGGGCATGCAGCCTGGCCAGCCCCAGCCCAGCAACGAGCTTCCCTGGGGCAGGAGCTGAGGGCTTTCCTATTCCATCCGGAAGAAATGCTGTGCACACACAGGGGTGGCTGCTGGGGGGTGCTTTGGTTGAGCTGAGCCAGGGTGGGGGAGTGTTGCTCACTTATCACTTGCCCGGGCAAAGGTGATTGGGGTGAGTTGTGCAGTGGGGGTCCTGCTACCCCAAGGGAGCTGCGGGCAGGGTCCTGACTCGGGGGTCCTGCTGGCCCAAGAGGGCTTTGATCAGGGTCCTGGCTCAGGGGTCCCGCTCCACAGCTCGTGTCAGTGCCCTCTGCTTCACTTGAGCCCATGAAAGCATCTCTCACACAGGAGAGGTCATTCCTTCTGCGCTGCACAGACGAACAGACATGCTTCGTAAAACACACCTCACACCCGTTAACATTTAATGCTGAGCTTGAAATGGAGATTAACAAGACTGTGAAATTCTTGCCTTCCATGGGTGCTCACAGCACTGCTTGAATTTCAGTCTGCCAACACTCAGAATAAAGGAAATGGCCTTCAGAGTTCTCCCCTTGGAATCAGTCTCAGCTTCAGATGGGTAAGTGTGCGATTCGCGCTCCCCGAATTCAGCCTGATGGGGTAATTCAGCTTAGCAATGTCCAAGCTGCACCCCCCCAAAGGCATTGGGCTGCTTTGAAAACATGCAGGAGTTAACACTTAGAGCCCCCCTTGGGGTTAGTCCTGCCCAGGTCAGGAGGAGCAGGGCAGGGGTCCCGACAGAGCATCCCCCTGCCCGTCCCACCACAGGCGGCCCAGGGTGGGGGACCAGGAGCATCACCCTGGGATGGAGGGTCTGAGGGTCTGCCAGCCCTGACTGCTGCCCTCACCGAGCACGGGAGCAGCGCCAGCACCCAGCTCCAGCCCTTGGGGAATGTCGGGAGCATTTCCCAGGCACTCTAGTCCAGCTCCCCCTCGTTAAAAGTCTCTGAAGAAAGACCAGAAGAACAATAGGGATAAAACACTGAGCATCGAATACATTGGAAGTAGGCCTGGCTGTGAAATAAGTATATTTTCTGGCTTTTTTTTGGTTGCTCTTGTGGAGTTTGGTGAGGTTTTTTGGTTTGTTTTTTAGGGTTTTTTCCCGTTTTCTTCTTTGTCCATCCTTTCTCCCATCAAACCTGTCCCCCAGCAGAGAGCTGCATCCTCTTGAGGTGTCCTGACACCAGGAGCCAGCTCCTAACAACTTGATGCCTGACAGACAGACAATGCTCTCTCTAGGTACTCACTTTTCCCTGAAATTCAGCCTCTTGAGTTGTTCTGTTTCTTTGAGTCCCTGGGACATTGTGCAAAGGACAAACCTTCCACTCCAGTGACAGGCTGCTCCTCCCCACTGCCAGCAGCCTCCTTCTTCCAGCCCGTGGGGAATGATGCAGGTAATGAGCTCAGGCAGCTCGTAATAGAGACTGAAGTGAGAAAAAGAACACGACCTTCACACTGCACAGCAAAGGAAAAGGGGAAGCAGCACAATGAGACTGGGAAGAGAGCGTCCAGGCATTGTTTGGTGTGACAGCACGGTGTGTCAGAGAACGCGCAAAGGGCTTGGAAATCCTTCTTACTCACACACTGATCAGCCCAAGGAAATGGAATGTACTTGGCCATTAAGTAACATCAGAGAACTGAATTAAAAAGCACAGCAATAGTGAGCAATGCAGAACTGAATTCCTCGCTGGCTCAGGCACAAGGCGTCGCGGGCTGGGTTCCCCTCCGCCTTCCGAGGGGGAGGAATTGTTTGGGCCCGGTGAGCAGCAGAGATATTCCGAAGCAGATAAAAAGAACCCTTCCTCCAAAGCTGCCCAAAAAAGGAATAAATTGTGGCTCTTGTGCTTAATTTACGGTGCTCAATAAGCCTCCTGCGAAATCCAAGGTGCAGCCGCCGCGGCTCGGCGTGTCCCGGGCTACGACAGCCGGTGCCGGTGCCAAGGGGAGGTGAGAGAAGGTTTCCAGGGGGACTGCTGTGTTGCAGTATGGTGAAGGGTATCCTGGTTTTTAGGAGAAGATGGGAATCGCCACTTAGCTGTGCCCTGAAGTGCAGCAGAGATGGGTGGTTATCCCACAGGGTCCAGTCCTAGCTGGGTAATGCCCAGGCCAGCTTCCCAGGTGCCGGACCCTCAGGGCTCTGGAGCTTTAGGAGGAATCAGGGACAAGCAGAACCATGCCAGGGGGTTTGTTGTTCCTGAGTGGCTTCAGGAACCTGGGGCTTATGGCCAATTCAATTAATGAAATGTAAAGGTGGAAGATGTTGCCTGCAGGCACGTCCCGTAGCGATCCTTTCCGAGGGTCTTGGCACAGGAGAGCTCGGGATGTGCTGGTGATGGGGGGAAGGATGAAGTGACCCAGCCCCTCCCTGGCAAATTCAACATAACCTTGGTGGGGGGTAGGGGTGTGTTAGGCTCTATGGGCAGCTGAACGCTCCGTAGCTTTTGGCCAGGTTTCTTTCATACAGGGAGCAGCTTAGACAAGTAATGAATGGTGCAAAGGAACCTGCTTTAGCAGAGGGTTGGCCCCGATGACCTCTTGAGGTCCCTCCCAACCCCTGCAATCTGTGATTCTGTGATTTCCTGACAAGGCACTTCCTTCAGAGAAGCTTCTCCCGCCCAGGCCTGATGTCTCCCCGAGCAGCAGTGCATGATCTATGATTCTATGATTCTATGATTCTATGATGCCTTACACACAGGCTGGAGAGCGACTCCTTTGCCCTGTGAGAGCAGCAGCACAAAGCCAGGGGGGCTCAGGACCAGGTCTCTCCGTAACCTGGCAATACCATAATTCTGGGAGAGGCTCTGATACGTTTCTGGGGNGCTGTTCCCCAGCACACAGCCCCCTCCCCCCACCCCGGGCCCCGACTGTCCCCTTCAGTTTCCCCTCCCTGCCTTGTTCCCTGCAGTCCTTCCAGGTGCCCTCCTCACGGACCCATGGGGGGATCCGATGGCACGGACCGGGATCAGGTAGGGCCTTGTCTGGGCGATGGCTGGAGCTGCTGATCTCTGCTCACACCCCCAGCCANCGAGCAGCAGTGCATGATCTATGATTCTATGATTCTATGATTCTATGATGCCTTACACACAGGCTGGAGAGCGACTCCTTTGCCCTGTGAGAGCAGCAGCACAAAGCCAGGGGGGCTCAGGACCAGGTCTCTCCGTAACCTGGCAATACCATAATTCTGGGAGAGGCTCTGATACGTTTCTGGGGTACCTGTCTGGAACCAAAAGGTGCCGTTGGGGTTATAATGGCCACTGGTGTGATTTTAGACAATGCTCTCCCCCTGCCCCAGCTCAGCGGTCTGTTGTTATCCCCCATGAAAAGCTGGCAACAGCCGTGTTCTTGCTGGAGGGCCGTGGCCACCATCATTCCTTGCTGTTCCCCAGCACACAGCCCCCTCCCCCCACCCCGGGCCCCGACTGTCCCCTTCAGTTTCCCCTCCCTGCCTTGTTCCCTGCAGTCCTTCCAGGTGCCCTCCTCACGGACCCATGGGGGGATCCGATGGCACGGACCGGGATCAGGTAGGGCCTTGTCTGGGCGATGGCTGGAGCTGCTGATCTCTGCTCACACCCCCAGCCAGTCCCAGGCAGGGCGGGAATTCCGACGCCCTTACACAATGGCTCCGTGGAGCTGCCAGGCTCTGTTGTGAAACGTGTGTTTCAGAGAAGATCCCTTTGGGGAGCGCTGCCAAAGTAACATTGCGTCCCAGAGAAACAGGACTGCTGACAGACAGCTAAAATTAAACCCCAGCTCGACCAGTAACGTCCCCGTGAGATCCACGGGGGCTCTTCTCCAGCCACACGACGTGCCTGAATCTGCTCCCATGTGTCACCTGCACCAGATAAACCTCCCGCAGCAGCAGCCCCAACACTGTTTGGCAGGGAACTGAGGCATGAAGGTCACTTCTGGAGTATAGTGTGCAGGACTGGGTCTGGAAGGACAGGGAGCTCCTGGGGAGGGGACAGCAAAGGGCTGTGGGGATGCTGAGGGCACCAGAACATCTCTCTGGCACAGAGAGGCTGAGGGACTCGGGGCTGCTCAGCTCGGAGAAGAGGAGACTGAGGGGGATCTTCTCAGTGCTGAGCAACCCCTGAGGGGTGGGCTCAGAAGGAGGGGTCAGTCTGTGTTCAGGGGTGCCAAGGGACAGGACAAGGGGCTGTGGGCACAAACTGGAGCAGAGGAAGTTCCCCCTGAGCCTGAGGAGGAACTTGTGTGCTGGGAGGGTGGCAGAGCCCTGGGCCAGGCTGCCCAGAGAGGCTGGGGAGTCTCCATCCGTCTCCAGAGAGATCCCAATCCCGTGATACTGAGCATAGTCCTGTACAGCCTGCTTAAGGGACCCTGCTCTGGGGGGTGGGACTGGGAGATCTCCAGAGGGCCCTGCCGGCCCCCACCAGTCTGGGATTCAAAGCAGAGAATTAGGAGATGGGAGCAGGTCCCAGGTGGCTCCAGGGGGATCTCAGGGCTTTCGCTGGATGCCTGTGGCTGTGGAGCAAAGCAGTGGGGAGGCAGCACTGGCTCTGCAGCTCTGGCCTCTTCAGCTGTCGGGTTCTGTGGGATGCACAGTTACAGACAGGTCCAGGTTCAGGTACTGCCACATGGATAAACCCCAGTGCTCCGGGAATAAACCCCTGGCTGCTGTGCTGCAACAGGGGGGTGACTGCGACAGCCTTGAGAGCAAGCGTGGCACGCCAGCCCTTGGCACACCGGCCCTTGGCACGCTGGCTCTTGCACTCTCACCACTCTTTCTCAAGACCAGCAGCGGCTCCAGTGGGATCCCAGTCCGGGAAAGGTCGTGACTGGTGTGAAGCCAGCGGGAGTCTCGAGGGATGCGGCACCGGGAAGGCAGACAGGGAATGTCCAACCAGCAGCTTCAGCCCCGTCTGCTGCTGGCGCTGCAGAACCTCAAGGTCACCCCTGCACAAATCACCTCTTGTTTGGGTTCTTATTCTCTGGGCTGGTGCTCGCCCCCGGCTCGGGGCTCTGGGCACACCAGTGCTCCTTCCTTATGGATTTATGGGGATTCCTGGGGAGTCCTGGGGCTGTGCTGCCCCCAGCCCTCTGCTGCTGAATAGACCCAGCCAACAGCAATGCCGAGCCCAGCGAAACACCAGCTGAATCATTAACTTGGGTGCTGCTGCTGTGACCCAACCGCGTTATTGACAGAGCCGCTCTAATAATTCGTTCCCAGTACCTGGGGTGACTCCGCTGTGTCAATACGCACGAGGGGACGGGGCAGCCAGGCCAAACCCCACCGCGGTGGCTCCGTCATTGTGTCTTTAAGGTGAGGTGAGAGGGTTGCTGGGGACACACACACAGACACAGAGCGTGCTGGGCACCTGGCACCCGGCAGCTCTGCGGCTTTGTCCTTCCCAGACGACGGTGCACAAGCCAGAGTGGCCACGTGGTCTCCAGCTGATAACCAAGGTGTCAAAGCCGGGCTCTGGGGGGGGAGCTGGGGATTAAAAACAACCCCCCCCTCGCTCAACCTGGTACTTGTGCAGTGTGTGAAGGGATGGAGAGGTCTGTGTGTGTGGAGCAGCTCCACAGGGCTGCAGCTTTTGGGTTTCTGAGCCCTGAACTACCCCAGGCTGGCTCTTGCAGTGTGTCTGTGCTCGCACCCATCGTCTGTCGGGAGCACGATGTGGGTGGGAGGCGGCGGCGTGGGGGCACAGGGTGCCCAGAGAAGCTGGGGCTGCCCCCGGGATCCCTGGTAGGCTTCAGGGACAGGTTGGATGGGGCTTGGGGCACCCTGGGCCGGGAGGGGTGTCCCTGCCTATCGCAGGGGGACACTGGGGGCTCTGCGGGCCCTGCCCACCCAAACCAGGCTGGGACTCTGTGATCCCACTTTTCCAGTAGGGACATGGAGCACCCAGGGCTCCCCAGAGAACCCACGGAGTGTGGGTTTGAATGTGACCCACGGAAAAGCTTTCAGATAGTCACACATGGTGACTTAGGGAGCTGAGCTGCAACCCAGCAGCCCCCAAGATGGGGGGTTCTAATCTGAAGCAGCAGGCCTGTTAATAGCAAAGAGATCCTTAGTGATGAACAAAGGGATTTATTATTTCATCAGCAAAAGATGCACCCAAGCAGGGGTTCCCAGAGCTCCCCAGGGCACTGATGTGCCTCTATGAGAAATGGCACCATGTCCTCTGAGCATGAAGGAGGGCAGGCAGGCAGCTTGGATGGACCTGCAGTGTTTGTACATGCTGCATGTTGGCATTGCTGTGGTGTCAATGTGAACAGCCCCTCTGATTGCACCCAGCAGAAGCTTCTCCTGGCGATGGGGCACCTCCTTGCCTGAGGTCAAGGGCGCTGAGGCTCTGTTGGCTGCAGCTCATTAGATCAGGTCGAGGGCCTGATAAAATCTGGGGTTACCTCTCCTTTCCCAAAGGTATGCACCCACATGCTTTGCAAATTTGGGAACCACTCAGGGTGCAATTTGTCTTTGGCAAACCACTGGTGGTGCAATTCAGAGACGAACATCTCAGCTGCCTTCACAGCACAGATCCTATCTTCTTCTTTCCTTGGATGGAAGTGACTCATCCCTAACTTCATTCTGGGGGAATTACCAAAATAACTTCTAGGCAAGTACATTGTTAGATAGTGTTTGCAAGATAACGGTGACATCAGCCAGCGGGAGCTGTGTTTGTGTGGGCTGGGGCCACGCGAACGGCAACGGAGTTATCTGGACCCGGCGAGGGAGCAGGGCCAGAACGCGGGGGCAGGACCAACTCCGTGTCTCAGGGCTCGTTAAGTACTGAAGCAGTGGGAGTTCTGAAGGCACCAGGCTGGGAGGAGAGGCCTGACCCTGGCAGGTTTGACCGTGGCCTTCAGTGAGCGATGCAGAGCAGGACAGACGGACAGACCGTCCCTCTGTGGAGTATCACTTCTGCAGCAGCTCTGGCCTCAGGTTTCGTCATCTCATGTCTCTGGCTTCACAGCCCAGCCTGACACAGGGCTGTCCTTGGTCTCCTGTGCCGTCCTGGTGAGGTGGGACAGGGGGAACCGCTCTGTCAGAAGCTCCTCAGCTCGAATGGAACAGAACTCATCACACCCCACACACATGCTCTAATCACACAGCGGCAGCGAGAGACGCTCCAGAACTGGGACTGCATTTAACTATATTATTATTATTATTACTATTACTATTATTATTACTATTACTATTATTATTACTATTATTGTTACTATTATTGTTACTATTATTGTTATTGTTATCATTCAGTTTATTAAACTCCCTGAAAGCACCCACAAACGGTACCCTTAATAACTTTCCCATCAGGTTATAAGAGCAGGGAATGGCAGTTTTAAAGCTGGAAGGACACCTTCCACGGGGTGAAATCCTGTTGTGCTGCGGGATGGCAGAGGCTTGGTGGCTTCTGATGGAGTTGGGATGGTTTGTGTCACCCACAGACAACCCTGTCTGGTCATGAAGCGTTTCCATAAACCGAGAGGTCCTTCTCTGGGATTTCAGCCTGCGGCTGAGCTCTGGGATAGCTTGGATCATCTGCTGTAAGGGAAGTGTAGGAGTGGGTGATCTGAGACAATCCAGGTCTGGGTTGGTCTTTATGTTGGGGGTTTTTTTCATTGTATATTTAGAAAATAGTCTTAATTGTAGACGTGGCACTAAATGGGTCTGTACTCTGTCTGTCTGCGGAGGACGCTCTCAGACTGTTCCCATGACTCTGCCATAACCTGGTTGTGGAAGAAGATGTGTTGTGGTGGTGCAGCACGTGGGCTGTTGGGCTTTGTAGGGTGTGAACCGACCTTTGGTTGGAGGAACCACGGGCTGGGGCCTATCCCAGGGGTTAGGAGAGAGCCGAACCCTGCAAACGTGGGACTTGGGTGTTTCTGGAGGAGACCTTTTACTCTGGCATCAGAGAACATGCCCCATGCTCTTTGCTGTTGTTGCTGGTTTAATCCTGGGACGATGCCCACCTGCCGCTGCATGGGAGATGTCACCATGGGCACAGCAGCCCCCAGGGTCCCCTGCCCCACCAGCGGCACCACTGGCAGCTGCCTCTGCAAGTGCAGTGTCCTTCTGCAGCCAGCAAGTCCATGTCCTGCCTGTCACCTTCAGGGAGCAGCCAGCAGCCTTGGCAGGGGACAGAAAGGACAAGAAGTTCTTGCCCTTCATAATGTGAATTTATCTGGAGGTTGAACCCACTGGGACGCTTTATCGCTCTGAGCCAGTGTCATGGCCTGCTGCTGAAGCCAGCAAAGTTAAAAGGACGTTCTTCAGCAGAGCAGAGACCAGGGGGAGGGGTTTATTATTATGATTTGGGTAAAACCTTGTTACTGAAGGGCCCTGGCTGAAGTTTGTCACCATGGAAGTAACGAGGGGCCTGGGAGGTGACCCACTGCGGGGATGGCTGATGAAGGGCACGGAGGGTGGAGAGAACATGGTTTGGAGTTTGTAGTTTCATCTTATCCTCCTGCCCAGGGCCTTCAAAAGATCAAGAGCGGCAGCATGAAAGGGATGGGGTGGGGTGGGGGGGAGACACCTGATTATTCTGGGTCTAAATGATCGATGTCCAACATGTTTTGGCAGATCCAGTCCCCATAAATGAGCGACTCTCCCCCTCATCATTAGACCCAAGGTAATAGTGCACATTTAGCAGAGAACTGAGCAGCCTTTGAATGCCAGGAAGGGCACTGAGGTGGTTCGGTGCAAGGTCAGGCTTCACCTGTTCTCTTCCCATGAAGAGTCATGATGGGTCCAGGTGACAGTGATGCTCAGGTCAGGAGGCTCTAGCCTAAGGCCTCTCATCCCGACTGAGCACCTGAACTGCATCGTGAAACTCTGGTTTTGGCCTTGAGCCACTGATCCGCGCTGGGTTTTACTCTGGTAAATGCAAAGCCCCATGAAAAGCTGATCACACCTTTGCCTCCGTGACATATATGTACCATAAAGGTTGTTGAAGATCCCTTTAATTTGAAATACTCCTAGCTGCGATTTAAGGGCCTTTACACCCGAGCTATGGGATCCATGAGGAAGAGAGACGCTGGCATGTGTCTGCCCGTGCTGGGGAAGGACTGAGCGAGCTGTGGTGGGCCAGCTCTGACCACAGGCAACTTCCCACCCCAACCCCACCAGTACATGCTGTGGTCCTCAGCATATGGGTTTGGGCCCAGTGGCACGTCTCCCATATCCCTGGTCTTGGGCTCTGGCATGGTGCTTCACCACGACAGCAGGTCCGGCCTCACTGATGTGTCAGCACCTCGCCCAGCTCTTGGGGGGAAAAGGCAGGATGCGGCCAGCCCTGGAGTTGGCAGGATAGGAGAAAAACTTTGCCCAAATGTTGGCAAAGGGTTTCTAGGCACGTTTGTGTCTCTGTTCTTTAGAGCCAGTGAATCACAAATACACCAGGCAAAATCCAGCCAGCTCTGGACTGCTACATAAGTCACAAAATGTTGGGAATTGTGTCTTTGTGCTATAAAGTCACTCTGAAACAGTGTGCACACTTTTGTCATCTGCAAGCCCCAGAGCCTTTACAAATGCTGGATTTATTCCTCCTAATGGATGCATGAAGTCGCTGCGGCCTCCCCCCACGCCAGCAGCCTGTATGCGAAACCGGCCTGTTTACAAACAGTCGTAGTAGCTGGGGCTTCTATCCTTTGCTACAATTTACTATCAAAACAAAGTGGCCCACAATGTAAATAAATTGTCTTTAATAAAATGCATTTCAACATATTTAATGTGTTTCATATGCAAAGCAGTTCGGCTGTGTTCTGCGATGGACCGAAAGGAGGCCTGAACTGTGCAGCCCGCCGAGCATCGCCGTCGCGGCCTGCCGAGGGCCTGCTAGGCTGCTCCGGACCTAGAGCGATGCCGGCCGAGATGAGCCTGGGTGACCTTGGAGTTAATTCTCCTTTTGATTTCATCCCTGAAGCATCTGAAGTGTTCAGAGGGAAAACAGAGCTTGAGGAGACCAGAGGGCTGCTACTGGCTGGGGTCAACCAGACACAGTTTGGGTGGATAAAGTCGGCTGCAAATCATTGGGCCCAAGTCCCTGCTCTGCTACTGCTTCAGAGCGTGCTGCATGCCTCAGGGCGCCTGCTTTGGTCTGCCTGCTTCGATCTGCCTGCTCCGATCTGCCTGCTCTGGGCTGCCTGCTCCCATCTGACTGCTCCCATCTGCCTGCTCTGATCTACCTGCTCCGATCTGCCTGCTCCGATCTGCCTGCTCCGGGCTGCCTGCTCTGATCTGCCTGATCCCATCTGCCTGCTCTGGGCTGCCTGCTCCGGGCTGCCTGCTCTGATCTGCCTGATCCCATCTGCCTGCTCTGATCTGCCTGCTCTGGGCTGCCTGCTCTGGGCTGCCTGCTCCGGGCTGCCTGCTCTGATCTGCCTGCTCTGGACCACCTGCTCCGATCTGCCTGCTCTGATCTGCCTGCTTCAGGCTGCCTGCCTCGAGCTGCCTGCTCCAATCTGTCTGCCTTGGGCTGCCTGCGGCTGCTGCTCTCGTCATGCCCTGGCACTCTGTGGGCTGCTGAGATACACCACAGATAAACTGCCAGGCTCTGTATTTTAGAGGCGATGCTGGGCACAGGCAGCAGTGCCACGGACAGGACACGGGCACGGACAGGGTGCTTCCCACTGAAGGTGCCCGGGGTGGCCCTGTGGCCACAGCACCCCAGCACATCTCTTCATAAAGCAGCCAGGTCCTGACAGAAATGGGAAGTTTGGCTTTGCACTTCCCAGGGGGACTGGAAACACCAAGGAAAATGGAGCAAGGAGGTGTTTGGCTACAAGACTCCCAGCACTAGCTTTTTGGGGTGTGCAGCCCGGGAGCAGGATAACACCAGACATATGCTCCATTTTGCTGTCAGTGGTGTGGGGAAGGGCTGAGCTCAGCCCCACAGGGAGCACCGACCCTCCCCAGGGCTGTAGGCACTAGGACGTGATGCTGCTGGGCACTGGGGAATAACTCAGCGCCCTTGCTGAAGCCAGGACAGGCTCTGCCCCTTTCCCAGCACGGTGCTCAGTGCCGTGCCAATGCTTCCGCCGAGGAAAACCTCGGAAACCACAGAAGTAGCAGCTGATTCATTTACAACCTGTTGTTCTCCTGTGCAATGGCTGCAGGTTCCCAGTGCACAGGAAGGAGCTGGTGCTCGGCTGGCTGGCTCATAGGAGGAATCTCAGGAGCATCAATTCCTACATGGTGCCTCGAGTCCCCCTAAATTGGCAGCGAGCCGCAGGATGCAGCCTGTAAATACCTTTCTGGTCCTGTCGCCCTTGCCAGCAGCTTCTGGAAAAGATCCACCAGACCCAAACTTGCTGGACACAGGAGTCCTATGGATTGCAAGCTGTCACTTCGCAAGCCAAGTTTGGGTTGTTGCTTATTTGAAAGCCCTCGGGGATCCCTGGGTGCCAGCAGGGATGGCTCTTCCTGCCTTTGCAGATATTCCTTCCTTTCCCCCCCAGCATGGAGCTGGGAGGGCCAACCTTGTCATGCAGCCACGTCAGCCTTTGTTGTGGTGGAAATCCTGCTTGGACATCACAAGAAGTTCCTGCTGCTCCCAGGGAACTTCTTCATAGGGCACCTGAGCAGGGGGTAGCGGCCCCATGGGAGGTTTGGGGTTGGATTTGGTGAGAACAAGTGCAGGAGCACATGGGTGTATCTATGGCACACAGATGGTCACACATGTAGCTGAAATAAACAGGCATTGTACATGTGCACCATCAGCCACGCTCAGAGCCCGAGTTAGTGAAGCCCAGCACTGCCGGGGGCTCTGGGGGGGGTCCTGGGGACATG
>VZTU01017034.1:13083-28499 GCA_013400835.1 Zapornia atra | reverse complement strand
CAGGGGGGCCAAGGGGCTGCTGCGAGCCAGGGGAATCCCAGGTCCTTCCTGGAGAACTGTACACAGCAGCGATTCATCCCTATCTCCTACCACGTTGGTGTCACCTAAAACACTTGACTGGCCGCAGCGCAGTTGCCCGCAGGCAGCCCGATGCTCCCGCTGGCCAGAGACCAGCTCACCCCTGTGGTGTTCTGTTGATGCCTCTGGTAACCCCGTGTCACACAGTGGTTTGCAAATCACTATTTGCTGCCTTTGTCACCCTGCCTAGAATGTGTCACAACAGTGTGCTGAAAGCCTGCACCCCAAGAGCCGCAGGGTGCCCCCCATGAGACTGGGCCCCGGCTCTGGTTCCGGCTCCGCATGGAGTCTCACGATGAGCCGCAGATGGAGGAAGCACATAGCAAACCACTGCTGGCTTCCCCGGGGCTTCCCCGGTGCCGTGGGACAGAGAGCTCACAGATGTGCCCAGAGCAGCACGGCCAGGGGCTGGGGGTGAAATCTGGGGGGTGCTCAGGATCAGCTCATCAGCTCTTAGTGAAAACTTCATCAAGGGAGCCCGAGCAGGGGTTGAGGCTGTGGAAGGCACTTTACATCCCACCAAAGTCCACATAACTCTGGGCAGAGGCTTGTGGTCTTGGAGCAGCTGTTTATCCTTGCTGAGAGCTTTGGGCCGTCTCTGGGCAACCAGACCTATCGGCTGTTGCTCTTCCTGCTGCTGCTGGAGATAAAATAGATTTGCTTTCTGTGGTTCCATCTCTTTCATTTCGTGCCCCTTAATGCTCTCTTGCGTTCTGCCTCTTTTTTTTTTTTAAACATAATTTCTTTGTTGTTTGTTTTGCTGTTTGGGTTCTTTTTAACCTGAGATCAAATTAGCTCATACGAGGGAAGCTAAACTCAGACGGGCTGCGGGTCCCAGGCTGGGTGGTGAGGTGTTCCTGCCACCACGACTTGCGCCGAGCACCACGGAGCTCCAGCGAGGCTGAGCATGCCAAGGAGCTCATTCTGTGATAGTGGTGCTGGCTGGTGGCTGAGGGGCAGGAGCCATGGGGAGCTGTGCCACAGGGATGCCCACGGCTGTCTCAGCAGGGCGGTTTACCGGCTTTGCTCCTAAACCCTCTGGAGGACCCTGTGCCAGGTGGTGGGAAGTCTACGGATACTGGCTGCCACCTCCCTGGGCACCTCACCACAGAGCTGAGCTCATCCTGCGCTGGTGCCGGAGCCCTGGGGAGAGCCCTTGTGCTCCCCTTCACGTTCACCCCCTTCACCTTTCCACGACTGACAGTTTCAGCCTGTTCAGTCCCTTTTGATGCTGAAGCCTCCAGACTGGAAGTTGTTCGTGCCATGGGTCCCGCAGCAGCGAGAGTGCAGTGCCGCAGTCGCTGCCTGTTGCCTGCTGCCCTGTTGGCACACCCACAGGTAACAGTTCAGCGACGGCATTTCCAGTTCCAGGAGCAGCGACACGCTCGGCTGAGCAGTTAGATCAAGGTGCCCTGGCACTCTCAGCGCTGGTTCCAGGCTCCAGCCACTCCTGACTGTTGACACTGACCCTGCAGCCGCCGCGCAGGCTCTGCCCCAGCTGCCGGAGAGGTTTACACCATCCACAGGCACCCACCCACGGGACACTTCAGGAAGGGCTCCCGTCCCTCCGGTCAGGACAGCAGCTGGGAAAAGCTGCCATCTGAAAGGCAAGCTGTGCTGGGCTTCTCTCCTCTGTGCACGAGCCAATGGCCATCTCTCCAGGGTGCCAGGCCTCACAAAACGGGGTACAGCCTATGCAAGAGTGGCAAATCCATCGAGCAGGATGGGAACAGGCAGGGTGTTTGGAACAAGGGACAATCTCCTGCCATCACTTGCCACTTCTCCTTTAACTCAGGGGAAATACAGGGCAAGATTTACAAACGGTGAGAAATACAGGGTGAGATTGCCCTGCCTTGCTGCAGGAGCACAGCCGGTTCTGTTGTGGCGGCGACTGGGGTTTGCTCATCCTAACCATGCTGGCATTTCCCTGCAGATCCTCTTCAGAAGCTCAGAAAGTTCGTGTTAACGTTGCAAAATGCTGCAAAAATAACTTAAAGCACAGTAAATAATGTAAAATTCAGAGCCCACATCGAGGCAGCAAAGCAACCCCAGCCCTCCTCGGCGTGCTTCCTGAGCGTGGGCACTGGCTGGAAGAACGTGCAGATAACATCTGCTCCACATAAACCTGTCAAGACCTGTAGTGTTGTATGAGCAGAGGGGTCAGGGGCAGGCGCTGCGGGCTGTGCTACCACCCACGGCTCCGCACAGGCTGTGTGACGCTGCGCCCCAGGCACGAGCGATCAAGGAAATCGAGGCAGGTTCCTCTGCCCAGCTTTTATTCTGACTGATACGACACACACGGGTTTGGAACACGAACGAGCTGGGTTTTCAGCTGAACAATGATCTCCAAAGTAATTTTTCCATAGGCTACAGCTCCCGTAACATCTCTGACAGAAGTACATGTTGGCAGAGCCAGTACCAGCAATACGACTGTAGTGGGGTTTAAATGCATCACATGAAAGGCATCTCTGGAGAAACACACCAAAAGTGCACCTTCCCAGCCAAACAAGTAAATGGGAAGGAAAAGCTCTTTCCTTTATGCTCCACTCCTGGAGTTCACCTGTGAAAGTGCGTGGCTGGCAAACAGTGCCTCAAGGCCTCCTCTGGAAACAGATTAAAGCAGACCTTCTGTCCCATTCTCTGCTATTTCGAGTAGCTGCTTCGGATTACTGCCCCCAAAGATGGGCAGAACTGCCTGTTCCCAAGCACAGTGTTAAGTGTCCTACTTTGCTAATGAAAGGCACAGCCTAACAAAACCATCTTCAGTGGAACCACCCTGAGACTGAGCCACACCGGCCCACAGCCAGCTCCTCCAGACCCAAGCAGGGGTCCCTGCCCACAGCCAGCTCCTCCAGACCCCAGCAGGGGTCCCTGCCCATGGCTGGCTCTGGGCAGCACCAGCGTGGGATGTCCCAAGGGAAGCAGATGGGAAAGAACAGCACTTCCCTGCTCCAAACAGCTGCTCAAAGGGGGATTGACTCCTCCTTCCCTGCAGCATCCCCCCTGCTCTCCTGCTCAGGATCCCAGAGCTGCCCAGAGCTGCCCAGAGCTGCCCTGACCCAGAATGACTCAGGCCAATTGTTCAGGTCACCCCGACATGTTTTACAAGCAACTGGGTTGGTTTATTTGTTTGGGAAAGCAAATGTGCACAAACAAACACCACAATCCCTGGGACAGAACAACAGCCTTTTTCACATCCAAGTAATTTTTTTTTTGGAGTGTGGATCCTGCAAGGTGGGTTGTTTTTTTCCCCAAAAAAGAATGAATAATATTTGTATTTGCCCGTGTGCCCCAGAGTGCTGGTCAGGAAACGAGCTGGGGGGCAGCAGACACGTGCAGTCATCACACTCAACACCAGCTTGTGCCCAGCAGCTAAAAGAGGAATTTCTTTCATTCCATTGCAGAAGGTGAAGGGCACCCACACCAGGCAGGCAGTGCTTTCCAGAGCGTGCCTCTGGTTTTCAGCTGGCTCTTGAATTAAAGACAGGCTTTAGGTTGCACTCAGACACCACCCAGATCAAATTAGATTTATGTAGACAGTGGCTTCTGCTGTCAGATTAATTATTTTTGATTGACTGATATGAAGATAAGGAATCAGACAACAATTAGGCAGCAGAACAAGAAAAGGGAGTAGCTCCACTTATGAACAAGGAGATAGGGAAATAAAGGCTCCTTGCAAGAAACCCCTATCAGATGCATCGGGACTACATCTGCCTTTAGGGCCCTGGATTGGGTACCATATGGCACACACTATCTGTGTACACTGATACAATGTATTCTATTGTATCTGATTTCACCCAAAAAGCCCCGGATCAGGAGCCATTAGAGGCTGTTACCCACAAAGGAGAAGATGCAGCCCTTCCAGACACCAACTTCAGACGGCACACGGAGGGATCAGAACCCAGTCCTCTGACAAACCCTCAGAGTACCCTGGGAGAAGGACCTGACTACTGCACAAACACTCCTACCCACCTCTTCCATCTGCTTCATTTCCAAAGCTCCCAAAGCTGCCATATCTCTCAAACCTGTCTTTTTGGAGGAAAGAAGGAACACACTGCTCCAGGGCACTGTTCTGGGCACTCTGTAGGGCACTGCAGTAACGAGGAAGCTCTGAGTGGCGTCCCCATCACTTAAAAAACATCCACGTTCATTTTACTCCTGGTCACGTGCACCTCCAAAGACAACTCCTGTGAAACAGCCCTTTTGGCTCTGTAAACCTTTGCCCTTACTTTACAGGAAGGAGAACATCTACTGTCTCTCCCAGCCTGTTTATCACTCGCTCCATCTGCTCAGCGCGGTTTTACGGTGCATGTTCCCAGCAGCAACTCTCCTTACCCCTGGGTACTCCAGGGGCTGCTGCTTCAAACAGAAACCAACCCAGGCATTTCTCACTTGGGCTCCATCCTCCTCAGCACAGGAGCTCACTTGAGCATTCATGCAGAGTGAGGACTTATTGGGATGAATCCACTCGTGCCACCTTCAGATCCCGAAAGAGAATGAGGCACCGTCACCGGTACAACACAGCCTCAGCAGTTCTAAGCCACTGAACTCCAAACAAGGTTTCCTAATTTTGCCTTCCTTTAATTCTTGTGGGTTTTGCCCCCTTCCCCCCTTGTCCCCCCCGGAGAAACAGAGGAAGCAGCACTCCCTGAAGGTGATAATCTTAGTATTAAAAGATGCATAGGAGTGGGGCCCTTCAGTCATTTAATCTGGTGAACCTGCTCCAGGTGTCCCCTGGCAGGAAAACCAGTCCTTCCACCTTGACACAAGAAAACTCCCCCCGAACTCTATTTTAGGCCCAGAAAACACCATGTTCTGCAGCTCAGTTAGGAATGGCAGTAACACCAGCCTGTAGAAACAAACCCAAGTCCTCCTCCTGCAGCTGAGGGCTTTTGGCACAGTGGATAAATAACAGTTTGGCACTAGAAGGCGGCTCGGTAGCAGCGTCCTCAGCGGTTTATGCTGACCTGTTACAGACACCCCGGTTCACAGCAAGATTCAACACTCCTCACTGGCCACAGGAGCTTCCACACACAGGGAGGGATGTCCCCTCACGCCGCTGTCCGTCGGATCTCCTCCGACAAGGTGATGGATCTCTCCTTCCACTCGTTGTTGGAGCACTTGGAGACAGCGTTGGCTGCCTGGCAGAACTTGCGGAGGAGGATCTTGCGCAGCAGCAGGTACACCCAGGGGTCCAGGATCTGGTTGAGGGAGGCCAGGCGCACCGCTGTCAGGAAGAAGTTGCAGTCTCTGTGCCGCTCCGAGCCCTGGGCTTCGCTGGGCAGCTGCCTGCAGTGGGCAAAGGAGGCGCGGCCCAGGAGCATCCTCAGCATGGTTACCTGCGGGCAGGGGGGAGGAAGGGGCAATGTGGTGAGTGCCAGCTACATGCCAACGGCCCCAGGGAGCTCCTTTCCAAGGAGCGCCCCAAGGAGCGGTAGGTGTAGGCTGGTTACTCTGAGGGGAAGTGGAAAGGGGAATGCAGGTTTGCAGAATGGGAATTGTAAAAGTCTTGGGCAAAGGGTTCCATTAAGCTGTTAATACCAAATCTTTCATGGCCAGCAGGGTCAGGGAGGTGATTGTCCCTCTCTACTCTGCCCTCATGAGGCCCCATCTGGAGTACTGTGTCCAGATCTGGGGCCCCCAATACAAGAGAGATGTGGGGCTGTTGGAGAGGGGTCAGAGGAGCCACGGAGATGATTAGAGGGCTGGAGCAGCTGCCCTACGGAGAGAGGCTGAGGGAGCTGGGCTGGGTCAGCCTGGAGAAGAGAAGGCTGTGGGGGGACCTCATTGCAGCCTTCCAGTACCTGAAGGGAGCTGATAAGCAGGAGGGGATTAAACTTTTTAAAAGGATAGATAATGGCAGGACAAGGGGGAATGGACTAAAGCTAAAGGAGGGAAGGTTTAGATTAGATATTAGGGGGAAGTTTTTTACAGAGAGAGTGGTGAGGGGCTGGAACAGGCTGCCCAGAGAAGTAGTGGATGCCCCGTCCCTGGAAGTGTTCAAGGCCAGGTTGGATGGGGCCCTGGGCAACCTTGTGTAGATCCAGACCTGGAGGTTGGTGGCCCTGCCTGTGGCAGGGGGTTGGAGCTCTATGATCCATGGGGTCCCTTCCAACCCAGACCATTCTATGATTCTATGATTCATGAAGAGCCCCAAGTCCCTTCTACACCTGCAGAAACCGTAGTAAAAGCTGCAGCTTTACAAACCCCACTAAACCCTTCAGACTGTAGAGTTGGTTCCCTAATGTTATGCTGAAAGCAGAGTTTATTTCAAAGCAAAACAGTGGAAGAAAATGTGTACCTTTACTGTAGACAGCAGTGTTTAGCTCTAACACTGTCAGATCCCAAACAAACTACACAATCTATCTGTATTTGCAGGGAAGTAATTCTAAATCTCTAACATGCAGCAGCTGAGGCCTCGGTTTTGAATACTTAAGAAGGAACAGATTCAAACCCAACACCCCAAGGAGTGACAGCCACAGTGCCCTTCACCTGTCAGTCGGATTTAGCTCTGCATCTCCTGCTACAGCAAAGCGTGGTGCTGGCTGCAGACACAGCCCAAAGCTGGGTGCTAAACCCCCCAGGCCTCATGGTGGCCTTGGCTGGAAAGGGAATCATAGAATCATAGCCTGGTCTGGGTTGGAAGGGACCCCAAGGATCACAGAGCTCCAACCCCCTGCCACAGGCAGGGCCACCAACCTCCAGGCCTGGAGCTGCTGACCTTGCAAACCCACTGTCAAGGGGCTCGTTTTATCATTATCATATTATCCCAATTACAAGGAACGGCCAAGTAACCCATGATGAGTAGAGCTCCTCAAAATTACGTTACAAGTGGTAAATGTCAGGAAAAGGGATTTCAAACACAAAAAAAGTCTTAATTTTTTTGAAGCTGAGCTGTTTATTCCATGGCTTCTCAATTTCAGAATTCGATTTCAAAGCAAACTGTTCTGATTATGAGCTGAGCCAAATTAAAAGGGTTAAATAAAGAGTCAACAGGAGAAAACCCAACCTGTCTCCTTTTCTGCCAAAAGGCACAGCCTGTGTTTCACGTTAACCTGACCTACATTTCCTCCATCCCTCAGCACACAGAGGGATGTATTGAGGAATCTGTTCCCACAGCATCCCAACTGGCACAGCCAAGAGCTCTGCCCTGGGACCCCACAGCTGCTTGGTTTTGGGGGATCACACCAAGCAGGCACAGCAGTGTGCAGGTGTCAGTCCAGTCCTGCCAACAGAGCCTGGGGCCATTGGGGTCCCACCAGGGGTGTGACATGGGTGGCCCGTGCCAGAGCATCTGATCACCTTCTCTTTATCAGCACCGAACCGTGGATGCTGCAACACTCGCTCGTCTCTTCCCCCAAGCAGAGATGAGGCAGCTTTGAGCAATTACCCCCAAATCTGTACTCGAAGGTAACATCATCCCTCTGGCTTCCAAGGGTCAGTGGGTTCGTTTTTCCTTTTAAGAAATAATCCCCAATCTGCTGGTGAAGACAGGGGCTGTTGGTAGGGCGCTGGCAGCAGCGAGGGCTGCGCTGTCACGAGTCAATCAACTAAATAACAATACTCTGTACAGCCTCATTGTCCAAATTAAGACATAAACGTGCTTTACAGCCCTCAGTGCAGGAGCCCCAGACCACAGGGACACCTCCAGTCCCGTGTCACAGCCTGGAGAGGCCGGGCAGTGCCGGGGGTGCCGCAGGCTGCACAGAAAGCGGGGAGCAGCACAGAACCCAGCTGGGATCCCTGCTGCTGCCTGCTCAGGTAAAATCAGTGAGAAGCCTCTCCTGAGGGTTGTTTGGCTGTTCTTAGAGCTGAGCTCGCCGTGTGATACACAGGGTGTGACCATGGGAGATTCAAATCACACCTTGGGAGATGTCAGGCAGACACAGTTCTCCACGGTGCAGTCGGCATCTGCTGCCTGGAGTTCCCTCCGGGCTCCCCGTACCCCCAGCAGCTGCTCCCAGACACATCAATGAATACAGGGCTTGGAGCTCCAGTCACTCCTGCACAGATAAGCTGTGTCAGGCCCCACACTGCAGCAGGCACTGGCTTTCCAGGAGCCTGTGAGCATGGGGACAAACGCTGCCTGAGCAGCCCCGGCTGTGCCTGGTGATGCCAAACACCAGCTGTGTGGTGGGGAAAACAGCCGTGCTCTGCCCTGGCTCTGACACCTGGTGACACTGCTGTCTGCTTTAGAGCACAGACAGAGGCAGGGCTGATGTGAGGGCGGGAACAGTGTCACAGCACGTGCCAGGGAACAGCTCGTGGGTCTGCTCACTGGGGAGCAGCACCCACTGAGCTGCGGCTGCGTGAAGTGACGTGATGCTCGGGATGCTGGGGTAGGGCCTGGGTGCTGCCTAAATTGTCCTGGACAGGCCCCTTTTTTTGCTTGCAGATCCCTTCCAGGCACGACCTGAGGACCCTGTCTGCTTCTCCCACCTGGAACTCCTGCCGAATGGAGATGCAGAACATCTGCCTGTGCCAGGGAGATGGAGAGCTGCACACAAACAGCTCTACTCTGGCCAAGGTGAGTGGCATTGGACACTAAGGAGCGGGCAGCCAGTCCTGAAATCACAGGGAGCAGCCCAAGGGATGAGACTGGCAGTCCTGCCTGACTCCTTGACTCCAGCCTTCCCAAGGAACCAAGACAAGGCAGAGCAGCACAAGCTGACTGACCCCAGCCAAGGTTTTCCCACAGAAGGCTGTCTTCAGAGCGGAGCGTCACCCCGAAAGGTCACATCTGGACTGCCACTGTCCCCAGCAACCAGGACAGGCAGAGCAAGAGTGACCAAAGCAGAGGCTACGGGGGAGGATTTTTCCATTCAAAGGGATATTCTGGGTGCCAGATCAATAACCATGTGTTGACCTTGGAAAGACTCAGATGAGTCCGGAAGGCAGAGCGGCTCGGACAGCAAAGCAGAATTGTTTTTGTTTCTGTTAATAGAAGCAACTGAGGATTCCTTCTGGTACAGTTCCTTTAAATAAAGAGGAAAATAAGTAACCACTGGTGGAGGGTTTAAAGGTACTGACAGATACTGCTCCAGACTACATCAAACAGCCTGTTGCACACCACGACCCCACCGCTTTCTCTGCCACCTCCACCTGTTTTGGACACTGTCAGAGCTCAGTCTACCCTGCCTGCAGCACCCCTGCTCCAGCACAACCCACACTACAGGCACTGGAAACCCCACCACCTTCCTCATTCCCAGTATTCGGCCTGATTCCTCCCACATCAGCCGTCCTGGCTCCTCTCCCCTGGGGCACGCTGCAGTGACCCTTGCTTTGCAGACCTCCTTGCCTTGTTCTTTTGTTAGCAAACCCACAGAGCTACAAAAATATGAGGCTAATAAAGTCCATTTCCCAAGCAGACAACCAACCACTGCTTATTTTGGGGTTTATTACATAATATTCCTTTACTGGAATATTTGTTGGGCCAAGTATCTCTCTGCTGGAAATTTTGTTTGATACCCTCAGAGGCTGTTAATCACAGCCTGGACTGGCCTGCTAAATCAATTAAAAGGAAGACTGCAAAAGGTAGAGGAACAACACCAGGTGCAATAAAGTCACAATTTACGCCAGTTAAGGCTCTGGCTCAGAACTCACATACTAATATAGCTGATAATTGCATTTGTTCAGTTAGAGGAGATGAAACTTCACTGTTAGCACTGGGTGCAGCTGTGTAACAACATTAAACTTCCACTGCTCTGGCTTTCAAACTTGCAGCCAAAGCCAAGACGTGTTTTGTGAGATCTCTTCCCTGTGTTTTGGACAAGGTTGGCCAGCAGCACAAGAGAGCTTCTCAGGGCTGTCTCCTTGGCTCCCCAGCTGGCAGCCATCACTGTGATATATCACTGCTAACTGAACCTTCCATGGGCAGCCTGTGGTACCTCCAGGATGCCCCAGCAGCTCACTACTACCTTGCAAAGAGTTTGGAATCAACTTCCATTGTAGCCTGGGGCAGGGGGGAATAAAACAAGACAGAAACTTCCCCAAAGATATTTCTCTGGATTCACAAACTATGCTGGAAACTGCTGCAGGAAAAGATGTCGAATGAAACAGCTGATGAGCTTAAAGGAGGGTGTTTGTCAGCCAAGCAAGAGCCCAGTAGCTGGTCTGGGACATTGGGTGAGAATCTGATGGGAAGCTCCTGGTCCCAGACTGCAAAATCCCTTCTTGAGATAGCTTCTAGAAGACCAGACCTCCTTGTTGTGGAGACAGGAGCATTCGTCCTCTCACACTGCTTCTCCCCTCCCATTAGCACTGATCCCCTCACACAATGGAATGAGCCATAGAAGGGACTGAGGAGTCTCCTGAGAAACACAAGTCGTGGCTAACAAGCCATGGAAAGCCAGGGCAGCAGAGGGGGGTATGATTTTCCCTTGAAATGGCCAACACCACCTCCAGTCACACACCACCTTGTTTTCAGATCAAGTCCTTTTGTCTCATTAAACCCTCAGGGGTTTAAAAAAAAGTCAGGTTTAAAAAAATCAGGTCCTTTTATCTCATTAAAGCCTCAGGGCTCTGCTGAGGCAGGATGCAGGGCTAAGCTGGAGCAGGCAGGTGTCCTGACAGACCCTGCCCAGCCCTGGAGCTCAGCTCCCCATGGCCTAGCACGGGCTGCAGAAGCAGGGCCTGCTGCAGGCAAGTCCAGCCGACCAGACCAGAGAGGGGTGCGCCTGGCACCCGAAACGCCTTCGCCTTGGCTCAGGGCTGAGCTGCTCAGCCCTGGGGCAGCTGCTCGTCCATCTGAGGGACAGTAACCCAGATGGCACCTGGCCATCCACCTCCTGAGCACCCTTCTGGCAGTGGGGCGACACAACGCCTCTCAGCACGCAGGGCCCTCGGGCCTGCCGGCGTGTGCTGGGAAGAGCCGCTTTGCGGAGCCAGCCCGGGGTGAGGCCATGCTTCTCTGCCACCCCAAGGATGCTCACCAGCTGAGCAACACCAACCAAATCACCTCCCCATTTCTGGGAAGGATGTGGAAGTGGAATCACTGGCAGTCCTCTCGAGAACTGCTGGAGAGGGCTGGGGGGTTTAGTCAGAACACGTTTACAGCAGGACAGCAATGCCAGGAATCACAGCGAGGTCCTGACAGAGTCCAGCAGGATTCCAACACACACAGTCCAATTTCTACCCCTCAGTTGTGACCTTAGCTAGACAGAGCCCAGCAAAATCCAGTCCCTTGGCCAACCCGAAGCCATCAGTAGGCTGGGGCAGTTTTGCAATGCGGGGCTGTTTCGGCCTCGGGTGGGAGCTGAGCATTAGCAGGGTTACTGATCCTCAGAAATGGAGGCATCTCTTTCTCCCTGCAGCTCGCTGGTACCACTCTTTCCCTCTCTGAGCCAAGGTGCTTTCCAGAACTACATCTTGCACATCTAAAACCATTACAGAATACTGTGTCTTCAACAGAAACACCTGTAAAGGAGAACGGATCCCACCTCTGTCTGACATGAGGGTTAAGGAGAAGTATTTTAACAGGACAAGCAGCAGGACACCAGAGCATTTTGGCTTTAGATAGCCTCGAAACAACTCTGTGAATGAGTAACCCTGTAGCCTGGAGCTCTACAAGAATTAGCAGCAGAGTCCCTGTTTGTGCTGCCCCAGTGTTCCCCTGTGATCGAGGGGCAGCTCGCTCTGCTTTACCCCAGACTCATCCCGACCTGCTGCCAGTTCAGCTCAAGGGTTGTGCTCCACTGAACTGAAGATGAGAGCAAGCCTGGAACCCCTAAGGATAAAGCATGATGTTATTTGAGCAGGGAGTTTTCCCAGGTTCTCCACGCTGAATTCAGGTGGAGCGCCCAGGGAAAGGGCAGAATGACTGCTTTCCTCCTGTGCTTCCTCCCCACCGTACCCCCTGTGGATGAAGAACAGGCAGGATGCTCCATAAAGGCATTCAGAGCACAGCCACTACCTCCAGGTTTCACTTCTTTCCTAAATCCCATTTGATTTTTTAATTTTCATCAATGGATCACATCTAAAAATCCCATCAGTGTAAAAGGGTGCCATTACCTAGCAGCAGCAGCTGTCAGAATCCCTTCCTTCTCAGCTAGAAAGCTCAGATTTCTCTTTTGTTTTTTTAAAAGAAAAAACCCAAAGCTCCTCTGCAAACCCCTGGAGTCCTGCTACAACCAACTTCCTTCCAACAGCCAACCAACACAGCTACAGGTTGAGCGAGTTGCACAACCCGGCTCTCCCTGGAAGCACACTTGCATCACTGCAGGGCCCCTCTTCCAAAAGCCTCTCAGGCCTAACTCCTCCTGCACAGCTGTGCAGAAAGCCTCGAGCTCCACGTGTACAAATGCTTCTGGAGACCTGACTCCTGACCCCAGGGATACGCCAGAGGAGGACAGGCTGCCCGGGCAGAGGGGCTTCTCCAAACCCTGCAGCACAAGCAGTGTGCCTCCCAGGGGAAGCGCCCTGTTCTGCACGTTCCCTTGGGAGCCCAGCCGTGTCGCCACGGGCCAGTGGTCCTGCCCACGATGGCCAAACCCCCCCACAGGGCTGCCAGCCAGCCCCGCTGCCACCCGCCCAGCTGCTGACTCCTCGGCAGGGAGCGGGTTCAAGCCAAGCCTCAGAGAAGCCCTGCTCTCTCTCCCCAGCTCCCCCGTGCTCTCCGGGGGTGTCAGCAGTGCTGACAGCAGGCTCTCTGACCCGGGCTCTGCTCCATCAACTCACCCCACACACAGATCTGTTCACTGGCGTGGGAGCAGCTCTCTGACTTCTGACCTCAACCACCTGTGAAAACACCACAGGAAGCAAACCACCAACAGCCTGTGCATCCTCCCTGATTCTTCTGCGTGCTCAGGTTCTGAAGGAAGAGAAAAGCATCGATCTTCCCTGGATGCTACAAGGCTGGTTAAACCCCCAGGTGCAACAGCCTGGCCCTGGGCTGGGAGAAGGAGCAGCATGGGTCTGGCTGCCTCAGCTGCAGAGGGCAGACGCTGCATCCCAACGGAAAGGGACCAAGCAAGGGCTGGCAGGCAAACACACGTCCTTCCATAACCCCCTTCTAATTGCTTCATCTGTTTAATTATGGACAAGCATGCAACAGTTAACTTCTGGAAAAGAAAGAAGTCGTCCTGCTTCCCCTGGGACCTCAGGCACACAGCAGCAGGACCACAGGAAGCAATGGCAATGGCAGCCAGGGTGCCTGGGACTGCAGGCAAGCAACGCCCAGAGACACAGGGACAGCAGCCAGGCACCCTCCAGCATGGTGCAGCCCACAAAACCCGACCTTCCCGGGGTGTGAGGAGCAGAGCAGCAGCTTTGCCCTCGAGTCCTCACTACATTTTCAGCCTGCTTTTAGAGTTTACTTCTGCACAAGCTGTTAATGATCTGCAGAAAGATAATTTACAGCCTCTGACTTACGTTGGGGTGGGGTGACTTTGGAGATTTGATGGAATTTTAATTAACTTACGAGGATAACGTTACTAAATCACATTGCTTGCCACTTTTACCTCAGCCCCATAGCCATTAGCTTTGCCAGCCCCACTCCCCTTGCCACAGTCCCATCTATGAGACCTCAAGTTCTCTATGCACAAGAAGGAAGAAAAAATCCTTCTCCAGCTAGAAAGCTCCTTTCACGTAGCTTCACCGTTACCACGGGCAGCTTCAACCCCCTCCTGCTCGTGGATCCAAGTACAAACGTCCCAAAAATCACACTACCCCCAGGGAGCAGAATGAACTCCCAACTGTGCCCTTGCCCCACATGGCAGAGAGATGTAGGCTCAGCTTCCCCAGTCCTGAAGCACCATTGACAAGAAGGGGCTTAAGTGAGGAATAGCAAGAGAGGGAAGGAACCCAGGGGCCTCTAAAGAACAAACAGAAACAAAAAGCCCCAAATGCTGCTGTAAGCAGCAGTAAGCAATCTGCTGGAAGCCAGAGGGCACTTGCACCCATCAAACCTCTTCCCATAAAACACTGAAGTGAAGTTTGCTACAAGGTGGGGCAAAGAAAATACCATATGTGGCTGTTCCCCGTGAGCAGAGGGCTCCATCACGGTGAACTTCTGCACAGGTTCCCTGAATGAGGAACAGGCAGGTTCTGGTTCCCCCTGTCATGTCACCTCCAGAGCCCTGGGGTGCTACCGAGCAGGGCTGTGTTGGCAGGAGCACAGCCTGTTCCCCCTGCCCACGGGGATCTGCTGCTCCCCCTGTTAAATCTCCCAGTTGTCTGCCCACGGCTCTGTGCCACGAGCACTGCCAACTGCAGTGTCCTGCTCCCAGACCCACTGTCTCCTCACATCCTGCCCTTCTCCTCCATCCAAGCCCCCCAGTCCAAGCCCCCTCCTTTTGACTCCAGTTCTTTCGTCTCACTCCTGCAAAACACCCTGTGCTTTGACTATGCTCTTGGACCTCTCCCAGCTTCTCCTACCAACTTCCCCAGCTCACCTCGCCCCTGCTCTGTCCCTGTCCCTTTCCTCAGGGGCCATTCACAGCCATCACACCGTCCATGAGGAACCTGAACCACCAGAGCGTCCCACCCCACGCGAGCTGATGGCTCCCAGGGCCACCCTGCCTCCTGCCCTGAGGGAGGGAGGGAAGGAGAAGACCCCGGAGCTCCCCCACAGCGAGCGGTAAGGTGACTTACCAGCAGCGGTGACCAGCAGGCTGAGAGGACACACATGATCCCCAGGAGCTGGATGAGGGTCTCCATGGCGATTCGCCCCCACTGCTTGCTGGAGCGCGACGCGGTGGCTTTGGTCCGACAACGAGACACCAAGGCCTCGATGGTGGCCAGGTTGCACGCCACCGTCACCACGAGGGAGAGGAGCCCCAGGATGGCGAACGCGGAGGCGAAGACGAGGTTCCTGGTGGGATGGCTGTCGCCGGTGCTCATGAAGCACCAGGTGCCGGGCCACTGTATCGTGTACTGCCCCAGGCCGGCGATGGGGAGGAGGGCGAAGATGAACACGGCCAGCCAGATGCCGAGCAGCACCGTCTTCGTCACCCGCGTCTTCATGTGGCTGGCGTACCAGTGGGGCGCGCGGATGGCCAGCGTCCTCTCCACGGCCATGGCGCTGGCGATGAAGAGCGGGCAGAGGCCGAAGACGGTCATGCTGAAGCCGAAGAAGGTGCAGAGGTGGCCCGAGGGGTCGACGGCACTCCAGGTGCGGTCAGACAGGTAGACGGAGATGACGATGGGGCTGGTCAGCAGCTGCCCCAGCAGGTCGGTGAGCGCCAGGGAGCCGATGCACAGCAGGAAGGACCGCTTCCGACGGCTCTCCTTGGCCCGGTAGCTGCGGGACACCAGCAGCATGGCCAGGGCATTGCCCACGATGCCCGTGATCATCATGGTCAGCGGGAACGCCACCGAGACGGCGCTGCAGCCCTCCGCCG
>VZTU01017034.1:0-12801 GCA_013400835.1 Zapornia atra | reverse complement strand
CGGCCCCGGGGGCTGCTGCCCCCGGCCAGCCCCGCGGGACGGGACGGGACGGGACGGGACGGGACGGACCCTGTCGCTCTCAAACCCTGTGTGTCAGATGCCTTTCCCAACACCCGGAGGAAAGCCGAGGGCTGCAATACACCGTTACTACCTGAAGTTGTCCCACGGTCCATCTGCAGCGCTCAGCATCGGTCCAGCAGAGCTGCCGTGAAAGCAGACGGGGTCCAGGAGGCGCCCTCGACGTGAGCACCGACCCCAACTCCTGAAGCACTGGGAACCTCATCACCCCCTCCAGGGGGGCTGCTGAGAGCAGGGAGTTTAAGGTGCTGTCACGTACAGCACACGCCTGCTCATCAGCAGCACAAGCTGCATCACCCCCCCTGCCCCCAGCACCCCCCACTGCCTGCAAGAGCCCAAGGGAATAATGGTGTAAATACAACGCACCCCAAGAGCACATGGCTACTGAAGGGACAGATGTGCTGTGAGTTTCTAGGCCCTGCAGCTGCTTTCCAGCAGCCCATCACAGCCAGGTTAAAGCCTGGGGTGGGGGGTTACAAGAAGCAAGACCTCACACACACACCATTTCAGCACAGGTCTTTCACCAGAGCTGCTTCCCTCAGACCCCAGTGCAGAGGAGTGGGATACCTGCTGGGAAAGGAAGTGATCTTGCTGTAACATGTACCAACCTGACCACTTTAAATTGGCATTTTCCAGCAGTGGATTTTACCAGAGCCAAATTTAATCAAAGGCTGGTCAGCTTTCAACTCCTCCTTTGGCTTCCAATTACTAGAAGAACACTTGCACAGAACCACTGTCCACAGATGTATTTTTCTTAGAAAAGCCCATTAAACTGAACCTCGTCACTTCCTCCCTCTGCTACAACAAAATGTCACTGATCTTTGATAAGGCTGCACAGGGACACCCGGGTTTCTCTCCAGGCAGCGATTTATCTGGCCCCAATGGCCACGCTGAGAGCAAGGGACAGATTTTCTAGTGAAACAGGAGAATTTAGAGCTGGGCTGAATTCTGTCCCTGCAAGCACCCTATGGCAGCTGACCCACTGTTCTGCTGCCCGAGCGTCATCGGGTTTGTCTCTCAGCAGAGGGGGGCTGTGTTTGGGTCTAGCAGCTTGGCCCCCACCTATCTGCTGATCCAGCAACTAAAAGAAGGAAGAAAAGAAGGTATCTGGCCCCATTTCCAGCAGTATGCACAGCCCACCAGTCGCTGTGCCTCTGTACTTTGAAGCGTAGGAATTTAAACATGCTGCTTCCCATAAAGCGTTTCTGAAAGAGGATATGGTACACACAGGGACAGAAATACCTCCCAGGGCTGTAAAAGCTCATTTTAAACTCCCTGCAGATATAATCCAAAAGCATGTTCTGTGCTTCAGGAACGGAAACATTCCCAAGGTTCATGATGCAGCCGGGTAAGCGCACACCCTGCCTGCCCTTCAGCCCCTCCAAAGACCACCACGGCCACCAGCAAGGCCAGTTTCTTCCCAAGAGAAAGCACTCTCTGCACAGTTGACTCACAGGTTTTATTTACACTTGTCTACAGAAATCATTTTGCCTTACATTTCATCCGAGCCCAACGGAACCACCATGTTCCTCTGCCTGCAGCCTATCGTTTGCTAAGTTTAAACCCTTCCATCTGTTAGAGTACAGCAACAATTGGTTTTCTTAAACACAAAGCACAAGGGAGAAACCAAAGGCTAACAACATCGCATCTATCAGCTCTGCTTTGTACAGTTTAGTAGCTGGGCTGTGACTGTCAAGAGGCACAGTTAACAAGACTACCCTGCTCTTGTGCAATCTACACAGTTAGCATGGAGATCAGGTAGGAAAAGAAAGCACTAACCAGGGGACTGCAGAGCCTTACTCCTTTCTGCAGAGGGGTTATCAAAATATTTCTACACCAAAAACGTTTCGCTTATATGCTGCTCCAAAAGAAAGGTCTTAGAAAAAAAAGGAAATTAAAAACAAAAAATGAAACCAAAAGGAAGCAGAATGTAGTTGGTTTGGGTTTTTTTTCCCCAATTTTGCTCCGTTTGTTTTTGCGCAGTTGGGTTCAGAAAGCAGCTCAAAAAGTGGGATGGGAGGTTTTACTACTGAAACAAATGCAGATATATTGCTGTTTGTTGGCTTTTATAAACGAGTCATTGTCCTTAACATACTTACCTTGTGATGGCAGCGAAGACACTTAACCCTTTCTTAACCAAACGGAGCTCAAGAGAGACCAAGTTTCAATGTGATATTGCTTGTAAAATAGACTCAGTAAAGCATTTTAAGCCATAAATTATGCTCAAGGGGAAAAGAACAATTGAGGAACACATTTAAGATGTCAGAACTTTCTACATTTATTAATTCTCGGTTTTTTTAAATATAAATAAAATCCAGATACCTTGAGAATTTTAGCCCCAAATGAATTTTGCAGGCGGCCTGCAGAAGCTTCACTTGATTCCAAGAAGCTAGTTGCACACTGCTCCATCCCAAGGGCAGCTCCTAACTGCCCCTTACAGGAGAGGACCACGGAGTCTGGGGTCTGTGTAGGGCTGCACCCACTGCAGGAAGGGACCTGGCCCACAGTGATGGGCACCAGCAGCTTTGAGCCTCGAGCTGCAAAGAGAGGGGATGATGCCCAAGGTCTCCAACACCCTTGCTCTGAAGGAATGACATCTAACTCACTCAGAGACAGAATACTGTGACAGAGCGGGCATTTAATGGCCCTTCTGGGCTGAGCACAGCTAAAGGGGGGCATCTATCTAGGCTTGGTCTTCACCTCAGACAAATAAAAACTACCTGGACCAGAGTACTCACTATTGTCACCCAACAGCAACACCAGCCCCCCAGCTACGCTCCTTTGTGGTCCCATATGAGCTACAGCAAACAAGCTCAGGTGCTGGATGCAGAGAGCTCAGGGCTCTTCCTACAGGCCTCAAACTTCACTACCATCATCACCCCAAACAGAGGGGTTGCACTAGAACGTGTCCAGCCCATGCCCGCTCGGACACCTAAGAGAGCCAGGAATCGAGTAACTGAGTCTTTAAAAATAATAAAAAACCCCTTACTCAGGACAGCAAAGCTTCCCACCTCCTCTGGGGAGTTTATGGCTTAAAATGCTACCTCACTTTTTAATCTCATGAATGAACAAAGCTGCAGTTTTCCAGAAAGCAAGGACAGACATGCACCTCTACTAGCAGATTTAGCACTTCTGACCAAGTAAGACACCAACTTCTTAAAAAGGTCTCATGCACTGACTGGAATTTTTTCCTTGTTTTTGTTTTTTTGTGTGTTTGAAATGTGAGCTTTAATACGTTATTTCTTTTTAGAACTCGTACGGGAACCAGAATGGGAAGATCCAGATGAAGATCTGCGCCGTCTGCAAGATACAAATGGAGAAAGCATGCAAAGAAATAAGTTGAAATTAATTTTAGCATCCACTGAGCAGTCTGCATCCTACAATAGCTGGAAGCCAAGTAAGTATATCTGATAGGGGCCTTATAACTTTACAGGAAGTAACTTTAAACCACTTTAAGCTGGTGAACGTCAATTTAATACTAAAGCTCAATGATGAAAGTCGAATGCAGTCTCTAAATGCAGCGTTTTACTTATCAAAATAAACCAGTAACGTACACGTGACCACTTTCACACACTGACAGAATGACCCAGGTCTCTCTATGGAACATGCTCCTAGCAGGAGGCAGCGTCCTTGCAGGGGTAGGGGGGGGGGGAAGCAATTACAGAGGCTTTATTAGGAAGAGTAGGGGGAGTAAGAAAGCTACTTTAGATATCAGAAAAAAAAAATAATAACTGATCAGATTCAATTCTTTCCCAGTGGATCTCAGTCCTTCAGAAAACAATAAAATAAAACAAATCACACATTGAAATACACCCATTCTTATTCTACATAAACCCAAACCTTTCGGGTGACCGTGATCTCGACCGTCTTTTTTTGCGATCACCAGAGGAAGAGGATCTAGAACGGCTTCTCTTCTTGCTTCTCTCGGGGGAGGAGGAGGAGCGAGAGCTGGAGTAAGATCTTTTCCTTGGGGTGGAAGACCCCCTGTAGGACCTGGAGCTGGATCTTTATTGATTAAGAAATAAATCAAGATTTAATTCGGGTATAATAGAGAGGGAGAACAAAACAAAAAAGAAAAAGAACAAAGAGACAGTTTTCATCAGCACTCACTACTCTATTCACGTCAGGGCTCTGCCACGTAACTCTGTGGGTGCTTTTAATACTTACTCCTTCATTATCTGCCAATAAAGACTTCTTTCCTTAATAAATTTCACTAAATGTTTCTTGATACAGCCCACCAATGGCTTGGAGACCTCTGCCCAGCACCACCACCCATTTTGGCAAAGCAGCAACAGGGCACTGGGACAGGAAGAAGCCTCTGTAAGGACCTTCCTCAGCAGTTCCAGTCACAAACTGGCTTGAAAACCAGACATTAACTCTGATTCAACATTACACTTTGTGTGGATGGCTCTGTCACACTGGAAACTTGTAATGCTCATCTTACTGGAATAGCAAAAGCACTCAGAAGGTGTATTTACAAATCCCAAACTACAGTTGGGTAAAGAGCAAGACCTCCCACAGTAACAGTTATTTGGGCATTTAAGAAGAGAGGCCAACCCACACATCAGCTTCAGTTGTAAACACTCAGAAATCATCTTTAGTTAGCTATAATAAAAGAAAAAACCCACTTGTGGAAAAAGCAACAGAGCTACAAAGTCCTAAGCTGTAATTCCAAGATTAAATAAGAACACCTAACAGGACTTTTCAAAACCTTTTCCATCCCCCCAAAGTGACATAACACAGTGTATGTTGTCAGTGAAGAGCTGTCAGGGTTCCTGCTGTGAAGAGCAAAGCAGTCCTACTTCTCAGACACTACCACACTCTGTGTGGCACAAGGCAAGAACCCAGCTCAGCTGACGAGGCCCTTCAGCACCCAGTGTGGGCAGGGGCACCCTTCTCCTCTCCCTAAGAGCACAGATCCCATCTCACACTGCCCCTCACAGGACAATCCATGGCATGCTTCTGCCACCATCTCTTACTGCTCTGCCCAACTCAAACCTGCTCAGTTAGAGCTTTAGGATTCTCTGCATGCATAGAGAGGGGGCAGTTCTTCGCTCCCTGGCAGAAGGAAAGTCCTGCCAGCAGGACGCCTGTGTGAGGACACCTCAAGGAACTGAAATGCTGTTCTGACTCCTCCCCACACAGTCGCGTAACAGCTACACAGAATGTTGTGTCAGCTAGCTCAAACTCCTGTCAGCTCCTCTTGTGAGGCACTATCCACATGCTCACACCTTCCCCCTGCACTGGCAGCCAGCAGCACTATCTAGTGGGAGCGAGGGAAGTTAAGGAAGTCACCACTCAACACAACCCCACAAGTTACTTCTAAGGTTCTTCCACATCAAGCAGCCCAAAGTGGGAACAGTAAAACCAGCCCCAAAAAGATAATCACACATGCATTCAAATTCTTCTTCCTTCCAAGTGAAGATCGGTGGCGTCCTCTCCTCTAGCTTAGATCAGACTTAAATCTCTTCAACCACAGCCTTGCACTCTCAAGTAATGCATCTGTAGTGGCAGCCACCTTGTGCAGAGACCCCAGGAGCTCTGAGATCAACACCAGTTAATGGGGTGGGGGTTTTTTTTTTGACCAGCACAATTTTACGGTGGGATCAACAAGCGGTTGGTTCTTCTGCCCTTTTATCTCTCTGCAAGGAGAGAGTGCTACCTCATTCACCTTGATTTCGACCCACGAGATCTAGAGTGTTCTCTGGAGCTGGAACGAGATCTTGATCTGGAACTGGAAGAGCTCCTTGAATGGGACCTGCAACAACACGGGAGAGTTCCTTCCAGCGCCTGACTTCCTTTAGCAGAACAACTGCCACTGTCAGCAGCAGAGGCAACAATGCAGCAGGACAGTTTGGCCTGGAGTCACCAAGAAGTGACCATTTCCTCCTGCCCCCCAGCATCACCACAGCACAGTTTACAACAGAAACTCGAACACAGTAAGAACAAGAAGGTGCATTAAAACATGTATAAAGTCAGTGTAACGTCAGCTCCTTATTACACTTCCTAAAACAAAGCAGTTACTTGGTAAAATGAAACCACATCCATTAACCATGGCATGAAACCCAATGCCTGATATTCCAGTTTGTGCCTTAACTTGGAACCCATTGGCTTCTCTGGGAAGCAGGGCAGAGCACTGGGCATTTGGCTCGCTCAAACATCCCCCCCAGTCAGTTCTCACAAGCCTTTTGTAAGCAGTTTCAAGGGGTTTTTGGGAACCTGCATTAAAAATTCAGCAGCAGCCAATTCCTGGCTAAAATACAGGAGTATCCAACACTACTTGGAACTAGTCAACTTTATGTTCAAATTTTTCATGCCAATAGATTTCATTTAAAGCACAAACCACACGAGTTACATTAAACTGGCAGGGGGCTGGCAGTAGCCATTGCAAAAAGAAGGCATTGCCATCAACCTCTAATGCTCTCTTCAGGAAAAAACCATTACACATGCTGTCAATCTCCCTGTTTGTACTGTCACTGTGTCTTCTTCATTTTACTGTGCAGAAGAGAGGCAGTGTGAACACACCCTAACTAGAAATGGTACTTGAGCCTTTTAAAGAAGACAAAGCAGTATGCACAAGGGGCACCTAGCATTTCCAATTGATTCTCTGTGGCTAGAGGCAGGAAGCTCCACAGACAGCTGAAAGATCCCTAGCAAACTGCAGTTCTGATGAGATACATTATAGTTAAGGCCTGGTGAAGTCGTCCTGCCTTTCTTTGACCTTCCCACTGAAGCCTAAGGCTGCCACCCCCTCGCAGCCCATACTGCCTGCACGCTGCCCTCGCAGCCCCTGCCTCAAAGAGCTCGCTCCCTTCACAGAGCTGCTGACAGCCAGCCAGCTCAGCCACTGTTATTCACTTTGTGCTCCTCCCTGGAGCCCCACAGCAAACACAGGTCTCCAGACGGCGCGTGAAGGAGCAGGGAGGCTGCCAGGAGGCATGGGGAGGAAGACGAAGCGGAGACAGTGGCTGACATCTGGTTAGTTATGAGAGCTGGAAGAATTTGGGCAGCGATCACAGCTGTGAGGGCAGAGAGAGGTGCAGCTGCAAAGCTAGAAAGACTAGAAGAAACTTGAACTTTCTGTGTAACTCTACAAGCTGGTGCTGATTCGAGTCTTGAGCCTGTCAGCAGCACCCCTGCGTTAGTTGCAAGGCAGCTAAAAAGCTATGATGTGATCTGCATCACACAATTACAAACCATGGATGGAGTTGTTCAGACATTACAGAATTCAAATCATCAGTTGGGGTCCTAAATTGCCTCAGCAGGCTATTTTTGTGGCTCCATGACCAATATAAACCCTTAGTGTTATTGCACCAGCACCACCACTCTACTTCAAGCTTTGTCACTCGCCACCAAGCCGAGTTCAAGTTTCTTGTCTTCATTGCCAGGGTATTTTCCATCCTGTCCTTTCACTGAACCTTCCTGGGCTGCTCCACCAACGCCCTCTTCTGCCACCTCCCCCCACTTTAACAAACCACCCTTCTGCTTCTCCGTGCCACAACTCCACTCAGCAGGACTAAAATAAGTTCACCCCTCCAACCACATATGGCAAACAAACCTAAGCATGAAACCAAGAACACGTTATAGCTGTAAATTCATTCAGAGGGCTGAACTGAAGGATCAGCTGAAGTTCACCAAAACAAGCAGCAAGATGACACAGGGAGCCTCCCTAGTGAGGGTCCTCAGGAGGTCAGCCCCCAGCATCATCTGCCTGTGCAAACGCTGTACACAACAACATCGTTAACATTATTAAACTAAAACTGTACGGTAATCAAGGAGAAAAAAAAGTAAATAAGGAAGTTAGATACTGACATTTTGCCTGGTGTTACCCTTGACCTGTACCCGTTTACCTGGACCTAGACCTTGAGCTTGAGTGAGAGGATGAGCGCGACGACGACCGGGAGTGGGAAGAGCGAGACTTAGAGCGACTGCGCCTGTTGGGTTTCTTTTTCTTATTAGTGTCCTCCTCTTCACTGGCATCAAGGTTGTACTTTGAAAGGTCAGCATCATCTTCATCCTCATCCTGGAAAGATGCAGAAGTACTTAGGAGGTATCTGGATTGCTTCCCTCAGCTCTTTCCCTCTCCCATGGCTTACTCTGCGCTGTTTTCCCAGCCTTTGGGAACACCGCTGTCGGGGTGTTTAGTGAGGTGTAAATATTTGGAGAATGCAGAGCGACTGTGTGCTTCACAGCAAGCTAAGAGAAACCCTGAAAAAAGCCTGTCTGAAACCCATTTCGAGTCACTTAATTGAGTTACAACACAGACATTCATTCTTTACCCATTAAACAAGTGCCTGGAAGGATTTCCAGACCCAGAATCTGTATCAGCACAGCACAGTTCTGCAGAGACACCTTTTGTACACAAAATTGGGCAGCAGCTGTGTAGAAGATAAGCACATACTCATGTGTGTGCCTCTGCAGGACTGCTGCCCAAAGGGGTGGATAATCCAGGGTGTGGTGATCGTGTGTTTCAGGCAAGATGGAAAAAAACCCCATGAATAGATTTCTAAGCTTTTCATTATAAAAGAACTCTGGTGTGGTTTTGGAAGGCTAAGAACACAATTCAAGAACAATCCCTTTATATTGGCAACTATAAAGCTTCCAAATAAAAATCTGAATGTTTGATTCTGATCTCTGATAAGCTTTTAATTTTATATGGTTTTAAAAAAAAGTTATACATCTCTGAATGTGGCTCTTTAGGACAGAAGAGCTTGTGCACACAGAAGCTGCAGGCACCACGATTCTCATAGCTGCTCCTCTGGAAGGCAGCTAAAAATACACACCAAACCTTAGCTACTCCTGCTGAGCAGGCACTGGAGTAACAGTTCAAAAATAAACACTAGGAAAATCCCCCAAACACACTACCTCATCCAATTTATATTTGGAGAGATCTTCATCCTCATCCTCCTCATCTTCCCCTTCAGACTCCTTATCTTCCACTTCCTTCAGGATAGATGCAGGGCCAACTGGCTTCCCTCGGTACTTCTTCTTTTTGCGTCCAAACTAAGAGAGGTGATTCCATTAGAACACAATTTAATCAGAAGTGATTTCCAACTGGGCTTTTTGATAAGGCTTCTGGAAGGAAGCAAACATACATCCACCTCAAAGAAGATACCATGCAAAGGGAAGTGGCCCAAAATGTCAATTAGCTACAAGAAGCTTTCTGGAGCGATCACAGAATCATCAGGGTTGGAAGGGACCTCATGGGATCATCGATGCTTGTGTTGGATACCCACAGCCAAGACTAAGAGAATCCAGATTTCACAACTGAGTGCTCTGTGCTTGTGACCACGGGCTGCCTTTAGACATCAGTGTTGAACCTCTGGCTGAAAGTAACAGGCACAACCCTGAAGGCAGCTCCCTAAGCAGCTTAACGACCTCAGCTTGTACCAGCATCATCTGAACTCGTCCCCAGTGCTCAATTTGCCTTCAGTTTCCAACTGTCACACTTGAGCATCTGACAGGGATGCAGCACAAGGTATTTCTGACTCGTGCTTTGTGTGCTGCACACAGGTCACACAACACAGGTGCCCCCCAGCCACACCTGTACCTCCCCTTACCTCATCGTACTCCCCGTCCGATTCCTCGCGTTCGATGTACTCCACATTCTCCCTCTCATTAAACCCTCCTCCGTACCCTAAAAAAGGGGTAAACCAAGATAATCTGTCAACCTGCACCACATTCAGCTGTGTTGAGCACCGAGTCTCCTCTGAGCGTTCACAGAGGTGCTGGAAGCCTTGGGTGGATGTATAAACACATGCCACAGGAGCGTAACCCGATCTCAGAAACCCAGCTGCCAAGATGGAGCAAGACACATAAATAACACAGAAGCAGCAGTGTTCTGCAGGGAACAAAAGCAACAAAAGCTTCCTGTAGCTGCAACTCAGCTGTACGACTGCCAAGGATTGCCTGGAGAATCCTTTTAGTCCTTTTTCCAGTGCGAGTGGAAGGCTTCAGGGGCTGCCTTTCATTTCAGCGGAGTTTGTAAGGCACTGCAAGCGTGCGCACGGTGCTGCCTGCCCTGCTCACCACTGCAGGGCTGCTCACACAGGCACCAGGACTGGAGACACTCATCCAGTATGGAAAATATGCAATCATACAGAAATATGGCATGAAATACACTCTCAATCTCTAATATTCTTATAGAATCACAGGGTTGGAAAAGCCCTTTCAGCCCCTGGAGTCCAACCGTCCCTGTCCTGTGCTAAACCAGATCCCTGAGCACCTCATCTCCCCTCTGTTAAACACCCCCAGGGCTGGGGACTCAGCCCCCTCCCTGGGCAGCCTGTGCCACAGCCCCACAACTCTGCCAAGGAAGAACTTTGCCCTCCCAGCTGAGCTGACCCTGCCCTGGGGCAGCTTGAGCCCATTGCTCCTTGTCCCATCTCCTGTCCCCTGGCTGCAGAGACCCTCGCCCACCTCTCTGCACCCTGCATACAATACTGGGTAAGAATATGAAAGAATGTTCTTTTTCCTTTTGAGTATCAAGCTCTGGGCTTTTCTCCATGCTGGGATTTTTAATATGCCTTCTTGCTAACCCTCCACACATTAAACCCTCTGCAGGACACCAGCAGCAGTGTGAGCAGCACTGTAAGCATACCCTGGGCTCCTGGGCATTGTTAATGCAGGAGGAGCTTCAGATGACCCACAGCCTGACCAAAGTTCCTAAACAGATAGCAGCTTCATCTACACAGCCTTCAAACAGGGCTCCTGTGACTGCAGAGTCCTTGGCAGGTGGACACTAGACCTTAACAAAACATGGCATCACTCCTTCCAAATGTCTTTGCATCAAAAGCAGACCCTGAGGCAGCTGGAGCTGAACAGGCATTGACTCTCCAGGAGAAACCATCCCACCCCAAGAGCTACCAAGTCTAAGACCCTGCAGACTTATTTTCATATGGAAATATGCTACTTCTGCTATGAAAACAATGCCTTTAATTCCATTACACTGTGATTGACACCAAGCTTTCCTGCAGCAGTGTCCTTTAAAGCCACCCAGGTCTCACCTGTCCTCTCCTCCAGCTTAGCGTACTTGGGGGTGTTGCACATGTTGCACTCTGATCTCCTGGCCCAGTTCACGTTGCCACATCTTCAGAGGCAGAAAGAACAGAAACAAGACACACATGTCATTCCAAATCAAAAAGCTTAAGTGCTGAGTCAACACCTAAAGAAAACAAAAAAATCAGTCCTAAAAACCTCTTTGTCAAGTTGCAGCACTGGAAGGAACAAATGCACCCCAAAGGTAACAGGCACCAAGACACAGGGAGCTGCAACAGCCTGCGGGTGTTTCACCAGCACCAGGAGGATGAGAGGAGGGGTGTACTGCAGGGGAAAGAGGTGAAACTGGGGGGCAGGTAGGCAGGGAAGTCACCACAAGTCAGACTACACAAGGAGAGTGAAGACTCCTCGTTCCTCTCCACTAGCAGCCTTCACAGCTGGTGAAGAAGTCACCAAGGGAGTAACGCTTCTGAGCAGCCCCTGCCCCCCACCAATGCACTGCTACAGCTCTACACCTCTGCTTCAACCCTACTGCAGCCTAAGAGGCTGCCCCACACTCCACCCACCTGTAACTGCTCCATCCCAAAGCAGGGAGGAGGAGGCCCACAAGACACAGCCCGGCTATGGACTTGGGAGCTCAGGACATTGCTACTTGTGCCATCAAGTGGGTTCCCTCAGGCACTGGGACCCACAGTGCTGCCCAGGAGACCAGCCTGTCTCTTGCTGCAGAGCAGTGCAAAAGGAAACCCATCAGGCTGAACACAGCCAAGGTCCCACAGGAATAAATTATATATAAAAAAATAACCCAGGTTCCACTGGTCAGAGGGGCAACTCTGCCAGAACTCCCCAAATCCTTAGAAGTGCTCCAGAAAATCTGACAGCACCTTTCCAAAAGGGTTTTACTGAAGAGGCCCTTTTCTAATATAGGTCTTTGTGTTCCCTGGGGATGGCTCGGGAAAACCTCTATGGCTCTAACTGTGTGCTAACCCCTACCCATTAAATATTCAGCAGTTACCAGTGGAGTATTGTTCTGCAAGGAAGGTGTTCTCTCCACCTACACATTTCTTCCAATGCCCAGGGATGTCTTGGCTTACAAACACTTTACCTGTCTACTTGCACCTTTTAAAAACCTCTCCCCAGCTATGCTAATTAAGTAGCTGCTGCCCAGCAAACACAACCACACGCTGCCCTCACAGCAGAGCTCTACTCCTGGCACAGTTGCGAGTTTCCATCACTCTTCCCCCACCAGTACAAGCCATTTTATACTGGTAAGGTGCTCTGGAAGGGCTGTGTGGCTCGAAGGGTGCAGGGTTAAAGGCCATACGTTTTACACTGCCAGTCGTTGGCGCTGAAGAGGCCACGGCTCTTCTCAGCGAGCGTCTTCCCAATCTCAGTCCCTCCAGCCTTCATCATTTTGGCTTCTGTCGTTTTCTCTGGAAAAGAAAAAGCAGAGGCGGCCCTCAGAGCCCGTCCCCTACCGCCAGCTGGGAAAGGAGACAGAAAGCGGTGCAGGCCGGCGTGGGGGGAAAGGCCCGTCGCCTGAGGCACTCACCTCTCCCGCATCTGTTGCAGCTGGTTCTTCGGGCAAAGTTAACATTCCCACACCTGCAAACAGAGAACGGAGACGCTTGGGAAGGGGACGGGGCGGGCGCCGGGGAAGCGCTGGCGGGGCCCAAGCAGAAACGCCGGTTTCAAGCGGAATTCGGCCCGAATTAAACAGGGGGT
>VZTU01017032.1:102929-119115 GCA_013400835.1 Zapornia atra | reverse complement strand
GGGTAGATGAGGTACTTAAAGATTTGGGTCAGCATAGGTCAGGAACAGTTGGACTTGATGATCTTAAAGTTCTTTTCCAACCTTGTGATTCTGTAAGTGCTTGAGAAGGATGCTGTCTCCTGCCACTGGCGGAGGGTGGGTCTGTGTGGGCAGTGCTCCACAGTTCTATTTCTCCTTGTGCAGCAGTCGCTGAGCAGCTGGTGCTGTGTTTAATGAACAGTGTCACTTAACTCGCCCTGGGCTTTGCACGCTGCCTCTGCTCTCCATCCCTGAGGCCTTGATTTGCGTTTGTCTTTGATGTGAGGGTGTTGTTTTCATGTCCTCCTCCTGCTTGCCTGCTTCTGCGGAGCAAGAAGGAATTCTCTTTGTTTTTAGCCTGTCCTAACCAAGCACAGAGGGTTGAAGCCAGTCTCCTGTTCCGTCCTCTAAGAACAGGGAAGGCTTCTTAGTGCTTCTTGTCTCCATGTGCCGCCTGAACAAGCAGTTTGCAGTATGAGTCCAAACCACTACCTGACCCCTTGTTCTCTCCCCATTCAGACTTCGATCCGGCTCTCGGGATGATGACCGGAATCCCTCCAATCAACCCCATGATGCCAGGCTTGGGCATAGTCCCACCTCCCATCCCACCAGACATGCCTGCTGTGAAGGAGATCATTCACTGCAAGAGCTGCACTCTCTTCCCACCGAACCCCCGTAACTATTGATTGATGTTTTCTCTTGGTTCTGCGTGTCTGTAGAGGTCTGTGTGGACTAGTAGGAAAGGCTGAGTGACCTGGGGCTGTTGAGCCTTGAGAAGAGAAGCCTGAGAGGGGATATGATCAATGTCTATCAATATGTGAAGTGTGGGACATAGGGGGAAATGGCCAGCCGCTTCTCAGTGGGCTGTGAGGACAGGACAAGGGGCGATGGCCTGAAGTTGGAGCACAGGGAGTTGCATACCAATATGCAGAACAACTTCTTCCCAGTGAGGGTGAGGGAGCCCTGGGACAGGCTGCCTAGGGGGTGTGGAGTCTCCTTCTCTGGAGAGATTCCAGACCTGTCTGGATGCTGACCTGTGCAACCTGTCCTAGGGACCCTGCTTTGGCAGGGGGTTGGACCCAATGATCTCTGGAGGCCCCTTCCAACCCTTACGATTCTGTGACTCTCTAAGACTAGGGGTTGACAAACAATATTTCAAGGTCCCGGTGCTGCTCATGTTCTATGAGAGGAGCTCAGTGAGCTTTTGCTTGCCCTCGGGAGAGTGTGGGGAGGGCTTCAAGCTCTGAGATGGTTTTTGGGAAATGGGCTGGTAAATGTGCTTGTTCTTGTGTAGCACCTCGGCAGTGCTATCAATCTGCTGCTTGGTTCAGTTGACCACAGTCTAGCTGGGTGAGCATTGGAGGAATTCCTGTTGTCTCTCGGGAGAGATGGGTCGGTGGAAGGAATGTGTGCTGACAAAGTGAAAACAAACCTGGTCTTTCTTGCTCCCTTTCAGATCTTCCCCCTCCAGCAACAAGGGAGAGGCCTCCAGGGTGTAAGACAGTGTTTGTTGGAGGACTGCCGGAAAACGGCACCGAGCAGATCATCATGGAAGTGTTTGAGCAGTGTGGGGAAGTCATAGCTATTCGGAAGAGCAAGAAGAACTTCTGTCACATCCGCTTTGCTGAGGAGTTCATGGTGGACAAGGCGCTTTACCTCTCTGGTAGGTGTATGTGTGTCTTGCACAGCAGCTTCAGAATCTTCTACAGAGATGCAATGACTTCTACAGTTATAGTGGGAGCCTTGTTGCCCTTGGGAGACGTCTTGTGTCGGTTTGCCTCCTTTTCTGCTGCATTTCTGCCTAAACACATGGAAACTGCTCCTGCTAGGAATGATAGCAATGCTTCCTTGCCCTGGGTACTGCAAACCTCTGCAGAGTACTGGGGTGAGGTCCAGAGCCTGTCCCTGTTGTACCTGGAAAGGGTCCAGTGGGTTCTGTAGATGATGCTTGAGGGGCTTAGGCAGATTGGCAGTTGCTCCCGATTGCTTGTTGGCTGGATGTTGTGCTTCACTTTCACCAGGCCTTTTCCCTGGTAGTCATCAGAGCCAAATCTCCTGAGCTCCCTTTGCCTAGGGAGCCCCTGTCTTGCAGCCGTGGGGTTCAAAGAGGTTTGTTTCATGGAGGGCAGAGCCCCGTGATTGGCATTTGCAGGCGGTGCCTGGCAGGTTGGAGGTTTCCAGCAAGGCCCCTGCCTGCTATGCTGGTTACACCTGCCCTGAGCAGCTGGGGCTCTCCACCTCGCTCTTTACTAGACAAATACAGCGACACTTTACATTTCCATGCTAAAATCCCTTCTGATTCCATGCTTTCAGTATGTTAACAAACCAGCCTACTGCTTCCAAAGCCCGTACTCTCTCTGGAGAGTTGAGCTTGTCCAGATAAGTGAGGGAAATGCTCTTTGCTGGTTAAAATAACAGCATATTCTGTCCTTCCTGAACACTCCTCGCTGCCAGGCTATCGCATCAGGCTGGGCTCCAGCACTGACAAGAAGGATACTGGGCGCCTGCACGTGGATTTTGCTCAGGCTCGGGATGATCTCTATGAGTGGGAGTGCAAGCAGCGGATGCTGGCGAGAGAGGAGCGCCATCGCAGGCAGCTGGAGGAGGAGCGCTTCCGCCTGCCCTCCCCGCCGCCCGTCGTCCATTACTCCGACCATGAGTGCAGCGTCGTCGCTGAGAAACTGAAAGGTGAGTGGTTTAACGGGCTATGGCTGCCCTTCTGTGCAGCTGCTGGGGCAGAGGGTGGTGTTCTCTGTGGTCCTCTTGCTGAGCTGAAGGGATGGTGCAGAGCCCCTTCGGACTGAGCCCTATCTCAGCACGCAGCAGCCGTCTGTTTCCCGGAATCACTCATCTCTTTGGAAAAGCAAACCCTCACCCAAGCACAAGAGTTTCTTCCAAACCATTTTTGTTCCTGTTAAAAGGATCAGCATAAGTCCTAAGACCTTCTCTGAAGCTGAGTGGCCTGATTCTTTGGGAGCTGAAGGGCGTTTTCTGTCCCGACAGAGTACATCTGAGTAGGTATGGGATGTTTTCCAGTAGGTTTCTAGCAGCTGGCCCTCCTCTTGCTGCACATCAACAGGTGGTTTGCCCTACCAGCTTGATGTTAGACCTGCCCTGAGTGCTGATAATACCATGCTTTCAAGAATTGTGATTAGCTGCCCAAAATAAGTTGACCTTTGAAAGAGAGAGTTCAGCCGTGCCGGGGGAAGGATCTGGGAGCTACGCAGGTGCTTGGGGTGTAAAGGTGTCCTTTCTTGCTGTAGACGACACCAAGTTCTTGGAAGCCATCCAGACCTTGCTGACCTGGATAGAGCGTGGAGAGGTGAACAGAAGGACGGCCAACAACTTCTACTCCATGATCCAGTCAGCCAACAGCCACGTTCGCAGGCTTGTGAATGAGAAAGCAGCTCATGAGAAAGAGATGGAAGAAGCTAAGGATAAATTCAAACTTGCTCTCTCGGGGATTCTGGTTCAGTGTGAGTAGTGTTTCCACACTGAGTGCTGGTTGTCTGTTGTAATTAAGATGTTTAATTTCTAGAGCCTGGGAAGGCCACACTGAAAGGGCTCCAGGAAAAGAAGTAGCAATGGGCTTCAGTGCAGCTACAGTTAACTGATAAGCATAGATCTTTAACTTGGCAAGAGGTTCTTGTGGTACCTTTTATTGGAGTAAGAGTCCACATCTGGGGAGAGGAGGCAATGAAGTCGTAATTTGTTTTTTCCTCTTTTAACTATAGTCTGTTAGTAGTTCTATCATCTTTTCAACTCCACTTCTGCATGCAGCCAAGGTAAGTTCCTGGGAATGTGGTGCCTCTGCGAAGTGTACAGGATTTGTTCGCCAAAGGTAGGATGCAGCAGAGGGTTCCCAACACCCTGTTCTCAGTCGCAGCTGAAAGTCTGTTGCAGAGCAGCATTTCAAGCCTGGGTCTCTCAAAGCCCAGTACTTTATTGAACCCTGAAATCAAGGAAGAGGCACGGGCTGAGTAATGGTTCCTCAAACCATTCATTGCCTCTTACAAATCCTTAATAACTCTGAAGATTCTTAATTTTTTAATTTAGTTGTTTTTAAGAGTACCTTCTCCACGATGGTACTAAACCTCCTTGAGCCCCGTGGCTAGGTTGTGAATGTGCCTAACTTTGGGTTTGCATTCAATAATTTTGGCTGTTATTTATTTGATACTTTTAAAAATTCTGTTCATGGTTTAAAAAATAAGGGGGCACATGGTCCAGAGGGAAACATAGTAAGCACTGCAGAGTAAGTAGTACTAGACAGTGGTGTGCAGTATCTCAGCCACTCTTAGATTAACTGAAGTAGCAGAGAGCTGATTTTATTTGGGAAGAACTGAGCCTACACCAGCAGCCAAGTGTGCTTTCTGCTGTGGGGTGAGCTCCCCACCCAGGAGATGCACTTCACATGTCCAAAAACCTCTGCAAATTTGCTAGAAAAAAAGATTTTAGGAGGAATAAACCTGAGGAACGACAGATGTTGGTGGCTGGTGGCAGGCTCCTTCCCTGTAGTGCGTGGGCAGGATGCTGTTGTGCTCGGGCTGTGCCACATTCAGGGGCTGCACCACCGGGCAGAAGAACCCCCGAAGAGCCAGCCTTTGCAGCTGTACCCACCCGTCCCCCTCTAGCAAGGGAGTGCTGCCCATGCTCACAAGTCACGCTCCTGGGCAGTGTCACGCAGTGTATCTGAGTATTTTTTAGGCACCAGCCTTTTTTCCAGTTGAGAGCCAGTGCTGGTTTCCCAGTTGGTGGTTACTCTGAGCGCTTGAGGCTGGCCTGGGTGAAGTCCACACTTTTCTTTCCAGGCACAGAGTCCCTTTCCTGAGCGTAGCTTCAGCACAGTACAGTGTTATAAGAAAAGGTCAGCCAAACCACTGCCTGATTCCACTTTTTTACTCCTTTACTCCTCTTGTTCGCCCTCTCTGGATGATATTCTGGCCTGATTTGCCTGCTGATTTGATACTACAGTCGAGCAGATAGTGGCCGTGTACCATTCTGCCTCCAAACAAAAGGCTTGGGACCATTTCACGAAAGCTCAGCGTAAGAACATCAGCGTGTGGTGCAAACAAGCAGAGGTTGGTAATTTTTTCTTGTGTTAGATCCTCCAGCACAGTCTCTTTCTTGTCAGGATATTGCTGTTAAGTTTGCACAATGCTCGTGTGGATAACGACACCTTAATTCACAGTGTACGATGGGGATTGCTCGGTCGTCTTGTGTGTCACAGGTAATGAATTTTCTCTTGGTATTTGTGTTATTAGCAGCAGTGCATTGAGATCTGTGCACAATAATAATAGTTATTGATCTGTTTTCTGCTGAGTTTAATGTTAAAACGAGGGATTTTTAGAGAGCGGTGAAGAAACAAAACAGCAAACCCAAAGTGTCATCAGAGATCTGTTTCATCACGTTTTTATTGACAGGCTGAAGAGGTGGGAGTAATGGCAGCTGGCTGGTCTGGGTAACTGAGGGGGAGGTGTTCTTGTGTCTGCATGTGTATCCCACGCAGCGATGTTGCTAGTGAAACACAGGGTCTGAAGGTGGTGCTGAGGGTGGGCTGCTGCTGCTCAAACCGCTCTTCCCGCACGAGGAAGAACAGTTCTCAGCCCTGTATCTGATCCTATCGGATCTTCATGGAGTCAGGCCTGGTGGCAGAAAGAACTGATGCTGAGGTAAAGGAAGGCTGGGAAAAGTGAGGCTTTGGGGGGGGAGATGCCTGTCCTGCAGTGAAACCACGCTGCCTTCTGTCACCTGCGTGTGGGGACGTCCTGCTTGGCTGCTGCCTCCTGGCAGCGGAGCCCATCTCTGGGTTTGTATGGCCTGAGGAAGGAGGAGGAGGTGACTGTGTCCTGGGAACACTGTGGGGCTGCCAAATGTGGGTCTCCTGATCAGAGCTTGTCTCCCCTCCCTGGGATGGTTGATGCTCAAAATGGTCACAGAAGTGTTGTCACCCTGGGCTGAGGTTTGGAGAAGAGAGAAGGGAATTATGTTTCTCTTGCTCATTAGGGTTTCAAAGCAGGGCAGAGCTTTTTATTGCTGGTGATAAGACGTTGAAGTAGGACCCAGATCTGAGGTATTGAAGAACTGCTGTGAGAATCCCACTGTGTGGGATTTCCTGGGGTATTAGTTCCCTATTAGGAGCTTGGGAAACGAGTCTGTCCCGGAGTCACCTTCCACCTTTGAGATTATTTAACATCAGAAGTCAGTCTGGGTGGAGTTGAGTTGGCTGGTGATCCATGACCACCATGAGGTTGGGGACATGCAGGTCACCTTCCCCATGGCTGTGACCTGAGGGAGATCTGGAGAGTTGGATAACACCTAGCTAGTGGCCTTCAGTTGGAAAGCAGATGGGGGATCCTCCACAACGTTGGAAAACTCAAAGGACTGTGTCTTCCCTGGGAAGTTTCCAGCTGCAATGTCCCCGTGAGACCGCACTCCTGGGACTTTCTTCCTGAATCCCACTGAGGCAAACCTCCCATTGTGGCTAAAGGAGGAGCTAATAAGTCAGATGCAGATCCCAGCTCTGCTCTGAGCCCTGGTGCTCCTGTTCTTCCCTGCTTACCAAGATGGCTCACTATGACTGGGGTGGGAGCGCTCTGACCGGAGCTGTCTCTTGTTCCAAGGTAAGTTCTCCTGGTAGGATGAGGCTGTGAGACTGCTGGCAAAGCCTCTTCCAGGAGCTGCTGGGCCCAGCCACCCATCTACCCCAGCTTAGGGACCTCTTAAAGGAAGGGGGACCTATCAGTTGCATCTTAGAAGAGCTTTTGGCAGAATTTAATCCTGTGGGTCTCTGCATTGGAGGAGAGCCTGGCAGGGAGCTCAGGGGTGGGGAAATGTCTCTGGGAGGTTTTATTAGGCAGCTCCTTAAGAAGGCTTGGAAGGTTGAGACCTGGGGAACCACCATGCTGTGGTAGCTACCCACTGATGTATTCCTGTGCTTAGGAATGGCATTGCTCAAGTTTTTGGCTTCTCTGATGCTTTTTCCTCTTCCACCCTGGTGGGTGCAGTCAGGGTGAATTGCAGCATGTGCTGTGCTCTGCACAGCCTTCTCCAGCATTCAGGCCAGCTTCTCCTGTTGAGCAGAGCCAGTGAAAGATGATGGGAAGATGTTTTTCCCCTGGTTTTTGCTCAGGTGCTGTTCTAGGGTGGTTGCTTGAGCAGGCAGCAGCTGCTTTGGAAGTGCCAATCATGCCTGGGTCTCCCTTGTTCTTGCCCTTTCCCTGATGATGTCCCCAAAGCATCGCAATTCTGGACTGGTGGGGGTTTGGCAGGGACCTCTGGAGATTTGGTCCAACCCTCTGCTAAAGCAGGATCACTCAGAGCAGGTTGCACAGGATGATGTCCAGGTGGATTTGGAATACATCCGTGCATCCAGGCTGAAAGCACAGCCACTTTTGCTGCTGGCTGCTCCTGGCTGCCATGGGCTCAATTCTGCCAGTGGAGTTTCTGAAAGCTCTGAGCATTAGAGCAAGCCCTGCAAAGAGCTGGCCATCACTTCTGGTTCCTAAGCAGATCTGTGGGCTCCACAGTAGTTCATGGGGTATTTAGCCCAGGGGACGTTGCGGTAAGTTGCCCTCAGGTAGGGACGCTTGGCCAACCTCAGTTCATGTCCTTGGCATCTCCCCCAGTAACAGGCTGGTGTTGTCTGAACCTTGTTTGTCCGGTCCTGAGGCTGAGCTGGGCTTTTCCTTGCCTTGCAGATGGGCTGCTGCAGGGCTGAGCAGAGCTCTGTGTGCTCAGCCTGGGCTGACTGGAGCAGGGGGGATTGTGTGGAGGAGCAGGAGGGGTTGGGTCCTGCCCAGAGTGGGTGAACGGAGCAGGAAGGACACTCAGGCAGGAGTTGGTGTGGCTCAGGGACCGGCGTAGGAGGTGGCATCTCTGCTCCTTTCCTGATGTGGACAGAGCAGAGAGGATCTCAGCAGCTGGAGGGAGTTGCTGGTGCAGGCTGGGCACCAGTGGCAGGTGCTGGGGAGGGAAGTGTGGAAGTGCACTGGGACCGTGAGGGTCAGGAGGTGGCTGGGCAGCCCGCGGCGTGGTCACGATCCCTGCTGCCCACCAGCATGGCCTCTGTCTCAGGTAGGTTTTGTTGCTGCCGCTGTGCAGCTGTGTGGAGGAGGCACAGAGTGGGCAGCGCTGCAGGTCAGGGGTCTGGTCGTGCTGCAGGAGATGATGTGTGGTGAGGCCATACTGGGCACTGTGTGGGCTCCGAAGATGTGGGGTGTGGTGTATGGCAGGAGGAGGCAATGCCAGGGTGATGTCAGGCTGCAGCCCTGCGCTGCGTGACGGGGGGGTCTGATACCTTGGTGGAGATGCTGTCACGAGTGAATTGTTAAGTCATCGCTGTGAGGGTAACTAAAAGGGTTTTACTGATGATTAATCAGTGATCGAATCATGATCGAAGGGGAATCAGATGGTGATTGAGGAAGAATTGAGGTAATTTGATGGTGGTCAAACACTCCACTACTTATAATACACTTCTAATAGTTAAGTGATAGCTGAATATGTATATACACACACATACAGACAGTGTATGCTGCTAGCATAGTACACACAGTGTACTTCTAGGTGTAACATTAAACACAGCTTGCCTCGTTACAGAGACTGGATGCTGGGTAGTCCCCAGCAGAGGTTTTGAGGCTGGGCAGCACTGCGTGTGGGAGCACAGGAGCCAGGAGAGCTGGTCCTACTGGCACCAGTGCCAGAGTGGGATATTGTCCTTGACCTAATAATCTGCACCAGGTTTTCTTCTTACTGGGTCCACTTGCTTGTGTTTTTCCTGACTTAGATTTGGTCTTTTGATCCAACCAGCCTGCTCCTTGTAGCCTGTATTTAAAAACCCCCTCTGCTTTCTGACCCTTAGGAGATTCGTAACATTCACAACGATGAGCTGATGGGTATTCGAAGAGAGGAGGAAATGGAAATGTCTGATGAGGAGATTGAAGATCCATCAGAGATGAAAGAAACAGAAGAATCGGGTAAAATCCCTTTTTTACAGCTCATAAGCAAAGTGCTTTTCTCTTCAGAGGTTTCTTTCGGTCTGTTTGGGCTGGATTGTGCCCCAGAATTGTCACAGGCCAGGCAGAGTCGCCTGCGCTTCCTCAGAGTCTCTTTCCTCTCTCTGTCCGGCTGTGAGACTGGGACTTGGCCACGGTCAGGGTAACCCCAAGCCGTGTCTGAACCATGGTCCCTAGCATGATGTGTGTGGCTTGTGGAGGTGAGCACAGCAGAGCTGGGTGCTTCTGTTTCGGCACACTGCTGCTGCCTGCCCAGCCCCACAGACAGACCTATGTAGCAGCCGATCGGTGTAAGGGGTTAATTCCCACCTTGGCTGCTCCGGGATGAGGGAAAGCAGGTTTTGCTCTGCTGATTATCACCCACTGTCCTTCCCTTTGAAACGTTTTCCTATGCAGAGTTGGGGGGACAGTTAGGTAAACCCCCCTCTTCCCGCCTTGCCCCTCTTCCCACCTTGAATCCAGGGCTGTGGGGTGTCAGGCTGGGATCTCTGCCTTGCGGCTGTGTTTGGAAACCCCCTGAAGCTGTCTCCTGCAGCCACCCATGTAATCCCATTCCTGAATTCACTTAGCCCAGTGTGGTCACCAGGCCATGTGGTGGTCATGGAGCTGTTCTTCTGCCTGGAGGTGTTGGTGAAGCCTGTCCTGAGTCTCACTGGGGAAACGCTTCCTCACTAGCATGGGCGTTTCACCCATTGTGTTACCTCCCTGCTTTGCTTTTTCCTCTTTTTCCCTCTTTCAACTGAAATCCTGCATTCCCCCTGAGAGGTGGGTGCTCTTTGTCCAGAGGAGCTCGTTTCCTAAAGAGACCTTGCAGACAGCGGTCAGGGCACATCTGTGTTTGTAACTGGGCGGTGAGAGGTATGGATCTGGGGAGAGCCCCCCCAGGTTCCTCACCCCTGCTTGTGGTCCCTTGTTCTCCAGCACTGGTGTCTCAGGTGGAAGCCCTGAAAGAAGAAAATGACAGTCTCCGCTGGCAGCTGGACGCCTACCGCAACGAGGTGGAACTGCTGAAGCAGGAGCAGGGCAAAGCCAGCAGGGATGAAGACACAACGAAGGAGCAACAGCTGAAGGTTCTCCAGCAGGCTCTGCAGGGCATGCAGAAGGTGGGATTGGGCTTTTCAAAAGGGATGTGGGATGTGGAGCAGAAACATGGGTGTTGTGTTTTCCGATGGGATCGAAGCTACCAAATGGGAGCAACTTTCCATTGCTTCCAGTGTTGCCAACACCCCCTCCCCAGCCAACCCAGCGTTCAGAACAGTGATTGAGTATGAACCAGTAAGTCACATGGAGACAATCCATAGCTCATGATTCCTCTTGTGCTCTTTCTTTGACCACACTGTGACTTCCAAAGTACTTAGGGTGCACTTACCCGCTCTGTAACTGTGTTGAGAGCCTGGTCACCAGCATGAGCCAGGAACTGGGAGAATCCCAAGCTTGCTTTGACCCCTTTCCTGAACATCACTGGGCTTTTGTCCTCACGGGGAGGGGTGTAGGGCAAGTCCTGTTCCTCGGGGTTTCCCTGGGCTGAGTGTTGAGCAGTTTGGGTCCTGTGAGCCATGATGGGATCACAGAATCACAAGGTTGGAAAAGACCTTTAAGATCATTGAGTCCAACCATTTCTGTCCTATGCTAAACCATATCACTAAGTACCTCATCTACCTTTTTTTTAAATACACCCAGGGGCAGGGACACAAACACCTCCCTGGGATGCCTGTTCCAGGCCCTGACAACTCTTTCAGGGAAGAACTTTTCCCTCACATCTGCTCTGCCCCTGCCCTGGGGCAGCTTGAGCCCATTGCCCCTTGTCCCATCTCCTGTCCCCTGGCTGAAGAGACCCTCGCCCACCTCTCTGCACCCTCCTGGCAGGTTAGCGGAGGTGGGGAGCAGGTCTCTCCTCAGCCTCCTCTTCTCCAGGCTGAACACCCCCAGCTCCTTCAGCTGCTCCTCATAGGATTTGCCCTCCAGCCCCTTCCTCAGCCTGGTTGCCCTTCTCTGGACTCGCTCCAGGACCTCAATGTCCTTCTTATGGTGAGGAGCCCAGAACTGGACACAGCACTTGAGGGATGTTAAGCTGGCCTGATAGCCCGGGGTACAGAGCAGGTAAAAGCTCAGGGAAGGACTTTGTTAAAACAGTGTTAGGCAGGTTGAGGTTCTGTTTACACTGCTCCTGGGATGAGTGGTGCTTGGAGGACACTGCAGGAACTGCCTCAGTGAGAAAAGATGCTGTTTGTGGCTGTTAATGAACAGGATTATGATTGTTTTTTTCCTAGTTGAGGGAGAAAAATAATAACCAGCTGCTTCGGAGTGTTTAAAGCACAGGAAAGAGCATTCACCAGTTTGCTCTGAAAGCAGAGTGTTACATCCACAATGGCAACTTGGTTCTCCTCTGTAGGACCAGGTTGAGCTTGAGAATTTCACACCACTTACCTCTGAGGGGTGAGTTGTGACCCTGAGCTTTGCTGGTCGTGGGAGCACACAGCTCACTGTGGTGCCTGATGCCTGGGCTGGGCAGCGGCTGTCGCTTTATTCCACAATGCAGAATGGGTCAAATAAGGGTGCTGATCCCTCCTGGGCGCTGTGCCTGGGGTATTTCCTTAAGCTGTGAGATGCCTCCGTATTAAAACACAGGGCTGGGAGTATAGGAAGACTTGAAGGCTCCTTCCCCAGGTCGCCTGTTCCTGTGCTGTGCTTTCCCCTGAGCTGTTTGTATGGCCATTGCACGATGCAGAGGGGTTGGCTTTGGTGTGGGTCAGTCCTGCTGTTGAGTGCACGACAAGCACGCGCTTTATTTCGGGGGAGGATGGGATCACTGCCCTGTGCTTGCAAAGCCACGCTTGTTTTGTGTGCTGAGAGGCAAAGGACTTTCTAAAACACACCTTAGGAAAGGCTTCCTCTTTTTGTATACTTAACCTTTGAAGTGTCCAGGCTGTGTCCTGGCTGTGTCCTGCCCTAACCCTTGTGGAAAAGCCCATCTTCCTGGAGCATCACCCCTATGAGGAAAGGCTGAGTGAGCTGGGGCTGTTTAGCCTGGAGAAGAGAAGACTGAGAGGGGATCTGATCAATGTTTATAAACATCTGAAGTGTGGGACACAGGGGGAAATGGCCAGCCTCTTCTCAGTGTCTGTGGGGACAGGACAAGGGGCGATGGCCTCAAGTCTGAGCTCAGGGAGTTCCACACCAACATGCAGAAGAACTTCTTCCCAGTGAGGGTGATAGAGCCCTGGGACAGGCTGCCCAGGGGGATGTGGAGTCTCCTTCTCTGGAGATATTCCAGCCCTGTCTGGATGCCGACCTGTGTGACCTGTCCTAGGGACCCTGCTTTGGAAGGGGGTTGGACCCAATGATCTCTGGAGGTCCCTTCCAGCCCCTACAATTCTGTGGTTCCTTTTGCATTCCATAAAAAGACAGGCTAAGAACGGATTTTCTCTTTTCTCTTCCAGCATCTTCTGAAAGTACAAGATGAATACAAAAAGAGGGAAGCTGAGCTAGAAAAAGTGAAAGAAGACAAACTAAAAATAGAAACATTGTTAGAAAACCTGAAGGAGCAGGTATGTGCCATCCCAGTGCTTCCTTTTTCTCAGTAGCAAATGCAGCCCTGGGACTTCACAGCTCATCGTGAGCACAGAGTAGGATGTCTGTCCTTCTGCGCCCTTGTAGTTGCCCAGGCCTGGTTGGGGAGCTGTTGTCTTTGGAAAGCTGGAGAAAATGACCTGCCAAATTGGAGGCTGTCCATCAGAAATGGATTTGCTGATGGCTCCATGTACCAGTGGGACAACCTGCATGCGTACCTGAGTGAAGAAAGATTGGGTTTTCCTAGGTCTTGTCTCAGACTTTCAATTTTTAGCCCCACCTTATTGTGCCATGAGCTGGGAAGATAAGAAATGTCTTTCTAGTAATTGAGACTGGCTTTTTGTCCCAGTAACCTTCAGTGCAGGAGCTTCTGTCCCAGATACTAGAGGCCAGAAATAACAGCCCGGCGTCAGTAATCTTTTCCTTTTCTTTACCTGTATGCAGCAAAGCATAGCTGATGAAGAGGACAAGGAGAGAGACACAGCTGATTGCCAAGGAAACGTAAGTGGGAGCATTTCCTTCCTGCTGCCATGGAAGAGAAAGCTGTGGTGCCTCACTGTTAAAAGTTTGGCTTGTGAAGAGCCCTGGAAGCATGGCATGTATTGGCTGTCTCTCTGTGCAGCTTAAAATGCCCAGGTTATTCATTGCTAGCAGCTTCTGGCTGGAAGAACGGTGGGAATTTGCAAGGCTGTGCTGTGGAAATGGGTTTTGGTAACATGTTGCACTGCTATTTCAGCTACCCTTCCTAATTCCTGTTGGATCTGTCTCCAGGAGAAAGCAGGCAGCGCGTTGCTCCTGTAGCTGCCTGAAGTGTGGTCCCCTTACCCCCTCCAGGAGGAGCTAAGCCTAGTCTGCTTAGGCCTGGACTGCCCAGTGCTGGTCACATGCAGCTGGCACGAGAAGCTAAGCAGACCCAAGGGATGTGTTGTTCTGCGTGTGCTGTTGGTCTGAGTCCAGCCCCTTTCACTGGCTGCTGGAGCCTCTTTCCAGTTATAGCTCCCAGCAACTCTCAGACCACTGGAATTCTGTGTAAAACTGGGGAAGGGAAGGCAGTCGTGCTTTTAGTGCACCCACCAAGTCTCTGCATCGCTGGTGGTCTTCTGTGGTAATAAATGGTGCTGAGATCTGATTTAATTCAGGACCACAAACTCCAAGGCCAGGACAGTCTGATCCTGAACTCTCTGCAGCCTTTGGGCACTCGGTTCGTCATGCTGCCTCGGTTCAGACATCTGAAAAATAAACATTGGCATCTGAGTTGGCCACTGGCAGGTTTTCTGGTCAGGGGGTTGGTTTCTTGTTGAAAATCAGCCCTTCTGGAGCGGGCGTCGTACCAGTGAGCGGGGCTGGTGAAGCGAGTGCTGCGGCATCTTGCTTCACCTCTGGGCTTTAAATCCAGCCTGGTAGTTTGGACACAGCAGCATGAGCCCAGACAGGCTTTGCTGGAAGCAAAATAAGTTGTAGACAGAGCGATGGGATGAGTGCCAAGGCTCACAGAAGCAGGAAAATAAAGATACAGGCTCTGCTGAGCACGACTGAGATGCCGCTCGCTGCGGGGCAGGGCTGGGGCCTGCCACTTGCTGTGATGCTGATGTGTGGAATGGGCCCCATGGGATGGTTGTTGTGTTTGGTTTTCCTCAGGAGAGCAGTACATCCCGAGTTTGTGCATGCAGCCAGGAGAAGGAATGTCCAGTTGAGAAGACACTGAGCAATAGTCCTGTGAAATCTGAACGAGAAGTTTTGCTAGTCGGTAAGTTGGGGGTTCTGTATAGGTTTGGTGATGGTGCTGGGGAGCAGGGTTAGGGTTAGGGTTGTTCCTTTGGCTGTGTGGGTGGAGGGTGGGAGTCCTGGATCCGAGGACAGGTCAGGGTTTCACCTTGATGTAACTTGTGCAGAAATCTCCTGCTGTGCACCTTCTGATCAAGCCCAAGCACCCGAGGGGGCTCCTGTGTAGGGACAGCAGTGGGGGGATGTCCTGGACCCACGTGGCAGTGGGGTGTGCTGCTAGGTCAGCACATCATCCCACAGGCCCTGAGCAGAGAAGCTCTGAGAGCTGTAACCAGAGTGGAATGAAGGGTGGGGAGAGAAGGCCAGGCTCGGTGGGCTGAGAAATACCAAGTGATGCTCATGAAGGGGTTGGTGGCCTCTGATGGACCGTGAGGTATATCTGCTGCCCCTTTCCTTTCCCCTTGCCTACTTCTTGCAATATTGGGAACTAACCTAACATGGCATGTGGTGACTTTTGAGCCCGAAGCGCTGGGTAGCTGGGGAGTTCCTGGGGGGGAACAGGAGTCCCTGTCTTGATGGGACAAGGCATTTTCTGCAGTTCATTGTCACTTGGCCAGATTCCAATCAGCCATCCCTCTACATCTGATTTGGGACTAGCAGAAGTCACTTACTGTTACCTAGCCGGATCTGTTGGTGCCCGATCATGGGCTGGTTTCTGCACTGGGAGGGAAGGGACTTTGGGGAATACCAAAGGTGCAGCCTTTTCCTGCCAGCCAGCAGTGGTCAGAACCATGGGTCAGACTCATTGCTGTACAGCCAGGCCATGAGCTGGAAGGGAGCCTTGGTGATGGGGTGCAAGCTTGGCTTACTCTGATTAACTGGGTGCTGCAACACTGATGGGATGGGACACACAAACCACTGCTGCTCCCTGCTTGGCTTCTGCTCCTTGACCTTGGCTGGAGAAGAGCTCTGCGGTCCCTCTCATTGGGCCTTGTGTCCCCACACATATGATGACCTCAGGGTGGTTTGTCACTGGGCAGGTTCCCAGGACTGGTGAGCTCTGGTTTAAGTGCTGGCAGCTGTGGCAGCCCATGAGCCAGACCTCACTGTCCATACACCCAGAACCGCCCCATCAGATCCCCAGTGCTGTCCCAGTAGGAGCCATGAGCTGGTGTTCTGTGCTGCTTGGCTCACCCAAATGATGTTTGTGGTGTTCCATTCCCCAGGAATAATTTCAACGTTCCTTCACGTGCACCCGTTCGGAGCAAGCATAGAGTACATCTGCTCCTACCTGCAGCGCCTGGACAGCAAGGTGGGTGAACAGACACATCTGGTTCCCCGAGCCACCCAGGGCCTGTGTTCATGCCCTGAGCATATTGGATTCGCATGGCTGGGGCAGAGCTTCACCCCATCCCTGGGAGCAGTGTGGGGGCTGGTGTGTGGTGACAGGAGTGCCTTAAGCTGTCTTGGGATCACATTGGGGTTTGGGTTGGGAGGGACGCTGAAAGATCATCCCACTCTGTGGTAGGCAGGGACCTGTTGCTAGATTGGGGTGCTCAATGGTATCCTGGGCTCCATTAGAAGAGGGGTGGCCAGCAGGGACAGGGAGGTGATTGTCCCTCTCTACTCTGCCCTCGTGAGGCCCCAGCTGGAGTCCTGTGTCCAGATCTGGGGCCCCCAATACGAGAAAGATGTGGGGCTGTTGGAGAGGGTTCAGAGGAGCCACAAAGATGCTCAGAGGGCTGGAGCAGCTGCCCTACAAAGAGAGGCTGAGGGAGCTGAGCTTGTTCAGCCTGGAGAAGAGAAGGCTGTGGGGGGACCTCATTGCAGCCTTCCAGTCCCTGAAGGGAGCTCATAAGCAG
>VZTU01017032.1:80553-97855 GCA_013400835.1 Zapornia atra | reverse complement strand
AGAAGGAGTTGTTGGGGTCTGAGGGGTGGGTGGGTGTTGTGATTTGGGCTGGGGGGCTCCTGGGAGCTGTGGCTGAGACCATCTTCTGCATCTGGTGGTGGTTCTGTGGGGTGGCTAGTGGAGCTGGGACCTCGGGAGCGATGGCTCTGTGCTGTAGAACTGAGGTAAGAGTCAGGTGAGTCCTGGGTCCCACTGCTGCCAACCTGCTTTGCTGAGGCCCCTCCAGAGGGACTGTGGGGTCCCTGACACCTTCTGGACTCTTTGCCACCATGAGAAATCCGGGGAGGGGGCAGGTGGGATGCCGCTGCAGGCACCAGCCCCACACTGAGAGAGCAGAGAGGGTGCCTCAGGAGCAGTGAGGGTGCAGGCAGCATGGGTGGAAGGGGCTGGAGCTGCCTGCTCCCCTTGCTCTGGGAGCCTTCCTAGGCAGGAAGCAGGCGAAATCCCTTCTTTAGAGATGTCTGGAAGAGTTGTGTCGCTGCGGGTGAACGTTGTATTTTTAAGGAATAAATGTTTTTTTAATGGGCAAATCTTTCCCCACTGCTTGCTTTCTTCACCGGGCTGCTGGGGCAGTGCTCCATCCCAGGTCCTGCACCAGTGCGGGCCTGCCAGTCCTTGGAGCAAATCCCTGGAGCTTTCACCAACGCTGTCCCAGCAAGCAGAGTGTGCCACGAGGCTCCCTGCTCTCCTGCCCAGCTCTGAGGTGGGAGTCTGGACTGTGAGCTCCTCTGCACCCCAAAGCAGCAGCAGTTTGTCGCTCACAGCCACGATTGGATGGCTGCAGGGTGCAGAATGGCGACCCTTGTGTCAACTTGCTGAGGTGGGTGCTGGGGTGGTGCCTGGAGAAGGTGGGGAATTGGGCAGCTGGCACTGGGCGATCCCGTGCCACAGAGGGAGCTGCAAGCTGGGCTTGGGCTTCAAACCGCAGCTGCTGTGGGGAGGGGGGCAGGGGGGATTGGTGCCTGCTACAGCAGGAGCTGCAGAGGTCCCAAGGAGCAAGAGGTATCCAGTTTGAAGGGGAGCCTGTACCAAATCCAGTCCCCCTGGAGAAAGAGGAGTGGGGCCGGCTCTTGTCAGTGGGGGGATAGCTGTGTCCCCCAGGGCAGGAGCCAGGAATTGCCTCCACTGCAGTGGCAGTGGGAGCATCCCGGGACCAAGGGGCCAGCGATAGCCACGTGGCTGCGTATGAGCAGGATGTCCCAGCCAGGCCTGCCCACACAGCCGAGCCGGAGGGTCTGGGGCCCTTTCGCTGAGGGGACAGCTCCTCTGTTGGCATCAGGGAGACGGGTCCCAGGCAAGGCTGTCACCCCAGGGCCAAGCCCACTACAACCTACTGCCCCACCTTCCCCTGCCCCATGTGCCCTTTGGGGACAGGCCTGGGGCAAGGGCTGCAGATGTTCCCCTCCCCTTTGGGTGCAGAAGCGGAGAAGGTCCTTGGCTCAGCCTCAGGCCAGCTCTCCCAGAGTGGCTCTCTGGGGCTCTGTGCCACGTCCCCAGCTCGGCCTCTCCCCAGCTCTGCCTGGGGAACGCGCTGTTGCACCCCCATCTTCACCGTGTCACCCAGCAGGAGCCCGGAGGTGATCGTGGGTGTGTTAATGTGCCCGGAGGTGCTAATTTTGGGTGTCACCATATGTCTTGGGGGTTGCAGTACATCTGTGAGGCTCTCTGGAGTCTGTAGCCCACCCCAGGCAGTGCATAGTATGGGGTCCTAGCTCTTTGTGGGGGGCCCTGCAGCCCCTCAGCCCCGCCATGGGAAGCGCTGGGGACCTGGTCAATGTGAAGATACTGTGATGGAGCCGTTGAGAGGTCTGCATGGAGAGCCCAGGCAAAAACCATCCCCAACCCTCTCAACCAGCACCCAGGCAGCAAATTCGCCTCTTGGGTTTCAAGCTGATGCTTCAGTCGGGGATTTACTGATGGAGGAGAGTGGGGAAAGTGGTGGGACGGGTGGATTGAGCAACGCTGGATCCCCTGCCAAGGCACAAGCGCTGTCAGGCGTGGGAAGCGCTGTTCCTTCCCATCTAACCCTGCCCTCTCTCCCTCCACACGATGCTTCTGGCTCTCATTGCTTTTGGCAGAAGATTCCTGTTCTCATCACCCCTCTCCTCCCCTCGGCCGCCGTCAGCTGCGGCATCTCCCCTCTGTCACTTCTCCGGTTCTCTCCCCGCCAGCACACAAGGAAGGGTCGTTCTCCACCCGCTCCGTGCTGCCCCACAAGTCGCCGCTTCGAGACCCATCATCTGGAAGGACGAGAAGGGGGCGAGGAGGACAAGAGGAAGGTAAATGGCAGCCCTCGGTTCCAGCTGGGGGGAAGTGGGAAACTTTGCTGCTGAGCACGGAGCAACTGCAGCTCCCTGGGAATACAAGGGGTGGCTGAGCCCAGTGTTCCCCATGAGATTTCCTTAAATAAGCCCAAGTCCTAAAAATAAGCCGGGCGAGTCGACGCAGAGGAAGCGCCGTGTTAATGCTCCCAGCCAAAGGCATTTTATTTCGGCTGTCGAGTCACCAGGGTTCCTTCTATGGCATCTCCTCTGAGGGCAGGTTTGCAGCACTCTGCCTTTGGCATCTTGCTTTCCTCCTTGGGGGGAGCACTGGTGCCTGCCCAGCCCGGCGCAAGCGCCGCTGCCCAGTCCCACAGGGCATTGCCTGCCTGGCGCAGGGCCGCCCGCTGAGCTGCCGTCGGGGTGGCTTGAAGGTGCTGGTGGCCATCCCCATCTAGCTCGTCCCCACCAGCGTGAGCACACAGCGCATGTTGAGAAGTAAGGCCGGGTTTTGGGGGGTGAACTGAGGATGTGGGAGTGTGTCAGCAAGCCAGCAATGGGGGGTGATGGCAGTGGGAGGCAGGGGGGGTGCAGATAAGCAGCAGCTCGCCCTGACTTCTCCTTCCTGTGTTCACCCCGTCCTCTCCTAATCGGGTTTCCTCCTCCTCCCTGCCCCAGGCAGCCACATCCTCCCTGACTCTGCTCCCGCTGTCCCTCTGTCTCGGGCAGGGCAGTGAAGGTGGCTCTGCCCACAGCTGCGGAAAGGTAATTTCCTTTGGGGTGTCTGTCTGTCTTTCCGCAACCTCTATCCTGCCAGGAGGTTCCTGCTTGGGTACTGCTTCTGCTTGTTCCTCCTTCCTGGCCTGGCAGAGACACGGCAGCTGCTGCCGGCACACAGAGATGCTCTTCCCAAGGCTTTATCTCCACCCGGGCTATCCCGGGGGTCCCATGTCCCGGCATCTCTGTTTGTGTGGCTCAGTAGGGCCACTTATGGAGTTTGGTTTCAGGCTGAGCTCGTACAGGTGGCTGCCTTGGGGCAGTACATAAAATCCCTTCCTAAAGAGTAGCATCTCCCCAGGTTGGTTTTTCCTTCCCACGGGATGGATGCAAAGCTGGGTATCACACCCTGGGCTGGGGGCTGCGCTTGCCCTGGGAGGAGCTGAGCTGAGCAGAGCCCCAGGAGCAGCTCTGATGTGGGGAACAATTCCACAGTGAGAAATGTAATCGTGCTCAATAAAATATAAAAGCCTGAGCGGGCTGTGCCCAGCCTGCAACCCCCCTGGGTGCTGTGGCTCGCTGCCCCCTTCACTGATGCATGCCCTGAGCTCCCAGCTCCAGGTAGGGGCCAGCGCCACATCCAGCTGGTGGCAGCGTTGGTTCCAGTCATCCCTGAATCCCACGTGTGAGCCTGGGGAGCCAGGTACCCTGGTTTAGCTGTGCTGCACCTCATGTTCATCACCAAGCCCCAAGCTGGGGCTGGGTGCAGGTCTGCAGGGTTTAGAAGGCTTTTATGACTTAAAAATGTTTCGTTGTGCTGTGGATCATGTTGTGCCTTCGGAGATGGCGAGGGAATGGTCATACCTGCACCCTCCTGACTCTGGAGCATGGTCTCCAGCCTGGTGCTGGCCAGGAACTGCGTTCCTGCTGTGGAGATGGGCTGAGTGCCAGCATCAGGACCACAGTTCCCCCTCTAGCTAGCCAGGATGTGCCTCATCCCATGTGCATGATGGACTGTGGGTGAAAACGGATCAGCCAGGGAGCTCTCTGCTCAGCGCTGAGGTGTCTCGGGGAGCCCATGGGGTCTTGGGAGACAGGGCTGAGGTCCCCCATATATCCCTGATACTCACCTACAGCTCAGCTCTTCAGAGAGGTGTCAGGACCAAGCACCTCCTACCCTTCTACACACCCCATGGCATTTTCAGCAGCTTTCCTCCCCAGGCAGACGCCTCTGAGACCTGCTCCTGACTTGTTTTGTTGGTCTTTTTCCCCGTATCCCTGTTTTCCAGAGGACCTCCATCCCAGCCCTTCTGCCAGGACAAAGCAGCACAATGCAGCAGGTGCCCCTGCACAGCCTCTCGGAGCTGGAAAGAGCCAGTCTGCAGGAGATCGCGTTCTACCAGCTGCAGGAGAAGCTGCTGCTGGGGGATCTGCGCCTGGCCAAAGGTAGGGAAGGGTAGGGGATGGCTCCAGCCGAGGGAGAGCCAGGGGCTGAGCTGACACTCATCCCAGCGCTTCATAACACAGGGCGGGGGATGTTCTTTTGTGAACACACTTGAGTCCGTTTGGGTCTGAGTCTCGAGAGCCCAACCAACCTTCAGAGGGGGTTTGGGCGTCCAGAGGAGTGTAAGAATGTGACCTTGCTTGCCGGGTGCCTCCCATCCCCTAATCCAAACCAGACGCAATGTGACTTGGCACAGGGTCCTGCTGGGATCTCTTAATGCCGTTGGGATGGGACAAGCTTTGCTTTTCTGGATTAACGTCTGGCCCGACCCCCCGCCGCAGGGCTGGGGCTCACGCGAGGCTGGGAGATGCGCTCCCGGAACGAGCGGGTGGGTAAGCACAGCAGGGCTGTGGGGACCGAGCTCCTCCGCCCTGGCCCATGTAACACAGTTGTGTAACATGGACACAGAGCCCAGAGGCTGCCAGGATGGTTCTAAGCCATGGCTTTCAGGTGGATAAGGTCTTTCCACTGCTCCCTTGTGTGTGAGAACCCATTCGCTGGCTGCTGGTCTCGACTGCAGCCCCCGGCACGCCCTGTGCACAGGCAGCATCTGGTACCTGCTGCGACATCGGCGTTGCCTCCAGTGGGGCACAGTGAGCTGGGATGCACCCAGAAAGATCAGCTCCAGCTGGTTTTACTCTCTCCTGTGAGGCCAGTTAACAGTCTGGCTGCCCGATGGGTTGGATGCCCTGTGATGTGTAGGCCTGAGTGCTGCTGTGTTGCACATCTGCATAGTAAAGCATCACCTTTTCTCCTCACAGTTGGGCCTAAAGGCAGTAAATCTATCCGGCAGAAACTGGAGAGCTTCTCCAAGGAGAAGAAAGGTGAGCAGCCTCCCCTCTCCCCAGGTGTGTGATCCCTGCTCTCAGTTGGGATCGGTGGGTTTAATGGGGCTGAGCTGGGAGGTTCCCAAGCCCAGTTAAGGTGCTGTGTTGCAGGCACCAGCACGACCGAGCTGGGGAGGGATATGGGCGCACAGGCAAAGCATCTGTAGAGGTGTTTGCATACAAATGTCTGTCTGCCTGTTGTACCCCTGGGCTCTGCCCTGGGTGCTGTGTTATCGTCCCTCGAAAGACACCAGCAAACCTGGGGAAGCCAGAGTCAGAGCACAGCGCCTGGGAGCGAGCATCCCTAGTGCCAAGCCCACCACAGGGAATGGTGGAGCAGCAGCCTGAGGTTTTACCAATAGGATCTGTGGCTCCTACACCAGCTGCTGACTCCTTGGCCCAGGGAGGTGTGGAGGAGGGAAGCAAGGATGGAGGGAGGGAAGCAAGGATGGAGGGAGGGAGGAAGGAAAGGAGAGAGGGAAGGAAGGAAGGGAAGGAAAGGAGGGCAGGAAGGCAGGCTTGTCTTGCCTCTGCGGGGAGCTGCGGCAGGGGAAGGTTATTAAAGGAAAAAGCCATTAATATTGGGACTGTTGAACTGACATAGCTGGCACAAACCCTGCCAAAAACTGGAGAGTTTAATTTGGCAAGAACCTTTTGTGTCCAGCATTCCTGGTGGTTTATGAATTCCCCACTCCACGGACGCTATGGCATCTTCACGTGGCTGTAGCCAAGAAAAGTTCAGGGAAAAACTAGGACAGGCTGCAACAAGCCAGTTGACAGAAGCCAGTTTTCCTGCCATCTTCCCAGCTCCCCTGCATTGCCTTCCTCTTCCTCCAGCACACCATCCCCTACGCCGTGCCCTCCCCGCTGGGCTCCTGGACTGCCCTGCACTCTGAGTTCCCCCCACACCATGCCTGGGGCTCTCGGGGGCATCAGCTCCCTTTTGGATTTTCCCAGGGCCATCCGGGAGGCTCTTCCCATCCCTGGGGGGAGCAGGAGGAGGAGGAGGATGAAGCAGGAGGGGGCAGGGCACATGTGGCACCAATAGTCACAGACCTGCCCTCCCGGATTCACGCGACAGAACGCCTTGTCTGAGTACTGAGGGGGTTTTACATGCTGTGCTAGTGCAGCTGCCTCCTGATGTTCCTGCCGGTGGCACTTCTCCCCTTTTCCCACATTTTCCCCTAGACTGCTCCCCTCAGACCTTCGGGATCCCGCTCCCCCAAGTCATCGCCAATGACCGTGCCTACAAGCGGCTGCAGGAAGCCGTGAAGAGCAGCCGCCGGCTCTGCCTGGAGGTGGAAGCCACGGTGACGAGGTTTCGGGCTCAGAGGGAGAAGAGGCCTCCAGCAGGCAGCAGCTGTGGGGTCCTCCCCGAGGAGCCGCTGTCCCCAGCGTTCCTCGACAGCAGCTCCCGGAGCCAGAGACGGGTACGATGGCACAGGCAGGCTGCGCGGTGGTGGTGACCCAGGTTGGGGGTGGCTCCATCTTCGGTGCTCAATATGGTTTCCCAGGGTCTTTCCCTAATGGATGGGTGTTATTGGTGCTGCGAGCTGGGTCAGTCCCACATGGGATGTGTCCCTACTTCTCCCAGGAGATGGACTGCAAAGTGGGTAGGACAGGATTTCCTGGCGCAGCTCTTTGGGAGCCCCAGGGATGTGTCCAGGCAGCCAAAGGCAGGCAGGGACAGGAGGAGATGCATCAGCAGGGGCAAGGATATTTCTACTCCTCCACTGCATCACAGCTCAGTGACCAGACAGGACTTCTCCATGCAGACAGTGTCACCTTTTTGGCAATGGGGCAGTTCACAACTCGCCCTCCCACTTGTGATGTCCCACCAGAAGCTCTGGCTGTTCATGATGGGTCATGGTGAGACCCACCATGGGGATGCTGCTGTGGGGCCATCAGTTGTGCCACCGAGCTGCTCTGCTTTCAGCACCCACCACCCTCGTGTCACTGGGTGAGGAAGATGCTCAGCCTTGGCCACCTTCTTGGCTTTAGTCCTGTTTCTTCAGGGCAGAGGCCCACATCTGTCCCATGCCAAGCACCTGGAGCCCCTGGAGCGAAGCAGCTCCAGTGCAGGCAGCTAAATCCAGCATGTTGGCTCTACAGCTACTGGCAGCATGGGGGTTGGCCTCTTCTCCCTAATAATTAGAGATAGGACAAGAGGGAATGCTCTCAAGTTGCACCAGAGGAGCTTTGTTCACCAAAAGAGTGGTGAGGCCTAGGTACAGGCTGCCCAGGGAGCGGGGGTGGGGAATTGCTATCCCTAGAAGTGTTCAAAAACCTGTAGATGAGGCTGTTCAGGAGATGCTTTAGTGGTTACAGTGGCACAGGGCTGATGATCTTGAAGGTCTTTTCCAACTTTGATTCTATGACTCTGTTGTGCAGTCACAGGGGAGAGATTTGGGGGTGTTCCTGCTCCCTCCACGTCTGTGTGCGGTGTAGGACCTGCCCTGGAGATGAAAGGTGTCTCCTGGGTTCTCTTGCAACACCAGATGGGCTCTGTAGACCTCTGCATTTGTTTGGGGGTGATGCCTCTCTTTCCCAGAACCCTCTGAGTGGGGGTGAACTGAGCTCCAGTCTGCCACCCTGCGAATCGCCTCTGCTCCATTCCAGGGGGCGATGTCCGTGGACTCCATCGCTGACCTGAGTGACAACACTTCCAAGCTGCTGGAGGCACTGCAGTTGTCACACCCCCATGAGCTGGACCCAAGGAGAAGCCTGGGCAAGAAAAAGATGCTGAGCCTCAACCCCATCACCTGGCAGGTCCCGCGCATCGTGGAGCGATGCTGCGAACACATCGAAACGTATGGTAAGCACCACGTCCCTCCAGGCAGGGGGCAGGTCCCATGGTCAGCTGAGGAAACCCATTGTATGTGGTGGGCTGGGGTGTTCTGGCCCAGCTGTTCCCCAGGATGGGGGCAGGCAGCTGGTTCCTGGGGCAGGGAACGCTCCCAAAAAGCCACCCAGGGAGAGTCTTCTGTGCCAGGTGTAGTATCTGGGCCGAGGAGCAAACGTCACTGCGTGCTTGTGGTGACCCATCTCCTGGGGTGCTCTGGCCTTAACTCCCCCCTAAGTCCAGTGTCAAGCCAGGAGTGACAGCAGGGATGAAAGCTCCCTGGCCCACAGACAGGAACCCTGGAAAATCTTATGGCTCCAAACCCCTTTGGTTTGCCAGGAGTGGGGAAGGGGGCACAGCCCAACGTGTGCTGCAGGAGAGCCGCTCCCTCAGTGCTGAGGTGCTCCTGGGACTGGTTGGGGTGGCCAGGGCCTGTGGGAGTGTGGAGCACTAACCTGTCTGTCTCCCAGGTCTCCAAACAGTGGGCATCTTCCGGGTTGGGAGCTCCAAGAGAAGAGTTCAGCAGGTACAGTGGCATTTCTTGCATCCTCTGTAGCAACTGCAGGATGGGTGCTTGCCCAGGTGGGGAAGGACCAACATGGACATCGACGTGGAGAGGTCTAAAAGACCTCAGGCATGTGCTTGGGTCACCAACAGCCTACAACCTGCTGCTGGGCTCTTCTCCCACCATGGAGAGCAAGCTCCATCTCTCTGAGCTGCCTCCACAGATGAGCAGATGGTTGGTGCTTCAGAGCCCCCTTTGAACTCCCTTCTCCAGCTGGGAGCTGCTTCTGGTCCCGTGGTCCTTCCCCTGGGCAGCAGCAGGCCATTGGGTGCCCACATGCCTTTTGTGGGGTGGTGTGCCTCGGGGGGACATCAGGAGCAGCCAGCTGTATGGGGCAGATCTTGTCTGCACACCTTGTCTGCAGAGCAAGGGCTGACCATTGCTTTTATTCCTCTCATTTCTTCCCTCTTTAAGCTGCGGGAGGAGTTTGACCGTGGGCAGGATGTGTTTTTGGATGAGCATCAAAGTGTTCATGATGTGGCTGCTCTGCTCAAGGAGTTTCTTCGGGACATGCCAGATCCACTGATTCCCAGGGAGCTCTACACAGCCTTCCTCAGCACAGCCTGTGAGTACCCAGAGCGCACAGACACGCTCTGCACAGCACCCACCCCCCCAATTTGGTACAGGGTGGGGGGAAAAAAGAAAGAAAAAGGGAATTTTCTTCTTCAGATGCTTTGCCTGGGTGCCTCCACCCCCCATGTTTTGGGTGACCACATTTGGAGGCAGTCTCCACAGTTTCCAGTATCACTCTCTGTCCTTCACTGTCTCTCTGCTTCCCTTTTGCCATCCTTTTCTCCAAGCCCTTCAATCCCATCCCTCTTCCACACCAGAAATGGGTAGCCGGGTACCGGTGGGCTGTGCCCGGGCTGCGCCAGGCTCCTGCATCTGCCCTTCCCACCCTTCTGGGGAATCAGGGATATGCTGCTGCAGGTGGTTTGGTTTTAGCTTGATAACTGGAATATAATCCCCCTGGGACAGTCTCTGCCTCTGGGGCTGGACAGTACTGATGGTGGCCACGTCACAGCCCTTGCTGGGGTCTGCCAGAGTCTCCCTGGGTGGGTTGAGGGTGAGATGCCAACCTTGGCTCCCTCTAGACCTTGTTACTGGGGGTGTCAATGAGGGATGTCCTGCCAGAAGTGCTTAACGGGCTGGGAACCACACATTAATTAATGATGTCATGCTAACGAGCTGCTCTCTGCCTAGCCATGGAGGGCCTGGGGCAGCTGGACACCCTCCAGCTCCTGCTCTTCCTGCTGCCCCCCTGCCACAGCGACACGCTGCACCGGCTCCTGCGCTTCCTCAGTGAGGTGGCCCGGCATGCTGAGAGCTCCTGGGGCCCCGATGGGCAGGAGGTAAGGTGGGCCTGGCTGCAGGGGAAGGGCTTGCTCAAGCTGCAAGTGGATAAAACTGAGCCCAGGTGAATCCTTCGGCAACACCAGGTTACTAACAGAGCCCTTGTCTGTGGCTGGTGTGGGTTGTTCTCAGTCCAGCCAAATGATTGGGGTGTTTTTTTGGGCTGCAGTAACCCCAGAGAGACCTGGCTGTCCATCTGCAGGCAACACAAGGGGGGTTGTTTGTGGACCAGTTCTGGTTTTCCCTGTGCTCCCACCCCGGGGTGGGTGAGGCTACCCTGGGACACCTCCAGTGCATCTATAGTGTGTGATTTCCCTTCATGCTTCCTTGCCAGATCCCTGGGAATAAAATGACAATTTCCAACTTGGCCACAATCTTTGGTCCCAACATCCTTCAGAAGGAGAAGCCTGGAGAGAAAGACACTGGTGCCATGAACTTTGAAGACAGCGCTGCCATCATACTGGTGCTCCAGAGGCTGATTGAGCACTTCCAGACCTTGTTCATGGTAAGTGTGGCTTTCCCAGGGCAGCTTCTCTAGACCCTTCCTTCCCCCCTGAATTCTTCTCGTGGCAGCAGAAGGAAAGATGAGTGCACAGGACTTCTGTGGATGATTTGGGCCAGCAGTGTGCAGCAGGGAGGGCTTGTCCTGTCTGAGGAGATGCATTGACCTGGGGCTCTCACCTTTTAGAGCTGAGTAGAGGCCAGAGACCTCTGCGGCCTCCAGACCAGGGCTGTGTCCAGCTGGGTTTACTTATCTCCACGAATGGAGAGCTCTGGTCTCCTCTGGGTCCTGTCCCATGGCCACACCACCCTCAGGGGAGGAATTTTCTCCTTGCCAGCCATGCCCATGCTGTGGCTCACCCCTCTGAGAAGGGTCTGGCTCCATCATCCCTCCACCTTTCCATGGGGAACCAGCCATAAGAGCTTCTGGCATCTCCTGGCCAAATCCTACTCTGCATTGTTGTCCAGGTGGACTTCAAGCCTTCACTGTTGCCCTCTCTGTTCTGCCAGGGAGGCATGACTGACTGGGGATGCCTCTCCAGGCTCTTTGCTTCCCTCGGCCACTGTAGGAGATGCTGGTGAAGAAGGTTGAGAGCGGTGTGGTAGCAGAGCACAGGCAGGGCTGTCCCTGAGGATGGAAAGCGAGGCACCAGCTTGAGCACCATGGGTGCTTCGTGTGGCCTTGGGCACTCTGATGTGGTCCCCAAGGGGTGTGATGTGGGTCACATAGCTGAGGTATCTGCTGTCTGTGGGGACAACCAGCAGAGGATTTGCAGCCCAGCAGAACCCCCCCTGGGTCAGCAGGAGCATCCACTGAGCCATCCTGGCCTGGTTTTTAGGAATGGACCAGGGAAATTCCTGGGAAATTCCCCAAATGTCCAAAGGTCTCTGGGAATGTGACACTTCAGGTCCCCCCAAAAACCTCATAGCATCTGTCAGGTCTACAGGGAGACAAAAGACCAGGGTTAGTGCAGGAGAAGCAGGGGCTGAGATGCTGCTCAGACGCCTGGGAGGTGCATGACACCAGCAGAGCAGTCAGTGAGCACATATTGACCTGGGGTCCATTTGCTGTCCTTGGCTACCTCTGCTTAAGGAGATGCTGTGAGTGGGGGGGTGTGTGTGTGCATCCCACCCAGGTCTCTCCGGAAAGGCAGCGGGACATCCTACGGCGGCTCTTCCAGACCGACCCCGATGTCATCGACTACCTTCTGCGCAGGAAGCTCAATGCTGTGCCGTAAGTCTCCACATGACACTGCTGGAGGGCACCTTGGGGTGCAGGGGCAAAGCCCTCCTGCAGCACCACCCCACCCCACGGCTGGCAAGTGATGGGCAAGTCCTCCTGATCTTCCTGCCCATCTTTTCCCACCATGTTCAGTCTTGAACTCCCCAGCTGAAATCCTTCATTTCCTGCGCTAACACCTTCTACCAGCTGAAACATCCCAGGTTTTCCATCCCCTGGAGCTCACTGTTCTTCCTCTGCCAGCCTGTGCCACACTCTCCCCTTTACCCAACTCTGCCCTGCGACAGAGCTCCTCCCTCGCACCCTGCTTTCCGTGAGCACACCTCCACGGCTCCTGTCCTGCTGCACCCCCTGAGCTCTCCACCGCTCTCATCCCTCAAGACTGCACACCGGTGCTGCTCCTCTTCCAGCTCCATCACCAGCCTTCACATTTTCTTCACCCTGGGTGCTGTCTGCACTTCTGGGCAGTTTCTGCCCGTCCTGCGTGCAAGTGTCTGTGTGTGCGACCGCCTGCTGTGTCCGTACTTCTGCTTTTTGGCTGCCAGGTAGGAACAGTCCCACTGTTCCTTGTCTGTCTCTGCATTCCTTTTGGGGCTGTCCCCAGAGGTGGCAGATCTCAGGGGTCACTGCTAGAGACTGTCTGGGCTCGGAATTGGCAATAAAAGCAGTCTGCAAACAGTGTCTCTCTTTGTTCTGCTTCCTCAGGACCGCAGGGAGGGAGGATTCAACAGAGGCCCGTGCTCCATCCGTGCTGCCTGGCTGGACCCGTGCCTTGGGGAGCAGCTCGGTCTCATCAGAGTTGTACAGCAACATCTCGTTCCTAAACCTGGATGTTGACATCTAGCAAGCCTGCTCCGTGCCCTCTGTGCTGCCTTCTGGGGCCAAGCTCCAAAAAAACCCCAGTCCTCCCCCCCAGTTTGGAGGAACAGAGAAGCAATGGGAGCGTGACTGTCCGTGGGAGCATCTTGGCCACCAGTAGACTCGCCGAATCGTGCTGGTGTAGGCAGGTGTGTTTGTGGGTTGCCAGCAGACAGGCTTTCCACGTGTGGGTTCGTTGTGGCCAAGAGACCCGTCCGCCCGCGCAGTGACTGTGCGCGCACGGCTGTGCCGGTAGCGCTGTGCAGAGGGGAGCACGCTGTAGCCTGCCCACAGCTCTCGACTGCCGTCAGCGCCGCCCTGCACCTGCGTCACGGGGTGTTGAGGTGTGACATTTCCAGCCCTGGAACCGTGCAGGAACTTGGGGTTTGCAGCACGCTGGGTGGGAGCAGGGTGGCTTCGTGGTGGGGATGACAACCTCTCCCCTCCCAGTGACCACCCGGCCCGGGCACTGGGACAGCAAACTGGTGTGGGCTGGGGAGCAGCAGGCAGGTGTCTGGCAGCTCATGCCACTCTCACTGGACAGGACTCAGGGGTCAAAGCCAGCCCCTGTCTGCTGTACCACTGGGTGCTGGTGGGGGTCTGCCTGCCTGCTGCTTATGGGTACAGCGGGAGCGCCTGGGGCTGAGACCCCCAGTGCAAACGGGGAGGGGAGGTGGATGGGGGCTGGTACCTGGGCAGTGAGGATGGAAGCACAGTTCGGTGCTTTGGGATCCCGTTTGCCATGTGGCGTGCCACAGGCTTGTGCTGAAAGGAAGCTCTCCTGCCTGATGAGCACCCACAGAGGTGCAGCAATGGCCCCACCACCATGGACACCCCAGGCCCCACATTTCGGGTGAATCACCATGTTCCTCTTTGAACCCAGGCTTTGAGCAGTGCAGTTTATAGACTGAAAACACTGCATTGACCCCAAAACGTACAGCTGGTGTAGGAAGAGGGAATGAAATCCTCTGAGGACTCTAAACTGTAGTTTTCCTTGGGTTAATGCTCAGGCAATAGACCCACTAATGCATTCTGCATGTGATGGTGTCTTTTCAGGGTCTTGGGCTGGCATGTGATGCTGGAGATGTGTTTCAGACGGAACAATGAGTTCTAGTTAGGTCTAGGGTTATGAGAAGTTTATCCTGGGGTGAGGATAACTTTGGAGTTTAGGGAGTGAGGGTGGGAGCCCTACTAGCAGAGGGGCAGGCAGAGAGGTTTCATGCCTGGCTCTGGCTGGGGTTAGGTCAGGACTTGGGGAGGCTCTGGGCCCTCCAGACTGGGACCCTCCAGAGTCCCACTCCACGTTGGCAGCTGGCAGGGGTGCTGAGCATCTCCTGGGACCCAGCTGCATCCAAAGCCAGTTGCACCACCTGTGCTCTACCTGAGGGACATGGGACCAGCATGACCCATGTGTACCCTCAAACCTGTCACCCATAGGCCCCAGGAGCCACCTTTGTGACTGGCCACCTCCTGGTGGGCTCTACCAGTGAACTGCTGCTTTGCCCCAGCTGCAGGGAACGTTTTGCCCCAAGCAACCTGGCTCCCCACAGAACTCTGATGAGGGCTGGGAGGAGGAGGAAAGGGGTGACAAAAACACCCTGGGCTCAGTCCTTGGTTGGTTGGTGGACAAACATGCTGGCACAGTGCGGAAGTAGCCTTCCCTTGGCCTCACAGGACTAGGTTCATCACCTGGACCTCGATGGTTGCACCCCAGGGAACCATGGATGCCTTTGATACTTGGAGGGACTGGGACAGGCTGAGCTCAGGCCACAGATCAGTGTCTGCTCCTTGCTCCCACCACTGGCTCTGAAGGGGCACAGCAGTTCCTCCAGGAGGAACTGCTCCATCCTTCCTTATCTTCACAATTTGTGTCTGAGCACGAGGCCATGGTGTGTCAGCCTAGCTCTGACCATCGCTGAGGCTGCAGCAGGTTTCATGGAGCTGCGGCCCAGGGGCTCCCTTGGGCTGCTGACCTCTGCCTTGGCATCTCCTGAGGATGCTCCAATTCCCCTGCCTTGGACAGAGGGTTCCCCATCCTGTGGAGGCAAATGGAAAAGAAATATCCCCATACTAACCCAAGCCAAGGTGGCCAGATGCGGCTGTACAGAGCAAGGGATGGAGAGAAGCCACCATTGAGGCAGGCGTGGTCCCACAGTGTCCCCATGTGTCAGGCTTTGCCCTCCAGCAGCCCCCTTCCAGTCTGAGGCTGGGCTGCTTTGCCAAGTGCTTGGCACCCCGGTGCGAACGTGTGCTCCAGCAATTCGGGCACCTCACTCTGTGAGCAGGGAGCCCACAGCTCGGCTTGTGTGCCTCACTGCCATAACAGTGCCATGGTTTGGCTGCACCTTGCAGCATTGAGGAGGGTATTAACCATGTAGGAGCATTCTGTGCCCCTGGCCTTGGCGGGAGGGGGTCTTCCACACACGTGTCTCTCTCTGGGAGCTGCACGGCTGGGCGCTGAGCTCCTCTGTGAAGGTCCCTTCCTGGCAGATGGGTGGAGAGGCAGTTCCCAGGCTGGAGAGAGAAGTGTGTGCTGAGAGAGAGATAGCTGGGGAAAGCCCTCCAAGAGCTGATAAGCTGCAGAGACAGGCAGCACTGTTGGGTCTGCAGGAGTGGATAAATGTCGGGCACTGTGAGTCTGCTGCGTGTTTGGGAGCCCACCAGCACCCTCAGGAGCCATGCAAGCAGGGGCAGCGGCCACTCTGTGTGGGCAGACAGCGGGGTTAGACCTGCTGCAAGAGCATATCCTCCCAAATTCCTTCCTGGAAGCCCCTGGCCCCGTGTAAGGTGACTCTGCTCCCAAGCTGACAGCCAGCACTGCTTCCCTGGGGTGTGAGCGACTGGTTATCGCCTGTCAGCCCTAACGGCTGCGGACTGTTAGTGGTAACAGACTGACAAGGCATTCCGGTAACCGCTGGCTGTGACTCCAGGGAGGATCTCTCCGTGTCTCCCCTCAGTGGGAGTGTTGAGGATGGGGCCAAGAGGAGTCATTAGGGATGTGCACCAGGAGTTCTGATCCAATAAAAGGTCATTTGGACAAAGGGGCACTCGGAGCACTTTGCCAACCTGTAACCTGGACTGCAACCCAGCATTTTTGTCATCACTGGGGGGTGTGTGGAGTGTCGGGGCCCTACGTGTAGGGGTTCACAGCTCACTAGGCACAGCAGGTGATGGGCCACACCGGAGCCACCTCCTGACACGGGTGTTCTAAGTTGGATACCCTGGGCACCAGGAAAGGGAAGGCAGGGTTGTGCAGTAGTGCTGATACCAAGCCTGGACACTGGTAACATGCTGAAGCGTGGCACGTGCTGGGAAAGAGGTGCTGCAGACCTCCACCACGCCTGAGTACAGGAGACACATCATGCAGGCTGCAGACGCTTCTGGCGATGCTCAGATACGAGGAGGTTATTTGCTTTGCTTTGCAAGGGAAGGAAGTCCCTTCCAAGTTTGCTTTCCCAATGGTGGGCAGGAGAAGGCACCAGCAGCTCACGGAGCATCACACTGTCTTCATCCATCCCTGGGGGTGAATCCGCCTCTCAAAGCTAAAGGGGTTTTTCTTACAGCAGGAAAGGCAGAGATGCCACTGCAGCACAAAGCTTGACAACTGCTGGGTACGTCTGTTCCTGTGGATATTGCCAAAAACTCCACCTGAGGGCAGCCCAGCACCGGCCTCGCTGCTTTCTGGTCGGCAACTGCCTCCTTGAATCAGTATGCAGGGTTTATTCTCCCTCAAAAACACAGGGTTTATACTCCCTCAAAGCCACACTGGCTGTCACTGCCCAGCGTCCACATGTGTTTGCTCAGAACCGGTTTTATTTCAGTCTCACAAAGCAAACCTGACGTTGCAAAGTGATTGCAAAGCTTTAGCATCAACCCAGGCCCCAAAGAAGTAGTGAGCTTTTGCAGTGGTTCACATTTGGAAAGCAGGGGCTCGTTTCCTCTCCTCCCTGAGCTGAATTTGCAAATTCAGAGATTTCACCTTTTGAAACATTTGGAAGGTTCCTGTCTGGGTGCTTCTAGACCCCGGTTGCCCTTAGGGTGTAGCTGGGTGCTTGTTAGCACCCCCACCCCAAAACAGCCGGGAGCAGCTTGTGGGAGCAGGCTTGGTGACTATTTTACAGTCTGCAGCAAAACCCTATTTCTTTTTTGCTTATAACCCTGCTGTCTCTCTTACCCATGACCCAACGTGTAAGGCTGGTGAGCAAAGTGCCAGTGGGGGACAGGTACAAGCCCAGAAGCGCTGTGCGAAGCTCTGCTACGGTCATGGCTGGAGGGGCTCAATCCCCCACAGTGCTGCTGTCTCAAGGGGGAGTGGCAGGAACACAGAATCCCAGCTTCTCCTGAGTTGGAAGGGACCAGTAAGGACCATGGAGTCCAACTCCTGGCTCCACACAGCCCAGCCAGGTCAGAGCTGGCACTGAGGGCATCGTCCAGACGCTTCTTGCCCTCAGCCCAGCTCAGGGCTGTGACCCCTTCCCTGGGGAGCCTGTGCCAGCGCCCGACCCCCCTCTCAGGACAGAACCTCTTCCTCACACCCAACCTAAACCTCCCCTGGCCCAGCTTCACACTGTTCCCTCAGGTTCCATCCCTGGTCCCCAAAGAGAGGAGATGGGCCCTGCCCCTTCGCTCCCCTC
>VZTU01017032.1:52955-77047 GCA_013400835.1 Zapornia atra | reverse complement strand
GAGGGACTGATCCAGCCACGGCGCAGGCGGCTGGGCTGCGGTGGTGACTGAGCCTTGCTGGGACGAGCTCTTGCCAGCGCTTTACCCTGTGAGGGGGGGGGGCTGGCAGCTCCTGTGACTGAGTGGGTTTAGGGGTGGGGGGGGGTCAGTGCTGCTGTTGAAGCCAGAGGAGAAACCCTGGGTGGTTTTGGGGAGGATCAGCTTAGCATGGGCAGCCTTGTGCCCCTCTGCCCTGACTGCTGCTGTAAATACTGTAAAGGGGCCGTGGCACGCTGGCCGAGGGCTGCGTTTGCTGCGAGCGGGACCTGAAGCCTCTGTGCTCATCTGTGTGTCCATCCAGCCTTTCCCAGGGGTCCTCTCCTGACCCCGAGGCTGGGAGCAGGCTGTGCCCCAGCCCTGGGGGTGTTGAGCAGGGGGAAAGGCCTCTAGGAAGCAAATTAAGCTGCCTGAAGGGAGTTCAAGGGACCCCCTGAGCATGGGGGTTGGGAACTATCCACCTGTGGGTGGTGTGCCCAGCTCTGACCCTGGCAGCAGGGAGGGATGGAGGGAGGGATGGATGGAGGGATGGACCGCTCTGCCAGGGGCAGCCTTAGCAAAGAGGTGGGAGAGGAGGGCAGGGTCTGCCCCCGTTCCACCTCTGTCTGCGGGGGGAAATGGACCGCTGCCTGCTGCTCTTGCTCTGGTGGGAGGGGGCCTGGGGACCTGGTGGGGTGTGGTGGGACCCGCTGTGCTCCTGCCTGTGGTCTTTTGAAAAGTCACTTTACATTCAGCACGTGTCAGAGAATTCTTTCCTGTCCAGCCTGAGGAAGCAAGAGGAGGATGTGCTCCCTGGGTGCAGAGCCTGGTCTGCAGCTCTGGGTTCACTCCCTGTGTGCCTGAGAAGGCTTGGGGGGGTGTCGGTGGGTGACTCTGCTCTGGGGGTCCCGTTTCCAAATGGACATGCCCTGGTGATGCTTCCTCTGGTCATTGCTACCGGGAGCAGCCCCAGGAGCAAATCCCCATGGGATGAGGGAGCACAGCCCTTTGGGTGGTGTGGGGTTGCTCCCTGCCTTGCTGGGTCCTCTTGTGTCCCTGCTGGGTGAGTGGGTGGCTCAGTGGGGCAGGTGGATGGTGCTGTGTCCGTGAGGGAACAATCCAGGGGTGAGATCACCCTGTTGGGGGGGTAAATGAGGGGGATTTGGTGGCCCCAGGGTTTCCCCTCACCAAAGCTGCCCCATGAGCAGTGGGATGGCTGGGAGGAGTGAGGGGACGTGAGGATCTGCTCATCCTGGGCTGGCAGCGCTGCCCTTCCCTGGGACAGTCAGTGGAGCAGAGCCACGTGCTGCTGGGTTGCGACCGTCTGCACAGGAAACGCAATGGTTTCAGCTGCTTCCCTCACCCACTGGCTCACAGGGTGCTGGTCAGGAGGGTGTTGGTCATCTTGTCTCAGAGGTCTGCTGAGCACACATCAATCCTGGGACCTCAAGAGCTCTGGAAGGAGGGCAGGAGCATGGCTGGGGCTCCCCAGCAAAGCTGCTCACGTGCTGGGGGGGCTCTCCCCACCCTCGCTCTCCCCACCGTCACTCTTCCCACGCTGTGTGGTTTGACTCACACACTCATCTGCCTCCCAAACCGCCCTCACCCCCCTCAAAGCACAGCCCAAAGATGGGGGTGAGAAGGGGACCGGCGGTGATGCTCTGCGCTGTGCCATGATGCTCAGCTGCTCCGCGGGGGCCAGACCACCAGCCCCCATGGCTGGGACAGCAGGACCTGTGGGGACTGTGCGTGCTGGTGGCTGTGGTGGCACCAACCCCCGTGTCACTCAGGACATTTTTTCCCCTCCACGTCACCGCCCGCAGGCGTCTCGCCCGGGCAGTCTGGCTCTGACGCCGGTATTTATTCCACCCATGGTCCTTGTCTGCCTCTGGGCATCCCAAGCATCATACCAGCCAGCGTGGGAAGGGGAATTTTAACGTGTCGCCCCCAGCCCGCCCCACAGCGGGGTCTCCAGCTGGGTCCCAGCACCGCTTGGTGCTGGGCTGGGGAACCCCGGTGCCGTCGCCTTCCCGGGCGCGGCTCGCTCGGCGCCGTATCTGCGGAGGTTGCTAAGCGGCTGCAGGTATAAATACTTCATGAATACGTTCAAGCCCCGGATCTGCTGTGGCTGATGCAAATAACAGAGGTGGGGAAGCTCCAGAGGGGTTGTTTGTTGTGGGGGTTGCCAGGGGGAGGGTTTGGGTTTCACCCCAGCTCTCTTCCCGTCCCTCCCGCCGGGCAGGCGCTGTGGGTGCTGCCGTGCCACGAGGCCGAGCTGCCCCGCTGTGTGCAAGAGCCTTGCTGGGGCTCAAGGAGCTTCCCCCACCCCATGATGTAGCTGTCAGCATCTGTATGGGTGGGTGCTGGGAGGACAGCGCTCCAATGGGGGTGATGGGGGTCACACAGGACCTAAGACCAGTGCGGTCCTGTGTTGACAACAGCAGCAGTGGAGATGTTCAGCCTGACACCCCAGGACGGGCTGGCACCCAGTGCTGCAGGCAGACCCATTTGGGCACAGGGGCTCAGGCAGCTCCTCTGCAGGGACCTTGTCCTGGGAACACTGAGCAGGGGATGTGGCAGGGTGGCACTGAGATGGGTGCCATGTGGGGGGACCACTGCCTCCGAGCCATGCTCCTGGGGCAGCTGGAAACCCAAGAGCAGGGAGGGCTGTGGCTGACTGAGGGGGTCAGTGGAGGGAACTGCGTGTACACGGGCTGGAGGTGCTGCAAAAATCATTAACGTGACTGAGCCTGTCCTGCCCTGTCAGTTCCTTCCCGGGGCCCCTCTTCTCACGGCAGCACACAGGAGGCTGGACCAGGGCCAAGGAGCCCTGGGAGCTGTGGGGACAGGCTGGACTTTGTGCAGAGTCTGGAGAACGCTTTGGACCTGCCAAGGTGGTGACCCACCTTCTGGAGATACCAGGAGCCGGGGGTGCTGGAGGAGCTGGGGAGCGGTCAGCCCCCGAGCAGCGCTCAGGGATGCTGCTGGTCCAGGAGACTGGTGCAGGCAGCACCCAGAGGAGTGGGCTGCAGCCCCCTCCCCGTCCCACTGTGGCTGGCAGAGGCGAAACACGGTGCCTGCGTGGGGCCACCTGCACGGCTGGCAGCACTCCCAGCGTGCGAGCAGCGCCCTGCGGTCTGCTCGGCTCAGCAATGTTTCTTAGAAGAGAGAACACACATATGGGGCCACCACGGGACGGGAAGTGGCTAACCTGAGCCGAGGCAACTGCCTGGGCCTCCTGCCTGCTCCTCTCCCTTCCAGGCCAGCTGCAAACGCTCGTTTTTTCTGAAGACGTGTTAGTTATTTGCTGGCAGAGTGGGCTCTGCTCTGGTGGTGGGTGCCCTACGCTCTTGTCACAGGGTCTGTGATAAGCCCCTCCCCTCCTCCAGCTCCAGAAGGACACATCTGGTGTCCTGGGGACACGAACGGTCAGGCTGGGGTGCAAAGGTGAGAGCTTTAGTGGAGGGGGCAGCCAGAAACCTTCCTAGTGGCCACCACCGTGGGGACCACCTCAGGGCAGATGCTGCCTGTGTTCGCAGGCCTCCTGCTTGTCCCTCCTGTAGCATCCAGGGTGCCATCTGTGCACAGGCATCCCTCGGCCAGCAGCCAGGTGTCAGGGCTTCTGGCTGTGGATGGAGGCTGATGGAGTAGGACGTGGTCCCTCAGCCTACCCAAGCTTGATGTTCCTCCAGAAAGTTGGTGCCACCCAGAGGGACCTCCCCAGCCTCTGCAAGGGTAAAAGGAGTCCCCAGAGTTCCCCTGAGAAAATGACAGGCTGAATTTCCTTCATCGCACCTGGGTCAGCCCTGAGAAAGGCACAGGAGCTGAGGTGGAGACACCCAACCGCCCAGAGGTCTTGCTCTTGTGCTTAAAACCTAGTGTAGCAAGAGGGGCTCCATGTCTAACAGCACATAAATCCAGGACAGGACCGCAGTAGTCCCACCAAAAGTTCTTCCTCATCCCTGTGTAAGCAGGGCTTTCTGGTCCTCTCTGGCCTGTGGAGCTCTACCAGCCCCAGGGTGCTTTCCCTTGCGTGCACCTGGGCATGTGGGTGCCATGCTGTGTTTAGAGAGGACCCACATCATCTGGGGAGGGAAATCCCCAGCTGCCAGACAGCCCAGCCATGGCAATGCAAGAGCCTGTAACTATTTTGGGAGAAAACCTTGCCATGGGGGAGCCATCTACTGCTGCTGCCTTTCCTGAGAAGCCCGCTCATGTGGCATGGGGGGATCTTTTCACATTGATGGGAAAGGAGAAATAAGGACCTTCCTGGTTCTCATTTAAGAGCTTGTTTCCCAGCAAGCCTTCTGGCTGGAGCTTGGGAGTTATGTGGTGGCAGGCACAGCTCTCATCGTAGGGCACGTTTTGCCTCCAAAAGCCAGGCTCAGCACCCCTTGCCCACCTAGCCCATCCCATGCTGGTTTGAGGTCCACCCCCAGGTTGGGTGGGTGGCAGCAGCACCCGTGTCCTGGGTGAGGGGGAAGGGGCATCGAGACCCGAGGCTCCAGGGTGCGTCTCCATTCTGGGGACCAAGGGAGGATGGGCATGGTGGCCCTGCCCCGATGTAGTGAGCCCAACTGTCATTCAGCTCTTAGAACATCCAGCATAGAATAGAATCACAGACTGGTCTGGGTTGGAAGGGACCCCAAGGATCACAGAGCTCCAACCCCCCTGCCACAGGCAGGGCCACCAACCTCCAGGCCTGGAGCTACACAAGGTTGCCCAGGGCCCCATCCAACCTGGCCTTGAACACCCCCAGGGACGGGGCACCCACCCCCTCTCTGGGCAGCCCATGCCAGCCCCTCACCACTCTCTCTGTAAAAAACTTCTCCCTAATATCTCCTCTAACTCTTCCCTCCTTCAGCTTCACTCCATCCCCCTTGTCCTGCCAGTGTCAATCAGCCCTTTAACAAGCTGATTCCGCTCCTGTTTCTCTGCTCCCTTCAGGGACTGGCAGGCTGCAATGAGGTCCCCCCACAGCCTTCTCTTCTCCAGGCTGACACAGCCCAGCTCCCTCAGCCTCTCTTCATAGTCCTCACCTTCAGCCACCGCAGCAGGAGACACCCCACTGTGGTACGTGGTGCCTGCCCTGTGGGACACCCGTGCTTAGGCAAGAGGGGAATGACCACCTGCTGATTGCTCATCTCTCCCCGAAACTTTCTCTCCAGAACCAAAACCAGAACCAAAACGTGTGCTGAACCCTGGTGTCATTGGCCCCGGCACCTCTCCACGGTCCTTGCTTGCAGCTTCCACTGTCTTCAGCTGCTGTGGAGGGATGTGAAACCATGGAGGGAGGGGTGGGGATGGAGTAGACCAGGGGTTTCCCAGTGACAGCTGTGCCGGAGGCATCCCCAGGGTGATCAGCCTGGCTGCTGCAGGGAAAAGCAGGATGCAGAGTGGAAGAGAGCTCTAGTCCAGGCTGAATGGCCTCAGGTCCTGACTGAGAGCGACAGGACACATCAACATGGCCCTTATGGGCAAGGCAAGGGCTCGGGGTGCCAGCAGCCGCGGTGGGCTCAGGCACACAGAGTGGTACAAGGGTGAAGTGAGCCAGGTTGCAGTGAGCAGTGGGTGGAGGGAGGTCTCTGTCACCCCATGGTGGGTGTTCAGAGCCAGGCTGTGTGCCTCTCCAACCTGTGCAGCCCCTGTGTTGTCCCCAGCTCCACCAGCCCTCAGCTGGGGCTTCTCCAAGGAGCAGCGGGTCTCTCTCAGACCATCATTCGTGATAAGAGCAGTGAGCTACACCCCTGCTCCAACCAGTGTCTGAAAGACCCTCCCAGTGTGAAGCCCATCGGTGCCCAGCTTCACCCCTGCAGCAATGAGCTGGCTTCAAGCCATGTCCAACCCTCCAGCCTGCAGAGAGCACTGGTGCCGACCAGAGCTGGGGGCTTGCTCCTGCTTTACACCCTGATTTCCACCACCAGTGCTCTAAGGAGACCCCGAGGATGCTCCCCATGCCTGGGTGTCTTGGGGGTGTCCCTGGGAAGGCCAGTGGTGGACTGGAAGTCTGTGGAGACAGCACGCTGTCTGTAAGAGCTACTGGAGTGGGCACTGGGATGCAGAAGAGGGCTCGGAGGTTTCCTCAGCAGTGCTGCAACTGCTCTTTGTGACCCCTGGAAAAGTCCCCAGAGGGTCTCTGTGTGACCAGAGCATGGGAGAGCTCCTCTGTGTCTAGTGTGGACTGGGTGCCTCCTCCCCTGAGGGATGCCCATATCCGGAGAGGAGAGGAGAGGAGAGGAGAGGAGAGGAGCTCCTCCAGGTCCTTGCTGAGCTTTCACCGCTGTGATCAGAGGGATTTTGTGTCCCTTCCCCCCAGGCACTGTTCCCCACTCAGCCCCCACCCTGGGCTCCTCGGTGGGCTCTGACTTCATCCCCCAGGTATCTAAAGAGACAATGCTGGCGGTGGCGGCCAGCGCAGCATCCTGTCCCCTCATGCCACCGGGTCACTTCCCGGGATTGTTCTGCTCTGCTAGGACAGGGGCTGGCTGCCAGCCGGCCCCGGGGACCAAGAATGGATGAGCTGCACGTGCCTCCCGTTTTGCTCAGCAGCAGAGCATGTCTGGGGCGCAGGACAATGGCAGGGAAAGGTCAACCCATCTCTCCAGGCTTTCTCCTGCTTCCTTAGGAGCTGCCCACCCATGCTCCCCACCAGCGGCAACATCAGAGACCCCAGACCATGGGGCAGGAGCTGGATTCCCATCCCAGCCAAAACCCTTTGGCTGATGTTGCTGAGACCATTCGGGGTTGGGGTGAGCTTGAGGGAGCACACAAGAACACAGCTGTCCACACACCACACCCCTCCCACCTTATCTGGCATTAACCTCCCAATTAAACTCATTAAAGTAATACCAGGAGGGTCCAGCCTTGCGTCACCGCTTCTCTGGCACCCAGCCTGCATTCAAGCAGGGGCCTAAGCCTGAAAATAACCTTCCTCAACATAATCCCCCTGTGTTCTGCATCCAGGGCCGAGCAGTCTGTTCATGCAATGACCTTTGGACCTGAAATAGCTTTTTTTTTTGGGGGGGAAGGATGTTATTTCCTTGTGATTTCTTATGGCTTGGTGATGCTCAGCCACACGCTCCTTTCTTCACTGTGTGCCATGAGTTTTTGCAGCCTCCATGTCCTACTCTGGGGCACATTTAGATTTCAGAGACCAAACCTGTTCCTGTTTTGCTGTGAATATTTGGTTTTTTGGGGGGTGGGGGGTGTTCCTTGCTGTTGGTTTCAGCAGCCCGCTGGCTGCCAGTACTTGGAAGGGTGGTGCCAAGTAGTTGTTGCCAGTAGTGGCTGCGTGAAATATCAGGTGGATGAAGCAGCATCCTCTTCCCTGCAGCACCACGTGGTCCAGAGCATCCCCTCCATCCCGCTGCCCGCTGCGTGGTGGGTTCAGACCTGGCTGGGGTCCCTCTGCACCCCCCTGGCAGCTCCATCCCCCAACGCTTGCAGCGGGGGCTTGGCCAAGAAGCGGGTTTCTTCCTTGCCGAAGGTTTCCCCTGGTTTATGCCCCCACCCTCGGGGGGTGCAGGGCTGAGCTCCCTGCTAGCAGCAGGACAGCAGTGAGAGGCTGCTCCCATCACTGGGACCTCAGCCTTGGTGTGCTCACTGAGCAGGGTGCCAGAGTGGCTCAGAGGAAGAGTTCACAGAGCACCCAGTGCTCAGATTGGGGTCTGCTGGAGGGGGTGGGTGGGGAGACGAGGAAACGGCCACCGCAGGAGCAGCAAAGGGCAGCAGATTTGGACTGGGGGGACACGGGGTGCTCCCAGCTCCACTCCCCCCCACTGCCTGGGACATGTGTTTCCAGTTTCGGCTATTTTGGGGTTTCCTGTTTCCCTGAAGCCAGCAGCTTCCCGGCCACAGGATTCGTTCCTTCCTTCTCCTGACACTCTGGGGGAAGGGGCGTAGAAGGCACGGGGCAGGAAATCGGGGAGGGGGTCTGCTGCTGCTCTGCCTGCAGAGCGTCTGCAAGGATGGCCAGGTCGGGGTGTGCCGTCGGGATGAGCCGGACAGCCATGGGGAGTGTAAGGGGAGAATGTCATGGGACGGTCAAACGGGGCTGTCAGTCCCACGGGAGCCAGGTGTGGGGCTGCTCCAGGGTAGGGACCTTCTCTGTGGGGCACACGGGGTTCTCTAGACCCGGGTCTGTCCTTGGACCCTGTCCTGGTCCCCTCATGTCCACCTGCCTTCTGCCGCTGGACTCAGCCTCTTGCTCCACTTCCAGCAGCATCACCACACCGCGTCCTTGGCACGGCTCTGGTTGTCCCCCAGCAGGGACAGGCCTCGCTGCCAGGCCTGGGGAAGACACCAGCCAGTTTGACCAGTGTCTATGGAGGGGAAGGAGGAGGGGGAGGAGGAGATACTAGTTATGGGGCAGTCCTAGCTAGGTGCTGGACTCTGCCTGCCCAGGCAGCTCCTGCCTGCACCATTGCTGCCCTCTAGTGCTAACCAGCATCCCCACGCCAGCCTGTGCCCAGGCGGGCTGGTGGTACTGGTAATAGACTGGGAGGGGGGCTCTGGTGGCCGCGGGTGTGTGGGAGGGTTGGCTGCAAGGAGCTTGGTGCTGCTGAGGATGCTCATGTGCTGGTGGGGAGAATTCCCATTAAAAAGGCTGGCAGTGAGTCCTCTGTCACAACGCTTGGCCCATGCAGACTGGCAGGGAGAGGGGAAACTGAGGCACGGTGGCCAGCTCCTTCCCAGCTCGCACAGCAGCTCAGTGCTCTGCTCCAACTGTGCCCCCGGTTTGGCACTAGGGTGGAAGTGGGTTATGTGGAGCAACCCCCATCTGGTGGGGAGAAGTGGAGAGGCACGGGGTTTTAGATGGGGATAGAACAGCCTTTGCTCCTCCAGACTTGTCTGCTTTGGAGGACAGGAGGGATGGAGCCTCCCAGGACCAGGGGGCAGGGAGCTCTGTCTTGGCTCCAGGGGGGGCCGGTGCTGGCCTGGGACATGGCGTTGTCACTGATGTTGCCCTCTGCAGCCACATCACAGGCCAGAAGCAGACCTGGGAGAGGAAAAGTTGGTTTGCTGATGCTGACCACTTGTCTTAAACCCACCTTTCCCCTGTGTTACATATTTTTTGCCCCAAGGGACCCTCCCCTTCAGCACAGCACGGAAAGCAGGCATGGGGCACCCAGGCCAGTGAGCTGCTGCCAGGGACAGGTTGGCAGCGTGTCACAGGGAGCACTAACAGCTTGTGTGTGTATGTAGTGACTCCAGAGGGGAAATTGTTCCATGGGATGTAAATTTTCCCGTTCCTGTGAGCATTTCCCCATTGACTTCCCAACTCGGTCGGATTTAGGGGGTGGGCTGGAAGGTGCCCACCTGGTACCAGGATGAATTCTGCAGCTGGAGGCGTTTAGGGAGAGAAACTCCTCTGTGTCACCCTGACTCCTCCACGGTGGCTGGAGGAAAGGGTGGGAGAGGGAAATTTTAAGACTAGTTGAAAAATGCCCCCCAGGAGCGATTTGGCAGCCCAGGGTCGGGTGGTGTGGGAACAGCAGGAGATGTTTGGGTTGGATCCCAAGGGTTTCAGCTTGGGGGGTCCCAGCGGGGCTCATGGCTGAGGGCAGAGCATCTCGCCTGGACCCTTGGGACCTGCTGCACAAGGCTGGATGAGGAGGGGGCGAGCGTCAGCGACGGGGGGGAGCTCTGCGACAGGAGGTCAGTGGTGGGGAGTCTCTGCTGGGGGGGGTGTCTGCGGTGGGGCGGGCCAACAATGGGGGGCCAGCAACGGGCAGGGAAGGGGTTCGGGCAGGCCTGGCTGGATAAGGGAGGAGATGCGATGATTCGCGCTGTGTCCTCACGCAAAGACACCCCTCCCTCCTCTTTCTCTTCCCTCGCACCCCGCCCCCCCTCAGAACAAGGAGCATAGCGCTTTAAGAGTCTGGTGCCCACACTCAATATGGCGTCCGCATGCTTCAACAGGAGTGCGCCTGCGCACAGGCCCCCCTTGCCCGGCGGGCGGATGGGCGGGCATTAGGGGGCGCGGTCAGCGCGGCGTCACGCGGCCGCCCACGCTCCGCCCCTTTCCTCGCACCGCCCCGCGGAGGGCGGAGCNNNAGGGGGGAGCCGCGCTCGCGCAGGTGTGTCGGGGCCGGTGCCGGTACCGGTGCCGGGCTCAGGCTCGGCCGTAACGGCTGGGCCGCGGAGCGGAGCTCGGGCGGCGGAGGTACGTTTGGGCGGGGACCCGCGGGGCTGCGCTGTTGGGGCGGGAGGGCAGAGCCTGTGAGGCGGGGCGGGGTGTCCGCGGGGCCGGACATTGGGCCTCGAGGCCGGGCAGGCTGCTCGGCGGGGACCGGGGACTGTCGCGGCCGGCGCTGGGAAGCGGGAGCTGCGGGGAGAGCTGGCCTGGAGAGCTCAGGAGCGACGCGGAAGGGGGGAATTGCCGGACACCGCGAGAGCTGGTGCGGAGTCCTGGGGGGTTACGGAACCCCGGGGGGGGTTTAGGGAGCCCAGGGATATGCGGAGCCCGAGTGAGGTGTGCAGCCCCGGGGGGGCTGTGCGGAGCCCCAGGGGAGGTGCGGAGCCCCAGACGGGTTGTGGAGTCCTGGGAGATGCGGAGCCACCGGCCCTGGGTGAGGGGCTGACGCTGCCCCGCTCGCCGGGCCGGCTCCGTGTCCCGGCAGTGTCCAAGCGGCTTTTTCTCTTCCAGCAGCTCCGCGAAGCATCAGAGTGACGGTGGGAGCTGCTGAGCCTCGGTGGGAGGTACTGGCACCGCTCCGTGGATGGGTAAATGATCCTGTGTGGCCCCTGTTGACCTCTCCTTCGGGCGAACGCCGGTGCTGAGTTGGGAAGGGGGCTCGGGCAGTGTGCGGGGAGCTGCGGGGACACGTCACCCGCTTGGCTGTGCCTCTCAGCGTGGTGCCAGAGGGGCGTCCCATCCCTCAGTGCCTCTTTGGGCACTCCAGGGATGTTCCCATCCGAAGGAGCCTCCAAGTAGAGATGGGTGAGAAATCGCTCAGCCGCACTTTGGGACTCCTTCAGAGCACAGCGTGTGGTGCCGGCTTCAGGGTGGTGTGAGCTTTGCTCCGTGAAGCCTCCTTACGCCTGGAGGTGCTGCCTGTCTTTCCTTTGCAGGCAGGGCAGAGGGGAGGATTTAGCTTCTCCTGCCTGTGTGGAGCTGGTGGCTGTGAACAGCACGTGTCACGATTCCCCAGGTGCAGGTGGTTCTGCTCAGGGGTGGCCGTGGGGCAGGACTGACGGTGCCGGCACCTGGGAGGCAGCACGGGCACCGCTGCAGCTCCAACTCCCTCCATTCCCAGAACTTGCAAACGGGATCGTTTTGCTTTATAAAAACACCACTCGAGTGGTGGTCGTGTAAAACGCTGACTTGGTTTTAATTCTTCAGGAATTCTGACAATTCAGGCAATTCTGAGGGCTGAATTGTCTTGCGCAGCCCTCGACAGAGCCTCGCTGCTCCCTTCTGAGCCACCCTGCACCCTCTGCATGGCAGCAGGTGAAGGTGCTGTGGGTATGTCCTCAAACCCAGCGCAGCAAGATACCTTAGGAGGTTTGGGTTTGGTTATTTCGTGGTGCTGTCACTAATAGTTGTTCTCCAGAAGCTCACCTGGGTTGGGGGTAGCACCCAGCCAAAACCTTGGAGGGGTTGTTATGGGTGTTGTCTTGTCCCTGCAGCCTCTACCCCTGTAACGCCACTTGAAAACCTAACGGCAAATCTCCTCCAGTGGGCTCACAGGCTACCAGAAAGCTGCAAGGGGGGGTACAAAATCACCCTGAAACACACAAGCCCCTCTCTCTTTTTCTCCTGTCGGTGTTGTAGGGGGTCAGTGGGGAGCTGTGCCACGCTGACGTGCTTCTCTTTGCCGGCGTGTCCCTCGCTCCACGTTCTTGGCAGCCCCATTGCAATTCAGGACTGGGTCACGCGGTGAGGCGAGGTTTTCTTTTCAGTGGGATACTTTCCTTTGGTTGCTCTCCAGCATTGTTTTGTCCTGTTTGCTTTTGACCCATTAGGGGTTTTTATTTTAAAAAAAAAAGAAAAAAAAAAAAAAAAAGAAAATAAGGCCACGAAGCTGGAACTTGAGTAAGGAATGTGGTTGTTAACACCACTATTTCAGGAAATATCTGTTAGTGATACATTATTTTGGCTCTGGGTGTCTTGGTGAGGGGAAGAAGCTGGTTGTGCAATCGTCGCGTTGCAGTGTGCAATTAGCACGGGGAGTCGCATGCTTTCGGGATGGGGAGCTGCCCTGCACGAACAACTGGTTTGATGGGAGGAATCGCAGAGCCAGCCCTTAGGTTGGCAGCTGGTGCTGTTGTGTGAGCTGGTGGAGGGGTGTCAGAAATGGGGGGAGCCCGCAGGTACCGGTGGGGGGGGTCAGCAGCATCCTGCCCTCGGATTGATATGAAGGGGAATATTAATATTAGATATTAGGGGGAAGTTTTTTTACAGAGGGAGTGGTGAGGGGCTGGAACAGGCTGCCCAGAGAGGGGGTGGATGCCCCGTCCCTGGGGGTGTTCAAGGCCAGGTTGGATGGGGCCCTGGGCAACCTTGTGTAGCTCCAGGCCTGAGGTTGGTGGCCCTGCCTGTGGCAGGGGGGTTGGAGCTCTATGATCCTTGGGGTCCCTTCCCACCCAGACCATTCTATGATTCTATGATTGGGGTGCTTGCAGCTCCGTGTGCTCTCAGGGCTGGCTGGCTGCTTTGCTCCATGTCCTCCTTCCCTGACACCCATGTTATTTCTGTCTATTGGCTGCAGATCCTTGTTTTCATCTTCTGTCCAAGGTGTGGAAGGTGGCACCAGCCAAGTCCCCAGCAGGATCAGGACAGTAGAGAAGGAAGGCAAACCTGCCCCCCAAAATCCCTCCCCTCACCCAGATAACCTCACAAGTCATGCAGGTGTCTGGGGGGCAGGTGAAGTTGGACTGGGTGGCTGGAGCACCCCAGCCTGGCGACGGCTGACGCTGCCATCATCTGCTTATACCTTCACCCATGGGGTTTGTCTGGGAGTTGGGATTAACAGCGTGGGCTGGAGTATTTCCGTCTGTCTTGCATCACGTTTTTAATTATTCCTGCTGGAGTAACAACTGGCTCTTGGTTACGCAGCAGTGTGTAGCTGTTCCTGAAGGACTGCGAGTTCTGTGGGATGGGAGGGAGGGATGGGATGCCATCCAGAGGGACCTGGACAGGCTGGAGAAGTGGGCCCAGGTGAATCTCATGGAGTTCAACAAAGCCAAGTGCAGGGTTTTGCATCTGGGTCAGGACAACCTCCGTTATCCATACAGGTTTGGAGATGATGGGCTGAAAAGCAGCCCTGAGGAAAAGGACTTGGGGGTACTTATGGGTGAGAAGCTGGACATGAGCCACCAATGTGTATCTGCAGCCCAGAAGGGCAGCCCCATCCTGGGCTGCATCCCCAGGAGTGTGGCTAGCAGATCGAGAGAGGGGATTCTGCCCCTCTGCTCTGGTGAGACCTTACCTGGAACACTGTGTCCAGCTCTGGAGCCCTCAGCATAAGAAGGACATGGACTTGTTGGGATGTGTCCAGAGGAGGCTACAAACATGATCCAAAGGATGCAGCACCTCTCCTGTGAAGCCAGGCTGGGAGAGTTGGGGTGGTTCAGCCTGGAGAAGAGAAGTCTTTGGGGGGACCTTGTAGCCCCTTCCAGTCCCTGAAAGGTGCCTGTAGGAAAGCTGGGGAAGAACTGTTCCTGAGGGCATGGAGTGATAAGATGAGGGGTGATGGTTGTAAACTAGAAAAGGGCAGATTTAGGTTGAGTATTAGGAAAAAGCTTTTCACTCTGAGGGTGGTAGATCACTGGCACAGGTTGCCCAGAGAGGTGGTGGTCCCCATCCCTGGAGACACTCAGGGTCAGGGTGGGTAGGGCTCTGAGTGACGTGACTTAGTGAAGATGTCCCTGCTCACTGCAGAGGGGCTTGGACTAGATGACCTCTGAAGGTCGCTTCCAACCTTACACATTCTATGATTGTATGAGTCTATCTTTGGAAGATCCTTTTCTGAGCCTCTGGAGTGAGGAAGACCCCTGGCTCCGTGTCCTCAGCACAGCTTGGGCAGCGTCTGGAGGCAGAGCATATGAGGTGCTCTGGGCTCCTGCAGCCAAGATGGACCGGGTGCCCCAGCTTGCATTTCCCTGGGTGCATCTCTGCCTGCTGCAGAGCCTGGTGATGTGCGTGCTGCCTGCCCGCCGCTGCTGGTGCAGCGCTGATGCTTGGATGCCATGAAGTGGCATGAAACGCTGTCACCTCCTGTTTCGGAGCTTGTTGTGGTGCCACTGGCTGTGTGTCACGGTTGTTCCTTTTCTGCATGGCTGTGCCACAGAAGGTGGGACGTGGGGTGTGTGTCGCTGCATCCTTTGGGTGACACCATCCAGGGTTTCCTCAGGAGCTGATCGCTGCTCATGGCTGGGGTTGAGTGGGACTGTCTCTGGGGGTGCTGGCTGTTTGGGGGAGGGTGATTTTCATTGTGCCACTGATTTCCACCCCAAGAGTCCTTTTGCCTCGTGGCAGGCTTTCTCCTTCAGCCCAGATACCTCTTTTCAGAGACTTTTAAATAAAGGAATCCTGCTGCAGGCAGCATCAGCCTGTCTCCACTCTTACATGGGACCCTAAGGACCACAGCCAGTACAGGGAGAATCCTCTAGGTGTTTATAGGGTACCTGTGATCCTGTGACTATAAATGGGACAGATCCTGATGAAATGTACCCACTGTGTTCTGGAAAAAGCCACTTGATAGCTGACAGTGTGGAAGGTGGTGTTAAGAGGGCTCTGAAGCCTGCTGCAGATAGGGATTTAGAGGGTCAGGCTGCTTATTTCGGTGGCCATAGCTGCTTTACTCTCTAGGCAAATCCCTCTTTTCCCAAAGGGGATACAGAAACCTCATTGTGTTCTGAGGGTGCTGGCAGCAACAGAGTGTTGGGACACCACAATGTGGCAGCTTTTGCTGTTGGAGGGTGGAAGGGGAGCCATGGTGTCCTGGTTTTGTAGAGAGCTGAAGCTTCTGCAGAAATTCAATGAGCACTGAGAGCCGCTTCGGCATTACGGTCAGTTGTTTGTGTGCCAGCTTGGTCTGGATCAGCATGAGGGGTTTCAGACCTGTTGGGCTGCCATTCAGTGCATCCAAAATGCCATTTTTTATCCCTCTTCTTCAGGAACTTCTCCTTTGTTTTGTTTTTTTTTTGTTGTTTGTTTAAAAATGCCCCCAAATCCCAAGCATCTAGTGACCGTGCATGGAAGGAGCGTGCACGCTGCGGGTCAAATGGGCAGTGTGAAATCCTTTTCTCTGCCAAAACTGGGTAAAACTGGAGTCCTGTGTCCAGATCTGGGGCCTGCAATACAAGAAAGATGTGGAACTGTTGGAGAGGGTTCAGAGGAGACCACAAAGATGATTAGAGGGCTGGAGCACCTGCCCTACAAAGAGAGGCTGAGGGAGCTGGGTTTGTTCAGCCTGCAGAAGAGAAGGCTGGGGGGGGGCCTCATTGCAGCCTGCCAGTCCCTGAAGGGAGCAGAGAAACAAGAGGGGAATCAACTTTTTTAAAGGGCTCTCAATGGCAGGACAAGGGGGATGGATTAAAACTAAAGGAAGGAAGGTTTAGATTAGATACTAGGGGGAAGTTTTTTACAGAGAGAGTGGTGAAGGGCTGGAACAGGCTGCCCAGAGAGGGGGTGGGTGCCCCGTCCCTGGGGGTGTTCAAGGCCAGGTTGGATGGGGCCCTGGGCAACCCTGTGTAGCTCCAGGCCTGGAGGTTGGTGGCCCTGCCTGTGGCAGGGGCTTTGAACTCTATGATCCTTGGGGTCCCTCCTAACCCAGGCCAGTCTGTGATTCTATGAAAACGGCTGAGGCACGAGCTCTAAGCAGCTCAGGTGGGTTTTGTTGAGAAGGAGGTGTTGGAGAAGGTCTGTCACTGCCCCTATTTCAGGAATTTGGGCAAGGAGCAGAACAGCGGCTCCCCAAAGAGGTTTTAATCTGACACTGCATCGTGCTGTTGGGATTTCGGGGTGCCACCCGAGGCGTGGTACGTGGTGCATAGCAAAGCTGAAACTTGACGTGAGCTTGAATCTAAACTGGACTATCAAACAGAGATGGGAATGTTTGTTGGAATCTTGGTGTTGTAGCTGGGGTGGTCCTTGTTACTTCCAAAAAGAAAAAAGGAGGAAAAAATGGGAAACAGAAGGAAAAGGGGGAAAAGTGGCGGTGCTTGAGGAGGGGGTGTTTTATCAGGGGTTATTTGGCCTTTCTTTGTCTGAGACAGGTTTGGGCGTACACGTTCTCCATCAGATCTGAAGGACTTCAGCTCTGTAACAGCTGCTTCCTGTCCTTTTTGAACTCCTGGCTAAATGTAACGGGAGCGGAAAGAATGGGATGGCCCTAGATGAGGTGACACGGAAGCAAAGCTCCCCGGCGTTAGTGCCACAGGCTGGTGCTGAGGCTGTACGGACACCACGGTATGTGTGGCTGTGGAGTGCTGGCTGTGTAGTGATGTGCTTTCAGAACTCAGGAACAGATGGTTACCTGTGGCAGGACTGGGAATCTCCTTGTAGACCTTCTTGTGTTGGAGGCTTGAAGCGGGTTTACATGCCGGGTGCGCGTACGCTCTGTGCGCTTCCCTGCTGGAACGGGGAGAAGACGGTGTGTGTAAAGCCCACGTTTGGGCAGGTCTCTTGGTGTCCAGGCTGCCCTCAGGGCTCTTCTGTATTGAGGTCGTCTTGTCATGCAGCCAAGTCACTTTTCCATTTGATTTAGGGTGGGAGTGCGTGTGTGCTGTTGTTGGTTTGATCTGGGCGCGCTGCTGCCGGCTGCCCTATGTGACACCAGACTGGAGCTGAGGGTTGGGAGGGAGCTGATCCCTCCGCACCCTGTCACGGGGAGGGGTGGAAGAAGGTCCCAGAGCTCTTTCAGCCCCTAGGATGCCTTGGCTGCGCCTGGGACCCCTGACTCCTCTTTGCTTCTCTCAGGTGTGGGCATGAGTCGGGCCATGGCGATCTCACTGTGGAAGTTGTCACCCAAGGAGCACTCTACCCCCTTTACGAAAACAGGGATCATGGGGGGGGCACCTCTCAGCTTCCTAGGAGCGTGAGGACAGCTTTGGTTGGGACCCACTTCAAGGCTTGAGATGTTGGCAGGGTGTTCTTGCAGAGCCTTCACCCGAGCCCAAGCTGGTTTGCTTGTGTTTCAGTATGGAAACCACTGGTTTTTTCCCTGGAGCACTCAGAAAGCGCGCTCCTGCTTGATTTTTGTCTGAATGCCTGCATATCTGGAGATGAGGAGCAGCCTCTGATGACCAGATTTCTCCCAAATACCGGTTTTAACAAGTACTACAAAGTCTTTACCAAGGTTTAGACCTTCCAGGTACAGACAGGGACAACCTGGTGCGAACAAGCATTGAAGTTGGTGGGGGGGAACAGACTGCGCTTCTGGAATGCACCTGGGAAGCGAGGTCGTTACCTTGGCCAGGCTCTGGCAGCACCGTGTCCTCCCTGCGTCCCCCAACAATAACAAGCAATCTCCTCAGTCACTGGAGCATCTCAGAGCTGTTCCAACTCTCTTACCTTGTAGGAGTTGTGTGTTTTCATGCTTATTGCACGGAAGGCAGTGGGAGAAAGGTCTTCGTCTGCTCCTTTTCCTCTGTCCTTGGAAAACCAACACAAACCTTGAGCAAACCCACGGAGTTTTCCTGCCATCTGCCCCACGGGTGAGTTTGGCTTCCCAAAGTCTCCGACCAGCTCTGTGGAGTTGTGGAAATTCCTGGTAAAGCAGGAGAAACAGGCTGCTTCTTGTGTTTTATTAATTATTATTTCTACAAAGCCCTTTTATGCAAAGTGGCTGCTGCAGCAAGGCATTTCTTTAGTTGGAGGTGGGGGGTTGGGGGTGGACTTTTAATCTGATAAATAGTGGAACATCTCGCTTCTGGAGACGTTTCAGGCAGGCCTGGGAGATGGGATTAACAGTACTCCTGGAATTGAGGGTTTTATTCAGGAGCTGAGCGTTGTTAGGAGCTGAGGGGGAAATCTGGGGTCAATGTTTGCCTCCACTTGAGTTTTACTGAGCTGAGTAGGTGAAGCCGTGGGGAATGATGGATTAATCAAGGAGAGGCGATAGTTAGCAAGAACTGAAGGCCATCGGCTCTACCTGTCTCTGTTGGCACACAAACATCCTGGGATGGCAGCAAATCCCCCAATGTCCTGAAACACATCAGGATTCATACACTGCGTTGCGGCGTTACCTGGTGAAACATGCCGGCGGCTGGGAGGACATTGGAGTGGAGCATGGGGTGCCGTCTCCATCTCCCTGGGGCCCCCACAAGCACAAAGAACAATGGGAGAGCCCCGAGCAGCCCAAGAACAACCCAAGGCTTTGTGCTGCTCTTGGTAGGTTTCCCAGTCTCTCTCAAACCATCTATTGTTCCCGGCCGGCTCGCCCCAGCGTTGTTTGCCCTCGCTCGAGCGGCTGCTGAGGACAGGGTGCAGTGGGAGCCGTGGGGCGATGCTCAGGGACAGAGAAGTCGTCCACTCTTCAGAGGAGCTGCAGATGGGTGGCAAGAGGCGAATGAAGAAATGCTTTTATTAGCGTGGACCTACAAGGTGATGGCAGAGCTCATGGGGGTTGATCGTACCCAAGGCACCAGACCCTGCTGTGAGGGGATTCGTGTGCTGAGGGGGAAACTGAGCCATCGCTCACGGCACGGCAGCGTGTGTTGGAGCATCGCGCTCTTCCCTGGAGACCTTTGAATGTCACTGCTCCCAGGGGGAAGTTAAGGCTGGTGTTGGACACCCTCCCTGTGCTGGGGTCAGTTCAGCCCTGGAAAAGGGAACGCTGCCCAAAAGACTGGCATGGGAAGCAGCATCGTCTCATGTATGAATGTGTGGAGTGACGCTTTGAGGGGCTCCACCGGTATCTGGGCTGCTGCGGGACGGGGGCTGGAAACCCTGGGGCTCTTTGTGGAATGCTGCCCTGGCTCTGCTCCACTCTGGTTTGTCTTTTCCAACAGTCAGAGAAGAAATTGCAGTTGTTTTGTTGGGGTTTTGTTTGTTTTGTTTGGAGGCTTTTTGATTTGTTTGGGGTTTCTTGTTGGTTTGGTTGGGTTTGGGGGGGGGGTTGGGGTTGTTTTGCTTGTGTTTTGGGGTTTTTTGGTTTTGTTCTGGGGGGATGTTTGCTTTATTTGGTGGTTTTGGTTTGTTGATTTATTTTCAGATCAGTGCTCTTGCTTTACTCCAAGCCTGCACATGGAGCCCCCCATGGCGGGGTGACACTCCTTGGGGGCTGGGATGTGTGGACATCCAAACTAGCTCCCTTAGCTGAGCAGTGTGCTGAGCTTCCTCTCTCCCAGCCTAACAAGTACCCTCTGAAGGAGAACCCCTCTTTAATTTTTACTTTTGGCAAGGGCACAGTGAGACTGAGTGAATGTCACAGCCTTGCTCCTCTGCTGGCTCCAAGCCAGGTACCCAGAGCATCGACATAATGGCTAAATGCTATATATGTGGGGTTTTTTTTTCTCCTTTCCTTTGTTTTTTTTTCTAGGTCTGACTGGTTTATTCTGTCTTTTCCCTTTTTCCTGTACTGCTGGATCTGGTAATTGTGGGAAGAGATGCTGTGGGGATGGGAAGGAAGTTGTGCTCTGAGCTATCAAAGCTCAGCTCAGATTTGCTGATGGCTAGAGGGGGGAAGAATAAAGAGAGAAGAACAGTCGGAACAGTCTTGTGATCCGGGCTCGGGATTTTTCCCAGGAACTTGCCACTATAGGTGGTAAGCTGGCTCCTTCCCCCACAGCAGCGAGGTCTCCAGAGGTGGTTGGTGGTCGGGATCACCATTCCCTGCTCCTTTTGAAGTTGGAATCTCCTAATGTGATATCTTTGCCCCCATCTGACAGTGCAGTGGGAGGGGAACATTGTTCTGGGACCTTTTACTGCATAGGCTCAGGGAGCGTTGGACCGTGGCGGGGAGGAAGGGACGATGGCGTGTGTGTTGTGGTGAGGCTGAGCGAGTGACGTCGAAGGCTGGTGTGGATGGAAAAGCACTACGAGGGCTGGAGCTGCCATCGCAGGGGCTGGGTTTGCTGGGCAGGCTGGCAGTGGGGCGCTCTGGCTTCCTGATTGCGAGCGCTGCCATCTGAGTCACTTCCAGGCATCCCACCCCCCTCGGGTTGTTGCTTCCCTTTGCTCGGCTGCAATGGGGAGAACCTGCATGGACTGAAAACGGCAGCGGAGGTGAGCAGGAGAGGACAGAGGATGATGGCTTCTCGCTCACGCAAGCATTGGGCGCCCCGGGAGCCTTTCGGTACGTACGCCCGCTGCAGGCACCCGAACCGTGCCTCTGCCTGGTCAGACACATGCAGCCTCTGCCTGCAGTGTTGCAGCCAGCGAGGGACATCGATAAGCATGAGACAGGTTTTTGGGGTGAGGATTTTTTGGTTGTGAGAGGTTTTTTTGGGTTTTGGGGGTTTTTTTGATGGTGCACATGGTTTAGCCCAGATAGGCACAGCTCGCATGGAAAAGGGACTTGAAGCTATACCTGCAGGGACTGCTTTGGGGCTTTGAGAGCAGCAAGCATGGAGTTACCATCTTCTGTGTCCTTTTTGTGCCTCGGCTGTGTTGGGAAGCGGGTGTGCTTGTTGGCTTGGACTTGGGGACTTTAAGCTGTAAATGGGATGAAATGTGGGGATGGATTGGGGGTAGCAGGTGGTATTGTCACTCCCATTTTCAGATATGACTTCTGGCCGCTGAGAGACTCAGCCCCTGGCCCGGCAAAGCAAACCCAGGAATCCCTGGAAGCAGCGTCCCTGGAAGCACCTTACCAGGGGTGCCCCACAGCACTTTCCTGGCAATTAATTAATTAATTTTATTGGTAGCTGGCAAATAATAGGTTTGGATTCCTTAGTTTCTCCCACCTTCGGTTCTCCATGCGTGCTGAGGGAGGGCTGCAGCCCACGCTGTCTTTGTGCTTTCATAGTGGGAAAGTGGTGGGGCTGGCAGGCTTCAGCACCCAGGCTTTCCCCAGCACCCACTTCCCCATGGCTGGTGCTTGGTGCTTTCCCTTTATGGGTCTATTCTGCCCCAGTTTAATGAATAAACAGGGCTTAAAAATCACATAACGCTGTGTCCCATGGCGTGAGGCCTAGCGAAGAGCCCTCTGTGTCACCTCATACAGCACCAAGGATTTTCCTGTGGGGGGTTTGGGTTCGTTTGTGTAACTGGCAGTGCTTTTTCTGCTGAGGGCCTAATTCGGGCCGTGCGCAAGGGCTGGCAGCCCTTTCCCTTCCTGAAATAAGGCTGAGCTGCAGATTTGGTTCCTCTCTAATTCTCTTGAAAAACAAACCTGCTCGCAAGAGAGCAGCCAGTGTGGCCTGTCAGCGAAAGGAAGCGATTCCCGCTTTCAGGTCACAGAGGTTATTTTGGAGGCTGAGACCACATTATGTTTTTCTCCAACTTAGTTTATTGCTACACCTTCAGAGCTTGTGCTCCCATAGTTTCCCTGCAAATGGAGGAGCAGAGGTGACAGGTCTTGTGCCGTGGTGCAGGCAGCTCCTCGGGATGGCTAGGTCTGGAAGCAGGTCAAGGATTGTTGTCCAGATGGAAGATGTTCCTCAAGGATCTGTGCTGGGACTGGTGCTGTTTAATATCTTTATTAATGATATTGACAGTGGGGTTGAGCGCACCCTCAGCAAGGTTGCTGGTGGCACCAAGCTGGGTGGTGAGGTTAATGTGCCAAAGGGATGGGATGCCATCCAGAAGGACCTGGACAGGCTGGAGAAGTGGGCCCAGGGGAACCTTATGAGATTCAACAAAGCCAAGTGCAGGGTCCTGCACCAGGGTCAGGACGAACCCTGTTACCCATAAAGGGTAGGAGATGATGTGCTGGAAAGCAGCCCTGAGGAAAAGGACTTGGGGGTACTCATGGGTGAGAAGCTGGACATGAGCCACCAATGTACATCTGCAGCCCAGAAGGGCAACCCCATCCTGGGCTGCATCCCCAGGAGTGTGGCTAGCAGATCGAGAGAGGGAATTCTGCCCCTCTGCTCTGGTGAGACCTTACCTGGAACACTGTGTCCAGCTCTGGAGCCCTCAGCACAAGAAGGACATGGACTTGTTGGAATGTGTCCAGAGGAGGCTACAAACATGATCCAAAGGATGCAGCACCTCTCCTGTGAAGCCAGGCTGGGAGAGTTGGTGCAGTTCAGCCTGGAGAAGTCTTTGGGGGGACCTTGTAGCCCCTTCCAGTCCCTGAAAGGTGCCTGTAGGAAAGCTGGGGAAGAACTGTTCCTGAGGGCATGGAGTGATAAGATGAGGGGTGATGGTTGTAAACTAGAAAAGGGCAGATTTAGGTTGAGTATTAGGAAAAGCTTTTCACTCTGAGGGTGGTAGATCACTGGCACAGGTTGCCCAGAGAGGTGGTGGTCCCCATCCCTGGAGGCATTCAGGGTCAGGGTAGATGGGGCTCTGAGCGACCTGACCTAGTGAAGATGTCCCTGCTCACTGCAGGGGTGGGACTAGATGGCCTCTGAAGGTCCCTTCCAGCCTCACACATTCTAGGATCCTATGATTCTACTTAAGATTACTCATGGAGTTTAATGACATACTTTGTGAGCAGATTACCTGGTGCAGCTTCGTGTGCGGGTGGTTGAGAGTCCCGTTCACTGGGGGTGTTTTGATGGTTTGCCCACGGCTTGGAGCAGGATGGTGGGTGAGCTTGGCACATCTGGAGTGTGTCACAGCTGCAGTTCTCCCACAAGGATCCTCCCTCCGTGATGGGCTTTGCACAGGGCTCTAGCAGTAAATAAATACAAGGACACCAGCGGGGAATTGGGGGGGAATGATCAAAAAGAAGGAAAAGGGGGGGAAAAAAAGTCATTGTGAACCTGTTGAGCACATGTGGAGATGGTGTAGAAAACGCATTGGCGGATGTCATTTGTCCTGTCTTAACATGGGCTTGACCTGGGCTGGTTTTTACCTGCTCCTCGAGTGGATTCCTCCTTAATTCCTGGCTCTGCAGATAGAAACACGTCCTGATCTCTGGGAGATACAGAGGAGGAAAAGGAAATACCCTGAGAGGCTTTTAGACCAGGAACTTGGAAATACAACTGGGTTTATATATACACATACATCATTATCTGAGAGCTGCTCTGTGTGGGAGACCATGGTGGGGTCACTGGGACACAAGCTGTGGCAGTGGGTGACACGGGGCTGGATTTTGGGGTGTTACTTGTGGTTTGGCTGCCTCACAGCCTGGATTAAGTCTGTCCTGTGGCTGGCAGCTGGTTACTCAGAACCCAGTTGGAACCCTTTTCCGTCAGAAGTGGAGGACATGCGTGCAGGATCCCTTACAGGGGAAGGGTTTCCCTCAGGGGCGGGCTCAGCTCAGCCATGCAGAGCTTTCTGAACTTGTCCTTTAAAAATCTGGGTGCCATACTGCTGCTGCATCTGTCTGTCCTCCCAGTTGCAGTCCCACTTGCCATACTGGGACTTGATGTTTACTCCTGGCACATGCCAGCATGAAATCTAGAGCAAGAGCTTTGCTTGGAGTTGAAACCACCCAGCCCTGTCCCCAGCAGCTGCTCACCCAAAACTTCAGTGGAGGGGGGTATCGCTGCTCTTCCCCTTCCTGTGGGAAGAGCAACATGGCCTCCTGGGCCTCAGCACAGAGCTGCTGTCGGTCCCATTGGCTTAGAAAACTTGTGCTCTAACCAATGTCCCTTGGCTCCAAGGTGTGGAAGCTGTGGCCATGGATCAGAAAGGCTATCGGCGGGAGAGCTTCCAGAGCAGCACCAGTGATGAAGATATGCTGGAAATAGCCGGAGCATCCCTGGACTTCTCCATGGCAGACGACGCCCCGCCACTCGACAGGGAGATGGGAGGTAATGCTCACGCCTCTCTTGGCTTTTTGGTTTCTGTGACGTGTCTTAGTAGGGTTTCCTGTCAATATGTCCCACAAAGATCCTGCTGGCCTCTGATGAAGGTGGGAGCCGGGTGTTTTGGGGATGGCTCGCAGGATTCCACGCTGCCTTGCACCTATGAATGCTCTTCCACAGAGTGGCTGAGCTCACGTGCCACGCTGGGCTCCTGGTGTGGCTTTGTAACAGAGGCTGGTGGGAGCCATGTGCTCCATGCAAAG
>VZTU01017032.1:19376-52900 GCA_013400835.1 Zapornia atra | reverse complement strand
GTGATGTGGTGTTTGGCGGGGGGGGGGAGGCACTGCTCGTCCCTCCAGGGACCTGTCAGCGGTGAGGGGTGGTGCACCTGGCTGGCCATGGCCACTTTGCTGTTAAATGCAGCAGATCCCCACTGGCTGCTCTGCTTGTTGGGCTTCTGGATAGCCCTTTCTGGAGCTGTCAGAAAGAAAAGGCTGCTGTAGGGTAGAGCTGGCTGTACCGTGAGGGAGGCCTGAGTGTGCTGGGTAGGGATGTCAGCGTGGAGCCAGTCCAAGGGGGCTGCTGTATGAGCAGAGAGTCCCCTCGTCCCCTCTGTCCTCACCCATAATTGTAAAGGTTTACTGCTCTGAGCAGAGTCTCTGAGTGGCCCCACCGGGAGTATTGTGTTAATTTCTGGGCTCCCTGGTATAAAAAAGCCAGGGATCTCCTGGAGAGAGTCCAGTGGAGGCTACAGAGGTGATTAAAGGACTGGAGATCTTTCCTACGAGGAAAGGTTGAGAGACCTGGGGCTGTTCAGCCTGGAGAAGAGAAGGCTGAGAGGGAATCTGATCAACAGTTATCAATATCTGAAGTGTGGGACACAGGGGGAAATGGCCAGTCTCTTCTCAGTGTCTGTGGGGACAGGACAAGGGGTGATGGCCTCAAGTTGGAGCACAGGAGGTTGCACACCAATATGCAGAAGAACTTCTTCCCGGTGAGGGAGCCCTGGGACAGGCTGCCCAGGGGGGTGTGGCGTCTCCTTCTCTGGAGATATTCCAGACCCATCCAGATGCCGACCTGTGCAACCTGTTCTAGGGACCCTGCTTTGGCAGGGGGGTTGGACTTGATGATCTCTGGAGGTCCCTTCCAACCCCTATGATTCCATGATGCTGTGAGTGTACCGGTGCTGCAGACTTTGCTGCTGAGCCCCCAGCCTGAGGTGCTCGGCTTCACCTGTCCAGAGCGGGTCTGTTGCTGCCTCCTCTGAGCTGGGGGCTGTGGAACTAATGGGGGACAGGCCGAGTTGCCCAGCCTTATGGAACTTTGGCACTGCCCAGCATGATCTCCTGACTTTTCCCTTCCTGGAATCACTATAAGTTAGTTTCAAAGCAAAAATACTTAATTTTATTCAGCAGACTGCACGTCCCTGTGAGTTCCATGAGTTCCTGCAAACCTTCTTGTCCTCTTCTTCCTCCACCCCTGTTTACTGTAGGGCAGCAATTGAACAGAAACCCTTCTGGTTTGCTTCCCAGCTACGGGCTCTGCCTCGAGGGAGTGCAAATAAAGCCAGCCTTGCTCAAATGTCACCTGTCAGGAACCAAAACTACCAGTTCTGCTGCTGCTGGAGATCCTAGGAGGAGTAGGCGATTGTTTTTCACCTGGCTTGGTCCCTCTCCCTGCTTTCGGGCACGTGCAGGAAGCTCACTGGTTTTTGTAGTGATAAGCACTGGTTTTTGTAGTGATAAGCACTGGTTTTTGTAGTGACAAGCACTGGTTTGTGGTTAAAACCCCGCTATCGGTGTGCAAGGAGGACGGGGGCAAGATTTGCACCCCAAGTGTGTTGAATTTGCTCCTGAAGGTTTACTCCTCACTAGTAGGTGCAGAGTTAGGTGTGTGGAAATAACCACGTTATGCACGTTGATGACAGAGCTGCAGATGCCCATTCGTAGCCACTGGTGAGAGCTGTGTTGTCTGTAGCCACTGTGTGAAGGTAAACCTGGGCCTGTGTCTAAGGTCTGGAGAGAAGGATCCTAATTATCTCACCTCTTAAAAGGAGATTACTCTATGGAGCTCAGAAGCAGCAATGGGGAACTCAGACTGAGTTTAGTTTCACTGTCAGCCTGAAAGAGCACTTGATTGTTTCCCTCCTTGCTTCATTAGCCTTTCATTGTCACGGCTTGGGGTGTTTGTGGGCCTGTGGCTACTTCTGGGCAGAAAGCGGGTCTCCACTGGCTTGGGCCAGTATCATCTGGGAGATCAGGGGCTTTTTCAGCAGGATGTTTAAATCCGTGGCAGGGTTGGCACAGAAATGAAAAAGGAACTGTGAAAGGGGGAAGTAGCTTACCCAAATGCTGGTTTCGGTTCGCTCTACAGAGATCCCCTCCTGTCTGCAGGAGATGTTGGCTGGCAGATGTTGGGGTGCCAGGCAGGCAACCTGATGATGCGCTGGCACAGGCTTGGCTGGAGCTGGAGAGGTGGCAACTGAGGTTCTGCCGTGATGGAGCTGGCTGGGACGTGCTGCTTTTGCTGTGGATGTGTTGTTGAACAGGGGTGAGGTAGTGATGCCTTGTGGAACCAGAACCCAGCCCTCTCACACCTTCTCCAAGGCTGTCAAGCTCTCCTGCCAGAGTAGTGGCCTCTGGCGTTGAAAAAAAAGCCATAAGTGGAGCTTATGGACCTTTGAGGGACCAGAGGAGGAAGCATGACCTACTGTTGGTAGATCTGTACATGTGGAGCACGTTCAGCAGCCAGAGCTCCTCCGTGCTTTCCTCCCAAGCCTCCTTGACCAAGGACTGATGGGACTTTTGACCCATGTGAGGTCCCTGATGGGCACCACCGGCCTTGTCTGCAGGATGCTCGTGTGGAAAAGCAGCTTCACGGGGGTTTAAACTGAGTAGGAAACTCTACTCCTCACCGGTGTTTGCAAGAATGCACCAGCTTCCCCAGGGCTGAAGCTCTGGAAGAGCTTGAGCCAAAACGTAGGTGCTGTGTGTGCTTCAGGATTGTTTCAGGCAAAGCGATTTGTGGCGGTGGCTTTTCTTGGCGGCTGCTGTGTGTTATGGAACAGCTGTGTGGTATGTGAGCAGCCACCTTCCCTCGCTCTTATCTGCTCTGCTTTGGACTTCAGCATTTCGACAATACAAGGTGAAAGATAAGACTTGCTGTGATTTGGTTTCCTTCCAGTGCTGGGAAGCTGTACTCGGAATCAGGCTTGGCTTTTAAAAATATCTCCTGACCTTCTCTTAGTCTTCCTTGTAGCCTTAGTACTAAGGCAGTGGTGTTACACCAGCCAGCAAGCAAATCCTAGCAGTCCATCCTCAAAGCATGGAGTTTGACCTTAGCCAATGGGCTGAGGAGGTGGCACGGTCTTTTTAAGAATACAGAACTTCCCAGAAGTTGGCTTTGTCTTCCTAGTGTCACCTCCTTTCTGTGTCACAGCAGAGGTCACCAGGACTACATGTGGTGGTCAAGGTGCGTTTGGCCAGCAGTAAATCTTCCCTGTTTCTTGGTTTAAGGGATTTAAACCAAAGCTCTTTCATTGTCATCTGTTCCCAAGTACTGAGCAACGACTCGCAGAGCGTTGTCCGCAGACACTTGAGTTCTGAAGTCAGGCATCTGACTCGGAGCAGGATGTTGTTTACAGTTGTCTTCCCTGTATCCCTTTGTTTTGTTGGCATTGAGTTTCTTCCACTCTCTCCCAGTCCGGCTGTGGCCCTTCGGAGCCAGCTCAGGAGATGCTGGTTGCCCAGCACAGGGCACCGCTCATGGATGCGTTGGATACCCTGGTGCAAGCAGATGTGAATGGGATTCCTCTGCTGCCTTTGCCCCTTTCACAGACGTAGGAGTTAATTAATGCCTTTAACATCCCATGTCTTCAGCCCAATGCTTTTCCAAGGGGAAACTTTTCCTGTTGCTCACCAGTCTGCTTAAGACCTTCTAAAGAAAATCCTGTCCTTTCTCTGTGGAAGAACGAGGATGCCTGGGTGCCATGGTTGTCTCTGGGCTGTAGCTCATAGGGCCTGAGGCAGGGCTGTGTTCCCTGCTTCTTTCAGGGGAACACTTGAAGAGTGTCTCAGTGGCTGGAGGATCAGGATTTTGCTGTAGGATTTGAGCTCTTGGGACAAGAATCAAGAATTCCAATAGCACCCAAAAAGTGTGTGAGGGGTAGTGAAGCTTCGTGTCGTATGGATTTTTCCCATCTTTTTCTTCATAGAATCACAGACTGGTCTGGGTTGGAAGGGACCCCAAGGGTCACAGAGCTCCAACCCCCCTGCCACAGGCAGGGCCACCAACCTCCAGGCCTGGAGCTACACAAGGTTGCCCAGGGCCCCATCCAACCTGGCCTTGAACCCCCTCAGGGATGGGGCACCCACCCCCTCTCTGGGCACCCTGTGCCAGCCCCTCACCATTCTCTCTGTAAAGAACTTCTCCCTAATATCTCCTCTACCCCTTCCCTCCTTCAGCTTCGCTCCATCCCCCTTGTCCTGCCATTATCTGTCCTTTTAAAAAGCTGCTTCCCTCTCTGCTCCCTTCAGGGACGGGAAGGCTGCAGTGGTCCCCCCGCGGCCTTCTTTTCTCCAGGCTGAACCAGCCCAGCTCCCTCAGCCTCTCTTCGTAGGGGAGGTGCTTCAGCTCTCTGATCATCTTCATGGCCTTCTCTGAAGCCTCGCCAACAGTTCCACATCTTTCTTGTATTGGGGGCCCCAGCTCTGGACACAGGATGCCAGCTGGGGCCTCAAAAGGGCAGAGTAGAGAGGGACAATCCCCTCCCTGTCCCTGCTGCCACCCCTCTGCTGATGGAGCCCAGGATCCCATTGGCCTTGCGAGCTGCAAGAGCCACTGCTGGCTCAGGGGAAGTTTCTCATCTACCATAACACCCAGGTCCTTCTCAGCAGGGCTGCTCTCCAGCAGCTCTTCTCCCAGTCTGTATCTATGTTTGGGATTCTTCCAGCCCAGATGCAACACCTTACATTTGGTAGTGTTGAATGAATCTCATTAGGTTCGCCCAGGCCCACCTTTCCAGCCTGTCAAGGTCCCTCTGGATGGCCTCCTGTCCTTCTTTTGCATCAACAACGCCACTCAGCTTAGTGTCATAAATTCTTCAGCTGCCTTCCTCCCTGAGCTCCAGGCAGAAACCCAGGGCTGTCCCCACATATCAGTGAGACCAAAGCCAATGCTTTCTGGGCTGTAGTGTTTCAGGCTCCCAGATGATGTTTAAATGACAAGCTATCGCTAGCAAATTGGAGCCAGGAGAACTTAATCACCAGCCCCTTTGAGCTCTTATGTACATTGGCTGGTGAGATAAAGAGTGCTGACAGGCAGGGCTGGGGAAGCACTTGGGAGCTGCTGATGTAGAGGGGACAGGAGAAAAATGGAGTGTCTGCCTGTCTTCCAGACAGACAGGGAGCAAAGGGCATTGCAGCTGGCTGCATAGAGAGCAGAGCGTCAGCAGGGTGAGGAAAGGCAAGGGGGTTTGTTGGTGCATCCCTGCCTGACCCACTGGTGTGGGGAAACTCCATGGGTGAAGGGGTGTGCTCCTGTCCTGAAGCCCTGCTTAGTCCAGAGCTCTGAAAATGTGCGGCTGCGGAGCAGGATCCGTCCCAGGCTGGTGGGTCAGGAGCATCCCCACTCCAGCGCTGGGGTTGTGTCAGACAGCCTGAGGGTGGGGCTGCCGGGGTGCGGGGCTCTGTGTGGGGGGTGTGAAGGGGCTCTGGGTGCACAGCTATGACTGGTGGGACTTCCCGTGCTGAGGAGAGCAACCAGCATTAGCAACCAGCTCTTCTCCACCTTAAAGCTCTGGCGCAGTGTTCAGCTCTGCAGCGCCGAGGCTGTGTGAGGCTGTGCGGTGCGTCAGTCCCCGGGGGATGTATTCTGTCGGATACAAAGTCTGGGCTCTGGTTGTGGCTTCGGGGTGCAGCCGCGGTTCCGGGGGCCTGGATGGAGCTGGTTTCCTCTGTCCTTGCCCGCCGACGAGCCGCCGCTCCGCTCCTGCCCCTTCCAGCGTGGTGCAAGGGCCGGCTCATGTGACGGTGACGACACACCAGCCGTGCAGGGAGGGCTCAGCGCTGCTGCGGGCTCCTCTTCGGCCGGGTCCCAAGACGAGGATGCAGCAAGTGCTGCCGTGAGACCAAAGGGTGGCCACCGTCCCTCCACCCGCACGGCCATGGGACGGACAGGCTCCCAAACGAAGAAGAGCAGCTAAGCGAAGGTGAGGACACCCCTTTCCAGGCAGGAAGAGGGGACGCGAGCCAAGGGGGGGACGTGTCTCTCCACAGGCGAGCGTTGCGGAGCAGCAAACCGCCGGTGGTGGCTCTGAAGCTTCTCCTGCTGGGAGGAAGGGGCGGCTGGGCCGAGCTGTGGGGCGGTGGGGCACATTTCTGCTGTGTAACGCTGGGCTCTTCGCTGCCGGGCTGCCTTTTGTCCGCCAATCCCTCGCTTTTCCCACATCAGCTGGAGCAGGGGAGGCGGTGAGGAGGCAAGACTTCTCCCAGGTGCCCTGCTGTCATCTTGCTGAGCTGCAGGACCATTCCCCAGCCCTGGCTTTGCTGTGTGGCACAGGACCGACGCCTGTAACTTTAACAGGCACCGCTGCCTTTTTATCCCCTGCTTTAATCCTGGCAGACTCTCTCATCGGAGCATTAACCCTTTGGGGGAGAAGTGACCCAAACCCCAACAAATCTCAGTTTAAAATATAAATACTGAGCTGTGCTTCTCTACCGGGGTCACGTTTAACTCGCTGTGTCTCGGCATTCAGCGCTGATGGAGCGACCGGTGTGCGGGGCACCGGGGAGACCTGTGCAATCATTTTTGGCTGTGCTTTGGCAAGGCATTACCTACTGGAGCTTGTTTTCTTCCTTTATCCCTATCTGGTTATCCTAGGATCCTTGATTTGCAGCAAGCCGAGGCAGGAAATATGATCTCGATAAATATTTATGGCTGTCAGCCATTTTATAGTTCGGTTTTACTCCTGGAAGAGAAGGGGGTGGGGGGGGGAAAGCCGTTTTCTCCTTATCTTGTGCCTAAGGGACAGCTTATCCACTCACGTGGCTGTGAGTTGGTGTGTGTGGCTGGAGACCTCGGGCGCTGCCTTTGCAGTGCAAACCCTGCAGGTTTGGGGACGGGGTGGAGGGGTTGGTGGTGGCTGGGGAGCAGGATCAGTCTCTGAACAGCACCTGGGTGGTCCTGAGAACGCAAGTCATGTCAGACCATCCCTTTGGTGCTTGGCCTTCTTGCGGGAGGCCCCGTGTCCCCACTGGTTACAGTGAGGATGGGACCATGCCTGCTGGGACCCAACACCAGTTATTCCAGGAGGGTGAGCAAGGAAGGACCCAGATCTCATCTCCTTGCAGAAAAGACTTCTCAGGGTAGTCTGTGGTCTAGGTTAAACAGTGCTTCATTAATACCTTTTTTTTTTATTTCCTTTAGGACAAGGGTATCTGATTAATCTTTAGGGAAGATTGTGGTAGGTGCCAAAATAAAACTGACCAGGCAGTGAGAGCCTGCAGCATGGAGACAGGAACTGTGGTGGTGCTTCTAGGAGAGCTGGCACTCTTCTGGCAGCTCTTCTAGCTGGACAGCATGGCTTGGGGATCAGGGTGCAGTAGACAGTCGTTCACCTTCTGTTTCTCAAGGTAGACCCTGTGTTGACTTCTGGTCAGCACATGGTGGTTCCCTTGGCTGGGGGACAAATGCCTGGATGGATGGTGGCTTTCTGTAACCATCCCTCCATCGCCAAATTTCGATTTCACCATTCCCAGAAATGCAGCCTCCATCTAAGCGAGGATGTTAAAATCCATCCCCCATCCATGTGGTGGGGGAAACCTGGAAGTGGGAATCAGACCCTGATGAGCAAGCTGGTGAGCATGGTGAGAACGTTGGCTGGCCTGGGTGGGCGATGGGATGCTCTGCGGTCCTGGAGGTAGTGGCATGCTCATAGCCTGGGGTGGCTGTGGGCTGACCTGCTGGATCAAACCCTGGCTCACCTCCCTGGTTGAGTTGTTCTGCTGCAGCCACGGTCTCCACCTCCTGGCCTTCAGTGTGAAGATCTGCAGTTCTGAACTGGTGGGACTTGGTTGAGCTGTGGTTGGCTGGGATGGTGCCTTGTCTTGTCCCCTCCAGCCATCACACAACCACTTTAGAGGGGGCTCATTGCTGGGAGAGCCATGGGGCGGCACTCATCCAGATGGCTTTAGGCAGGTGAGCAGGAGGAGCTGTGGGGTGTCTTGGTGCTGTATATGCCGAACCCGCTGGTCTGTTGTTACTGGGGTGGTTGACTCAGGGAGGTGTCAGTCTGTTGGATTTGTGGAGCAGTGCTTTGGATTTCCAGTCAGGGCTGTTCGCATGGGGGGGCTCTGCAAGCGTTGGTGCCAGTCGGTGTATTCCGAGTGCTTGGCCTTGGAAGTGCAAAGCCCGTAGTTAAAAGCAGAAGAATTCCCCAAGGCTCTCAGCAGATGTGCCCCATCTTCCTTAAAGCACAAGGCGAGCCGGGTGGGCTCACTGTCTGTGCACCCCCTGCTTGGGGAGGGTCTCTGGAGAACTCCAGGCAGCCTCTTCTGCTCTGTCTCAGCTGCAGCAAGGAGCCTCTCTGAAGTGGGTTGTTTTGTGGTAGTTGTTGGCTGTGCTACGTGACTCATCCTGTTTTCCTGTGGCTTCCTCTCTGCAAAGAGCCTGCTGTGCCAGCCGGGAGCTGGGCTTGGGAAGACTGGGTTGTCTTTCCCCTCTCTTGCTTTTAGATGATGGGGTAGAGAGCAAGTGTTAAGAGTTCCCTCCTTCTCCCCAACCTGAGACATCTTTGCCCTGAGGGGACCTACAACCTAAACATGCCAAGTGAAACATTGAACGTTACCCTCCCATACGGCCATTTGAACGTGTCTCTTCTGCACCACCTTCGGATGTTGACTGGATCTGGGGTTCTGTGTCTCTATTTACTGTATTCCTTCTGGCTGGGTGTAACCTCGTAGTGTCTTGTGGAACCAGCCCGAGGTTGGCTTTGAAAACCCACCTCCCTTTGTGTTCCCCCAGAAGCTGTGTATGGCTGGAGGGAGAACGGTGCTAGGTGTGGATGGCTGGAAGTATGTGAGCTCACGCCTCCTTGGCAGAGCTTACAGGGGGTGTAAGTGGCCTTGATGTGCTGAGCGAATGGTTTGTGGTTAGCTAAGGCTGGGGTTCCCAACTCAGGTGAGAAATGGGCAGCTGAGGGTTTCTCTTACAGCTTGCCTGCTGATTGTCTGCACCCTGTGACCCTTCAGTTTGGTGCTGGCTCCTGACATCACCCAGCGTGTGTGTTAGCTGGCTGGCAGCACCTTGCTCTTCTCCTCTTCCAGCCAGCAATGTGAGTTGTACAGAATGGTCTTAAAAGGTCTTCAGAGTTGGCATGTAAGGGATGTTATCTGTGCGACCCTTTCCTGTTTTACAGCTCCTTGCTCAGCTCCTTCCTCTGCCCCCAAAAGCAGATCACAGCGACGGTGTCTCACGGTGAGCCACAGAAGTCAGCGGCAAGCTGTAGGTGCCAAAGGAGGGGTTATGATCACACCCCTCCCTCCTTCACCTGCACAGATTGTGTCCTTCCCTCTTCTGTTTCTCCAGCACAAAGGTTGTAGATAGTCTGGTAGGTCATTGCTAGCTTCTCGTAGGGGTGGGGGTGTAATCTAGCAATGCCCTAGGCTACAAAGGGGGTCTGCATAGCTTGGTGGGTGTCAGGCACCTCCATGATGTGCGTTGGTCATTGGCCAGGCTCCGTGCAGAGAAGGGACCAGTCTGTCTCCAGTTGGCTTTGTAACAGGATGGTGTCCTTCATCCCATCTCCACGTGTATCACAGCTGAGGCAGCTCTGCAGAGCAGCCCGAGTCCGGTGAGCGCTGGGATTGGCAGCTGGGCTCTCAGCCCTGCCCTGTGCTCCTGTGGCTCCCGTTGTGCTGTCCTTGGGGTTTGGAAATGGGCAGGGAAACCCATGCAGTGGGGAGTGGGGGCAGCGTGAAAGGCTCCTTAGGGAGCTTCACAACCGGTGTGTACAGTAGCATCGCGTCCTCTTCGCATGGTGGGTAACAGGCTGCAGGCACCTTTCACCCCTGCTGAAGTTTAACAGAGTGTTTCTTGGAGCAGCCTGGCTGATTTTTGCCCTTTGAGCATTCAGCAGCTTAGAAAGAAAAATATATGGAGTAACTCCTGAAGGATTGCTTAAGGACGAGGGGGGGGCTGGACTAGATGGTCTTTAAAGGTCCCTTCAGTTCTTTGATTTATTTCCTTGGCAGGGGATGGCAGAGCTGGGGGGGGGCAGGGTGACACATGGGAGGCTCCACTCGGCAGCGTGACTTGTATGATCTGTGCCTTGGATGTCTTCTTTGGGTGGACCTGGCCAACCCTTGTCGCTCTGTAGGCAAATGGTTTCTGTAGGCCCTCGTGTTACACACAGCATTGTTCTGTGCTCCTGCTGGGAGGAGACTGTCTCATTGACCCAAATTTTGGGCACGTCCATCCACGCTGAGCATTGTTTTCCATGGGCTGGAGCAGACTAGACTGAGGGGCGAGTGGTTTGGCTGAGTGTTTCACATGAAGGGCGGCTGCAAGCCCTGATTTGGCACCTTCCTAAGCACCGTTGGGTGCCCCCCTGGCCCATGGCGATGGGGGTCAGGTGCATTGCTTCCCCTGTCTCCCCTGGAGCCACCTGGGACTGCTGCCAGCTCTACCAGGGCTCTCAGATATTTGCCTGCTCCTCTGCCTTCCTCAGAGGGCCAAGGGTTGTCATGGCAAGGCCTGGATGTGGGGAAAGTTGACATCGAGGTGCAAGTGTTGGTTTACTTTGGATCCAGAACAGTTCTTTCCAGGAATAGGCCCATCCCTGTGTGAATTGCTGGAGCTAGGGCAGGACATCCCCGTGCTGCTCAGGTCATCCTGGGGAGACTTGTTTGGTGTGGTTAGCTCAAGGAGGAGCTTGTTAGCTATTTGCTTCCTCCAAAATCTGTGGCTTGCTCCCTAAGTTAGTGTTTTGGTGATTTTGTTTTAATATTTTCCTTTCCCCCCCCCTAAAAAGGGGGGAAACTAAGAAATGCTTGATGATTTGTATTTATTTTTTTCCTTCCTCAGGGTTTTCCTCATATAATGGAGGAGGGATGAACGGCACAAGCACAATGATGGATTTCCTGGAGGAACCTCTTCCTGGTGTGGGCACCTACGAAGACTTTAACACGATAGATTGGGTGCGAGAGAAGTCCAGAGACCGGGACAGGCACAGAGAGGTAAACATTTCTTACTGCTCCTGGCTGGCACCGAAGGCACAGTGGTGAACTGGCCAGAGCTGATCTTAGTTGTGACTGCGGATTTGGGAGTCACTGGGTGCACACCCAGGGCGGGGGCTTGCTCTCAGGGTGGGAACAGAGAGCATCTCTGCAGGATCTTTCCTTTGAGAAGGAATGCTGAAGTGCCTGTGTGGCAGTTCAGTAATTGCTCCTTCTCCGCGGAAGGCTTTTGTCTAAAAAGCTTCAGCAGATTTCTGAGCATCTTCAGTGCCTTGATGGGATATGATCCCATCCCTTGATGGGATATGCTGCCTTGGGCTGTGCTAAACTCGCCAGGCTCTGAGCGCAGCAAGACCTGTGCCGCTCCTCACGTGTTACTTGGAAGAGTTACGTGGCTGTCGTGTGGTTTCAGGAGAGGAATAGAATCACAGACTGGTCTGGGTTAGGAGGACTTTCAAGGATCACAGAGTTCCAACCCCCTGCCACAGGCAGGGACACCAACCTCCAGGCCTGGAGCTACACAAGGTTGCCCAGGGCCCCATCCAACCTGGCCTTGAACATCCCCAGGGGTGGAGCACCCACCACCTCTTTGGGCAGCCTGTTCCAGCCCCTCACCACTCTCTCTGTAAAGAAGTTTCCTCTCAATATCTAATCTAAACTTTCCCTCCTTCAGCTTCACTCCATCCCCCTTGTCCTGCCAGTGTCTGCCCTTTAACAACCTGATTCCCCTCCTGTTTCTCTGCTCCCTTCAGGGACTGGCAGGCTGCAATGAGGTCCCCCCACAGCCTTCTCTTCTCCAGGCTGGTCAAAGAAGCGCCATGGTCTGTGTGTCAGTGGAGGAACGGGCTGGTTTTCTGCCTGTGACCGGGGCCCTGCCTCTCAGGGGGGCTTTGTGCTGCCTCTTTGGGAGAACTAAGCACAGTTCTTCCGGGCTGCATTCTCAGGACTGCACCGTGAGGTTAAATGAATCTGCTTAGAAAGCCAGGGGTGCTGTAAATAAATTACCGGCTTCCCTAGCGTGCTCCTGATTGATGAGAAGCCATTGCTGACAGAGCTTCATAGGGTCGTGACTGGGCTCAATGGGTCTGTTTGCTTGCCAGAATCTTCTTCCCCCAACCCTGAGCCTCACGAAATAACTTGTGTCTTAATCACAGTGCACAAACCGAACGCAGCCCCTGCTTGGTGTGAGCAGCACAGCATCATCCCCAAACTCGAGTGAGTACAGGCCCAGCTAGTGGGCTCCATGCCCTCCTGCCTCCTATCCAAAACCTCTTCCTGTCAGTGGGTTAAGAGTACACCCCAAGAGGCTTCTTCATGTACTTGGGAGGTGATGCCCATGAGTGGATCTATTTCCTATCTGCAGAGATGCTTGTTGGAAGAGGCCATGCGCCTGTCCTCACCCAAAGCAGCTGAAGCTGTGCACGGAGAGCAGTTACTGCTGGCCAAGAGCTGTAGGGCTGGTGGGTGGCAGGAAGGACAAAGGGAAGGGTTTCACCGCCCACCTGAGCCCTGCCTTGGGCAGTGCAGCCTTTGAAAGGCAAAACTCACGAGGAAATCCCAAGTGACGATTGTTCAGGCTGAAAGGACTCTTACTTTGTCCCTCACTTGGCTGGGAAAGGTATCGGTGCTGGAGCCTTCCCTTGGGAGAGGCAGCCCGGCAATCAGGGCACACATCAGCTGCTCCCTCACCCTCCATCTGCCTGCCAGCAGTGAGCCTGATGGGCTTCAGCCGCCCCTGCCCACTGTCCTGGGGCATCTTGGTTGGATCCAAGTCCCATTTCCCAGTGCAACCAGCGCAACCCAGTTCCCATCCTTGACCCTTCCTCTTGATGGGTGTTAAACCCACAATCCCTCTCGCATCCCTCGGAGCAGCTGCTCAGCAGAGCCCCCTCCACTCAGCTCAAGGTCTGTTCTGTACTGCGGATGCTGAGGCAGTCGCTGGTGGCTCTGAAATGCTGGTGACAGCTTCTGCTCGCTCTCACAGGTCGTGGGCACCGATATGGGTGGGTTGCTGGGGACAAAGTGCTTGGATGCTTCCTTCAGCTGTCAGATTTGCTTGTGGCATCAGGATGTTGGTTGTTTGCCGTAATGTAACGGCTTTAAAGGACTGAGGGATGAATTTTGCCTTGTCTTTATGCAGAAGACACATAGGAGGAAACCACTGCTTGAATGCTTTCATTTTTGCTGGACAAACAGCAGTAACCTCCCTCTGTTCTCATACATCTCCCAACTTTTACGGTGCCAGCTGCAGGAGCAGCTGCTGCCTCTCGCTTCCCCCTTGCCCCTTGAAACAAAATGCCCACAGACAGTGTCACCATGGAGTTTTTAGGGCACTGTCACCTGAGTAGATCACTGTCCTAACAGATTGTTGTTTCTTTCTTGGAAAAAAAAAAACCCAACCCTCCTCTTTTCTAGATCATCAGTAGAAGCAAAGAGTCCACGTGGGCCCTGATCCACAGCGTGAGTGATGCCTTTTCTGGCTGGCTGCTGATGCTCCTCATTGGGTTGTTGGCAGGTAAGAGCACACCTCCGTTTCAAACCCAAACCTGCACCGCAGTGTCGGTACCGAGTCCTGCTGGGAGCCCTGACAGGCATCGCTGGGGTGGGAGAATCCAGCCCGGGGTGGGAGAATCCAGCCCAGAGTGAGGGGCTGCCCCATCTTTGCAGCCCGGCCGCTGCTTTGCAGTTCATGGGGAATTGTTTTGCTATGTTTGTGTCAATGGCCAGGTACAATACGGAGACTAAAAGTTGTCCTGGACACTGCTGTGGATCTGCTGCTGGTCCAGAGCTCTGACATAAAGAGTAAAAGTAGTAAAAAAAGGATCTAGCACAACAGAGCTGGTCAAAGCATGGGTCAGGAGAGTGCTGTGCTGCGTGTTGCTGCTGAACGCTCTTTGCTGACCTTGGAGAGGTTAATCCCAAGGGCTGCTGGCAAGATTTTATTCTATCAATCACAGAATTACAAGGTTGGAGAAGACCTTTAAGATCAAGTCCAACTGTCCTGTCCTGTGCTTAAACCATATCCCTAAGTACTCGATCTACCCTTTTTTTAAAACACACCCAGGGGCAGTGACTCAGCCCCCTCCCTGGGCAGCCTGTTCCAGGCCCTGACAACTCTTTCACCTGACCCTGCCCCGGTGCAGCTTTGTTCTATTTCCCCTTGTCCTATCTCCTGTCCCCTGGCTGTGAAGAGACCATCGCTCACCTCTCTGCACCCTCCTGGCAGGGCAGTGGAGGTGGTGATAAGGTCTCTCCTCAGCCTCCTCTTCTCCAGGCTGAACACCCCCAGCTCCCTCAGCCGCTCCTCATAGGATTTGCCCTCCAGCCCCTTCCCCAGCCTGGTTGCCCTTCTCTGGACTCGCTCCAGGACCCCAATGTCCTTCTTATGGTGAGGAGCCCAGAACTGGACACAACACTCGAGGCGCAGACTCACCAATGCCCAGTACAGGAGTTATTTTTTTCCTCCTGTACTTGGATCTAAGTGAGAGGTGTTTCTTGGGACATCAGATTGACTGGCTGAGACTTTCTAAAGGGCTTCAGAAGCAAACTGTGGCCCCAGCGCAGCAGAAGTTGATCTGTCAGATTCAGCTCTTCCCCAGACAAAGCAGCTAAGTGTTTGTCACGAGGAACGAAATCAGATCTCCTGTTAATATTTACAGAGGAGACCTGTGAGCCGGTTTCTCATTAACCATGAGACTGGTGAAGTATTTATTGCTCCCTCTGGAGCTTGTGCTTGCTCGTGCGGGTTGGAGGTCTCCCCTCCCTGCCCCTGTGCTGATGTGGCATTTAAGTTTGGGACCAGAGCTGGTGGCAGCTTTGAGCTTTGAGGATTGTAGGAGTTCTCCTTAACAGAAATAGAAGAAATCGCTTGGGACGTTCCTCTCCCAAAAGCTGAATTACTCCCTGCACCAGCTCTCTGCTTTCACCTGGCACAGTTGTAACTTCCCCCCTGTTTTTATTTTAAATTCCCCCTCACACTGTGACTGGAAATGTTTTCCCCACATTCTGAGTTGCTGCTGTCCCAGACTTGGTGGTGTCAGTGTAACTCCCACATTCGGCTCTCGAGCTGGAGACCAGTGACACGTTTTATGTCTGCGTCCTCCAGAAACGGGGCACATCCCCCTCTGCCTCCCAAACTGCTTCCTATGCTGGGCTGAGCTCAGAATTCATTTCTAGTGAGGTAGGGTGGGGTTGAAAGCAGTGTGTGGTGGTCAACCTTGGAAGTATTATTAGGTGCACTCTGTTTCCTGACCTGCTTTTTTCAGTACATACACTCAAGCAAATCCTCCCACTTAGCTCTCTGTAGAATAGGAGTTAATTGTCAGCAATTAGACAGTGGCTCTATTGGCAGGGCAGCTGTAACCTTCAGGCACCTGAGTCTGCAGAATCACAGAATTATGGGGGTTGGAGGGGAGCTCCAGAGATCCTCGGGTCCAACCCCCCTGCCAAAGCAGGGTCCCTAGAACAGGTCACACAGGTCGGCATCCAGGTGGGTCTGGAATATCTCCAGAGAAGGAGACTCTACACCCCCCTGGGCAGCCTGTCCCAGGGCTCCCTCACCCTCACCAGGAAGTTCTTCTGTATATTGGTATGGAACTTCCTGTGCTCCAACTTGAGGCATTCGCCCCTTGTCCTGTCCCCACAGACACTGAGAAGAGGCTGGCCATGTCCCCCTGTGTTCCATGCTTGAGATATTGATCAACATTAATAAGATCCCTCCTTAACCTTTTTTTCTCAAGGCTGAACAGCCCCAGTTCATTCAGCCTTTCCAGGTGGGGGAGATGCTCCACTCCTTTAATCATCTCCGTAGCCCTTCACTGGACTCTTTCCAGGACATCCCTGTACCTTTTATACCAGGGAGTCCAGAACTGGACACAACACTCCCAGTGGGGCCTGACCAGGGCAGAGTAGAGGGGAAGGATCACCTCCTTTGACTATTAATCATTACATTTTCCTCTTCCCTTGTCGCTAGGTTCCTTGGCGGGTCTGATCGACATCTCTGCCCACTGGATGACAGATCTGAAGGAAGGAGTGTGTTTAGCTGGCTTCTGGTTTAACCATGAGCACTGCTGCTGGAAATCCAACACAACCTTCACAGACAGAGATGTGTGTCCTGAGTGGAAGAGCTGGTCCCAGCTGATCCTCGGCCATGGAGAGGTGAGTGATGTGTGCCTATGACTGCTGTTGCTGCTGTGTGTCCTGTTTTCCCCCTGGCCTGTGGGATGGGGATGTATATGGCAGAAGCATAGGCTCAAGGTGGATATTTTGTATTGGGGTCTTTGGAGATGCAGTTGCTTTGTATCCCAGTAACCCAGCAGGCATCACTTGCATCACTTCTCCTCCAAACCTGGCTGTAGTTCTCTCTGTTTTCAGCTGATAACTGTGTGTGAGATCCCCTGTGTGCTTCAGTGTGTATGTTTGATGTGGTCTCGAAGTGATCTAATTTAGGTAACTCTGCATTCCAGGGGGCCTTTGCATATATTCTCAACTACTTCATGTACGTTATCTGGGCCTTGATGTTCTCCCTCCTTGCCGTGCTGCTTGTGAAGGGCTTTGCTCCCTATGCCTGTGGCTCAGGCATCCCAGAGGTGAGTGAGAATGAGAGTGGCTTGGGGGTTTTGTTTTAAAGTGGGGCAGAGACCCACCACCTGAAGGTTATAAAAGCCTTAAAAAATGGAATGATAACTTCTTGCCCTTTCACTTGGTGGCTTAATACATGCTTTTTCCCCAGCTGTTACTGAAACACACCAAGTGCTTCGGTCTCCACGCAGTCCCTTTAAAACTGAAATTATCCTGGTGTTTACTGTACAAACCCAAGTGCTAGCCTCAGACTGTCCCTCAGGGGGATCCCCCTCCCCCCTGCAAGGAAGGACTCAAATGGCTGCTCTGCCTATGCTGTTTTTACCAGCTCTACCTTCCTTTCCATAGCTGGTGGTGGTGGGGGAGGCACTCTGAACACTGTGGGCAGGATTGGGAGCACCTTGTAAAACGGGAGCTCCGCCTGGGGCTCGAATGAAAAGCCTGTAGAGCTTTGTGTGCTTGACTTCCAGATCAAAACTATCTTAAGTGGTTTCATCATTAGAGGCTACCTGGGGAAGTGGACACTGATCATCAAAACTATCACCTTGGTGTTGGCCGTGTCCTCTGGGCTGAGCCTGGGCAAAGAGGGGCCCCTGGTACACGTCGCCTGCTGCTGTGGGAACATCTTGTGTCACCTCTTCACCAAGTACAGGAAGAACGAAGCGAAGCGCAGAGAGGTACAGAGAGACCCCGGTGCTGGGGGGGCTGGGGGGTGCTCTGAGGTAAAAGCAGAGCGTTAAATCACAGAAACAAAGAATTAATTACCAGTGATGGTCAGACCCTGGCTTACTGTGTGCTCACCAGGGATAATCATCAGGGGTTGGACCCAATGATCTCTCGAGGTCCCTTCTAACCCCTACAATTCAGTGATTCTGTGATAAAATAGTACAAATCCAAAGGCAAATGGGAAAAAAAAGGGGGGGAGAGGGAGGGATGCTGAACATACCTGATTGTCTTTGGTTTCTCTCTCAGGTTTTATCAGCAGCTGCAGCTGCTGGTGTGTCTGTAGCTTTCGGTGCACCGATCGGAGGAGTGCTCTTTAGCCTGGAAGAGGTAACATCAGCATTTTCTATTTGCTCTTGGCGAGCTATTTTATTGCAAGAACTGACCCTGCTCCTTTAGAAATACAGTCCACTCGTAACTGCTTGGGTGTGGAAAGGAGACCCTGGTCAATACTGATTGGTGCTGTATTTACAAGGCCAAGCAACCTAAAAGCTTACTGGGGTTTTCAGGTAATTCTTATGACTACTGGAGAATGTCTTGTGGATGGTGTCTATCTGTAGCTTTGCGATAAACCCCTTGGTTTCCCCAGGTCTGTCCATGCTCAGCGACACCGGCTGCTCTCAGCCGTGACCTCTCCCAGTTTGTTCATGTGCCCACTCTCTCCTGACAGCTCTGTCCCAGGGTACCTGGGAACAAACTTCCCTGGCTCATCAAACACCCTTTTTCTTCCCAAGGAAGTTCTGTTCCTTGTTCTTTTGGTCCGGGCGTGGAACGGATCCCTGCTGCTCACTTCAGGGCTGGGCTTTGATTTTCTGTCTTAGGTGAGTTACTACTTTCCTCTCAAGACACTGTGGCGCTCCTTCTTCGCTGCCCTGGTCGCCGCGTTTACCCTGCGCTCCATCAACCCTTTTGGGAACAGCCGCCTGGTTCTCTTCTATGTGGAGTTTCACATGCCATGGCATCTTCTGGAGCTTGTGCCCTTCATCCTTTTGGGAATATTTGGTGGGCTTTGGGGCGCTTTCTTCATCCGCAGCAACATCGCCTGGTGCAGGCGCCGCAAGACGACCAAGCTGGGCAAATACCCGGTGCTGGAGGTGTTTGTGGTGACTGCCATCACTGCTGTTCTGGCCTTCCCCAATGAGTACACCAGAATGAGCACCAGTGAGCTCATTTCTGAGCTCTTCAATGACTGTGGGATTTTGGACTCATCCAAACTCTGCGAGTACGTGAATGATTTCAACAGCACCAAAGGGGACGACCTGCCTGACCGAGCTGCTGGCCCAGGGGTCTACACAGCCATGTGGCAGCTGGCTTTGGCCCTTATAATGAAAGCCTTCATCACCATCTTCACCTTTGGCATGAAGGTGAGAGGTACCTGTAAAGGAGCTCATGTTCTCATCCTCTGCAGAAGCCCCACGGCTTGGGCTTTTATTGGACAGGTGCACTCATTGCTTGGTTAAAAACTGGCTGGATGGCCAGGCCCAGAGAGTGGTGGTGGATGGAGTTAAATCCAACTGGTGACCAGTCACAAGTGGTGTTCCCCAGGAGTTGGTAGTGGGGCCTGTCCTCTTTAATATCTTTACTGATGATTTGGATAAGGGAATTGAGCACACCCTCAGTAGGTTTGTAGATGACACCGAGTTGAGGTGAAGTGTTGATCTGCTGGAGGGCAGGAGGGCCCTCCAGAGGGATCTGGAGAGGTTGGATCAATGGGCAGAGGCCAGTGGGATGAAGTTCAACATGGCTCAGTGCTGGGTCCTGCCCTTTGGTCATAACAACCCCAGGCAGTGCTACAGGCTTGGGGTAGGGGGACTGTGAAGCTACACAGAGGAAAAGGATCTGAGGGTGTTGGTTGACGCTCACCTGAACATGAGCCAACAGTGTGCGCAGGTGGCCAAGAAGGCAAATGGCATCCTGACCTGTGTTAGGAGTAGCGTGGACAGCAGGACCAGGGAGGTGATCATGCTCCTGTCCTCAGCTCTGGTGAGGCTGCACCTTGAGTGCTGGGTTCTGGTTTGGGTCCCTCACTGTAAGAAAGAGATTGAGGCCCTGGAGTGTGTCCACAAAAGGGCAACCAGGCTAGGGAAGGGGCTGGAACACAAGTTTTGTGGGGAGCCGCTGAGGGACATGGCACTGTTCAGTCTGGGGAAGAGGAGGCTGAGGGGACACCTTATTGCTCTCTACAGCTACCTGAAAGGAGGTTGTGGTGAGCTGGGCCTCAGCCTCTTCTAGCAGATAAGTAGCAACAGGACAAGAGGGAATGGCTGCAGGTTGTGCCAGGGGAGGTTCAGGTTAGAAATGAGGAGGAATTTCTTCTTGCTTTCATGGCGTGGTGTGAATTTCTCCCAGGGAAGATGGGCGATTCCAGTCCCAGTACGTGACAGCAGCAGAGTGGGAAAGCCCTGTGTGTGTGATAACCATGTGCTCACGGGGTCGGAATGCTATGGGGAGTGTTAGTGGATGAAGCTTTGTGATACTGTCTTGGGGAAGAAAGGTTTTAGGGAAAAAAAATTCCTTGGGTTCCACGCTGACCTGTTGTGTGGGCGCTTCTGCTCACAGGAGAGCAAACTGGAGCTGTGCTGCAGTGGCTCCAGAGCACGAGGGTGTGGGAAGGGCAGGGTGCCAGAGCACAGCATCCCTTCCCGTGTGGACTTTGGCATTGCCTCAGACTTGCCCTGGTCCCTAGGCTTGGGAACGTCGAGGGAACGGCACATTAACCGGTGGGTGTTTTCACAGGTCCCTTCGGGTCTCTTCATCCCCAGCATGGCAGTGGGCGCCATAGCGGGCCGCATGCTCGGTGTGGCTGTGGAGCAGTTGGCCTATTACCACCACGACTGGGCCATCTTCAGCGGCTGGTGCAGCCAGGGAGCAGACTGCATCACCCCTGGCCTCTATGCGATGGTGGGGGCTGCCGCGTGTCTAGGTAAGCGAGACATCTCCCCAGGTCCCAGCTGCAGTTTGGGTCTCGGTCTGCTGTGTCAGGGCACATGGTGGGGAAACACGGCCCCTGTTCCTGTGGAAGTGGTGGGATTCAACTCTTTTCCCATCCCTTTTGCATTCTTTCCCTAGCACTCACCTGTCGTTGGACGCGGCAGGTTTGAGGGGCAGCCCAAACAAGCGGGGCTGGCCAGGGAGCTGTGGGTTTTCCTGTGTGGATTTAACTGGCGTTGCTTCCCGTTCGGGCTTAAACCCTACAATGCAGCTCTTCTTTCAAGCACTCTGGTTTTCTGTAACGCTTCTTCCACTCAGAAGTCAAGTGAACTTCACTTGCAGTGTAATTCCTAATTCTCTCCCCCGTGGAATAATAATTTCACTTTTGAGGGCCACCATCATGTGTCAGGAGAAGCTACCAACCCCCTCCTTTGGCCTTTTGGAGGGGTTACACCCTCTTGCTTGCATGTAACCCTTGAAAATCAATTTGGTTTTGCTCCGTTAGCTCTCTGTTTACCACTGGGCAGTACCCAAGGCTGTGTGCCCTTGAGGAGGTGGGTATGGGCAGTAGCTCTGGGGCTTGAACCTCATAACCAGAACTCACCAAGACAAAACGCTGTTACAAAAGAACGATGCAGGTGCTTGAGGCCCCTCTGTTTTCTCTGGAACCTTCTCATCAGTTTTAGTGTCGTGCACAAGTGTCGTGCGTGGTGGTCAAAATGTCTGGCTGAACAGGGGGAGCCTGAAAGGTGAGCTGCTGGGTGCCCTCGCTACGGGGGCAGGCAGTGCTGTTGGGAGGACCCTCGCCTTCTGTGTACAGCCCCTCAGAAATTGCGACCCTGCCATGGAGATGTGTAAAGGCCCTTCCATGGCATGGCCAGCCTGTTTTGCAGCTAGCTAAGTGACAAAAAGTTCTCCATCTTCTAAGGCTGCTTCTGAGTTCAGGGGGAGACACGTCAGGACTGTGTCCCTTGCACGCCAACCTGCAGCGCACTGTCCTGGAAGGGACAGGTGGGTTTGGTGTGGGGTTCTGCTTGCCTTGGGTTTCCACCGTGCTGCTTGATGTGGTGGAGCCTGAGAGCGTGACCTCGTGCTGATAGAGACCTCCTCTGGATCTCTGGATGTGCTGATAGAGGACTCCCGTGGCAAACCTCCGAGCAGCAGCTCTTCTGCTGGGAAAGCCCAACACCGCCCGTTCACGTTGCCTGTCTTCTGCTCTGTTTGCAGGTGGGGTGACCCGAATGACTGTGTCACTAGTGGTCATCATGTTTGAGCTCACTGGTGGGCTGGAGTACATCGTTCCTCTGATGGCAGCAGCTATGACCAGCAAGTGGGTGGCTGACGCCATTGGGCGGGAGGGCATTTACGACGCCCACATTCGCCTCAATGGATACCCTTTCTTGGAAGCCAAGGAAGAGTTCTCACACAAGACACTCGCCATGGACGTAATGAGGCCACGGAGGAACGACCCTCCTCTGACTGTCATCACTCAAGACAGCATGACCGTAGAAGATGTCGAGACCATCATCAACGACACCACGTACAGCGGCTATCCGGTGGTGGTGTCACGGGAGTCCCAAAGGCTGGTTGGGTTTGTCCTCAGGAGAGACCTCATCATTTCAGTTGGTAAGGGGCGAGGTGCTGCCTAGATAAATGATGCCATCGGGGGCAAAACGCGTGTTCCCTCCCTGCTTGCTTAGCTCCTGTGGGTTGGTCCCCTTGTCTGGCTCTCCAGGGCCAAACGTGCTGGCTCAGCTCGGGCTTGGTGGCTTTCTGTGGGGTTGGTGAGATGGCTTGGAGCCCAGCTAGCCTTGTCCCGTGGCAGAGCTAGGATGAAATGCAGAGAGCAGTGCGCTGACGTATCCTCATTACGTGGATTCCCACCTTCGGTCAGGCTGCTCTGTGGTACAGCCACCGGTTCCTGCTGCTGTGGTACTCTGAAGCTCCAGGGACTCGTTATGAGCTTTTCCCCAGGATGTGCATGGCAGCATGCTGCTCCGTGCTGAACCCATGACAGTGAGGGGTTAGAGGTACTTTCAGCCACCCTGCATGGGACCCAATGTGGCGACTGATGAAGCTGCAAAGTGTTTATCTGCTGCTTTGAAAGCTGGGAGGCTGAAGTTGCTGCCCAGGGCTGGCAGTTACGTGGCCAGAGCAGAACGCTGAGCTGTGCGGCAACCTTGATGTCCTGCAAAGCATGTGCTGATTCACCCCTGGGGTGACACTGGAGGCCTTGGGGGTTACAGTGTCACCCTTGGAGGGTACAGTGTCCCGAGGAGGTAGGATTGAGATGTGTTGCACCCTCCTTGGGTCATCAGTTGCCTTGAGAATCAGCACAGGGAGGGGAAGGAACGGACTTGCGAGGCCATCCCAGTGTGGGCAGAGAGGGGGAAGGGTAGGCTCCTCCGATAGGAAAAGGAAAGGAGGGAGGATAATTAATCACATGTTTCTTTTTCCAGAAAATGCCCGGAAGAAGCAGGATGGGATTGTGAGCACGTCAATTATTTATTTCACTGACCACTCTCCTCCGCTGCCTCCAAGCTCCCCCTCGATGCTGAAACTCAGGAGCATCCTGGACCTCAGTCCTTTCACAGTGACAGATCAAACGCCCATGGAAATCGTCGTGGATATATTCCGCAAGCTGGGACTGCGCCAGTGCCTGGTTACTCACAATGGGTAAGGCAGCTGTGGGCAGAGCCTGGGGGTCACAGGGTTCCCGTGGACCTGAGTCCAAACCTCCTCTCCGAGCGATGTGTAGAGCCCAAGATCAGCTGGAGCAGTTGGTGCCTGGAGGAAGGCAGCTGTGGAGCCCCTGAGCTGCTCTCAGCTGAAGTGGGCAGCCTGTCCAGGGAAGGCAGGGCTCCACAGGGAGATGGAGGGAAAGGGCCCACAGCCTCCTCTCAAACCCAGCCATTGTAAGGGACTCAAATTCTCTTTGACTCATGCAATAGCCGGATGCCTGAGGTGCAAAGGGGCTTTCAAAGTCCATCTTTTCCCACCCCTTGAGGTGAGCAGGGACATCTTCACTAGATCAGGTCGCTCAGAGCCCCATCAAGCCTGACCTTGAATGTCTCCAGGGATGGGGCATCTACCACCTCTCTGGGCAACCCGGACCAGTGATCTACCACCCGCAGAGTGAAGAACTTCTTCCTTAGGTCTTGTTTAAACCTGCCCTGCTCTAGCATAAAACCATCACCCCATATCCCATCACTCCATGCCTTTACAAACAGTCCTTCCCAGCTTTCCTGTAGGTCCCTCCAGGGACTGGAAGGGGCTCGGAGGTCTCCCTGGAGCCTTCTCTTCTCCAGGCTTAACCATCCCAGAATCCCCACCACCAGCAGAACTTCTCCTGGGGCACATGAATGCCAGACATCTCAGGGAGCGTCGGCACAGCTGATCCAAAGAGGCACCTCAGCCTCTGCCGACCTTATGATGACAGCAGGAGTGGGATCAGGAGCGGGCATCCCTTGGGGGTGCTGCGCTAACGATGTGTTTCCATCTTTCAGGAAGCTGCTGGGGATCATCACCAAAAAGGACATCCTAAAGCACATTGCACAACTGGCTAACCAGGACCCAGACTCGATACTCTTCAATTAAAAGGCAGACTAGTAGGTATTGTGTGTCCAACACAAACCCAACACTTTATAGACCATTCTGGATAGACTTTTTCTATTTTTATGGAGACCATGGAGCTGTTTTCAGCGTTTCCTTCTGTGGAGCTGAAGAAGATAATTTGTTTTCCTACCAGATAACCAATTGCACTACGTAATCTGTGGAACATCATCTTCTTTTTAGAAGAGGAAAAAACCCAAAAAGACTCTTTTTACGTTGCTTTTGTGAAGTTGCATTGGAAAGATTCCATGAAGGAGTAAAAGCAAAGTGCGGTAGAGTTAATTCTCCCTCTCTTGTTGTGTCTGAACTCTCGCTGCTGACGTGGGAGGAGAAGGTGAGGTCGGCACCTTCAGGAGTAGGGAAGGAGAAGGATGATTTTGCACACAACATTCAGGTGGTGGCAGGAGGATGTGGTTGTCACTCAGGGGAAACTGTTCCCAATCGGCCACTCGGTAAAAAATCACAACTTTGTCAAGTCCAAAATGGGGTGTAGGGGGGTGGGGATTGGCTACCTGAGGGTGTTTTTCTGGAAGGAGGAAAAAAACCCACCACAGAACCAACACCCAGCATCCCCCAAAGGCCAGATCCCCTTAAGCTGGGGCCCGGTTTCTGATTGGGAAGAAGCTTATTTTGATTAATCTGTGAATGTATTTAATCCCGTTGGCACTGCTGTGCTGGGAGAACCCCAAGGAGGCAGCAGAAGGAGTTCACACTCGTGTTCTCATTGCTCTCCCTCCCTTTTTTTTTATGTACTATTTGTTTTATTTTAGAGATACACGCCTGAGGATTTCTCCTTTAATTACTCCTTCCAGCACCTAATTAAAATCGCAGAGCCTGAGTCCTGGGTGGACTCTGCCGTGCTTCCTCGGGAGCTCTGATGGTGTAAAGGTCTTGCACAACTCCCTGCCTCCATCAGCAGCATCTGGAGTGGGTGCAGGCACCGCTCCTCCAGCCCCAATCCTGCTTCTGGGACAGGCAGCACTGCCACTTTAGGGACCTGTCCCACTCAGTGTCCCTCCTGCCAACAACTATGCAATAAAGCCCCCGCTGACCGCTGTCAGCTGTGTAACTCCTTCCATGTCCCCTCAGGTCCCAGATCTTAGCAGATTATTTTCCTGTTAATAAAACCATGACCGTTTCCTGGAGTTCTGGAGACATACAGATGCTCTGGGAGGTCAGTGTGGTTCACCCTGGTTTCGGTCAGTGGCGGTGACATGGCGAGGTGGGGATGTCCTGAATTCGTGTGTAGCTTAAAGCTGAATTGAACCAAGGTGTTACCAGTGGCTCAGGTACCTTCTGCTGAGGAATAAAAGCCTGGATGTTGTCTGTGGTGGTTTTGTACAGCAGGAGGTGATTGGTGAGCTGGAACAAAGCCCACAGCCTTGCCCCTAAGTTGCTCTTGTCTTGAAATATTTGGTGTTCTGCCTTGGCTTTGATGAGGTCCCCAATACACAAGTGCCTAAGGGAAAGGGAAACCCTGGGTGGGATTTGAATCCTTGTGATGCCAAACCAAAGGTAGCAAGGACGGGTGAGTAAAAGGGAATCGCTGCCATGGCATGAGCCCTTCCTTTGCTCCCAGCTCAAGCAGCTCTCTCTGCTCTTGCTGCTTTTTTAACATGGAACCTGGTATTTTCCCTGTGAATGGGGATGTGTGTTTTAATGGCTGGAGGTCTGGTAGGTGTGTGTTTGGGTGAATCGGAGCTTGGGGCATGATTTTGTAGCTGCTCTGAGTGAAGCCCTGCTGAGCCCCTGAGCCCACATAACTGGGCCCATGTCAGGGGAAGCCTGTAGTGATGTTGCCCATCTCCACGGTTGCACTGGCTACAGCAGCGATGCTCCATGCCTGCAACATGGCTGGGGGATGCTGTGGGTACAGACATGTGCTCCCTGTTGCAGTCCCTGCCCTCCCTTCTCCAGTGTAACAGGTGTCACAGAAGCTGCTCACTCTCTGCTTTTACTGATTCCTTGAATCCCATCGCAAACAAGTTCAGGAGAGGGACCACACTGAGGGTTTTTAACCCGAGCATCTTCTCTGTTGGCCCTGACTGGCACAGTTCCCCTTCCTCTGGCCAGCTGGCATTGCCAGAGGGGGTTTTGCCTAGTCCAGGTCTTGCTTTTCCATTGCTTTGCCTTCAGAGTGACTCCAGAAGGAGCCCTGGGTTTCCTCTGGAGCCAAAGGGGCTGCGCACACAGCCTGGAAACAGGGAGGATCGGTCCCCTTGAGAGCTTGCATGCAGCCTAAGCTGGGCACAGCATCTTCCTTGCAGCACCAGGCTGAACAAGCTGAGGAGGGCGATGCTCTCCTAGACACCTTTTTGGTCTGTGTCCCGACCCTCCTCACTGCAGGGGTGATGGTGTGTGCGAGGCGGCAGCGTGGGGTGCTGTCCCCTGCCTGGAGAAGGTGGGGGGGACACCTTGTGTATGGAGGGACCCTTTTGGGAGGGTGTTGGGTGCTCTGCCACTTGCCTTCATTTCTCCTCCTGCCTCAGAGGAGCTCCTGTCTGCTGAGCTCAGGATTGAGGTCGGGCATGGGTATGGGGCCCTGCTGTCCCTGCTGGGATTCCAGTGGGAACAGAGGCTGTCAGGGAGTGGGGTGCTGCTGGTGTCAGGACTTACTGGAGCAGCGTCGTGCAGATGTGCAGGGACAAGTGAGGGGCCAGTTCCCAGGTAAATAGAAGGACATTTTCTCCACCTCCATCTTGTTTGGGGAAATAAAGAGGAAAACTGTGTGTCCTGTGAGCCGGGAACCCTCAGTGCTGGTGGGGCCACCTGGGACCACGCCAGGAGCCGTGACTGAGCTGCTTCCCCAGCCCTGAGGTCTGTTTGTTACTCAGCAGCTGAGCTCTGAACGGTAAAAGGATGGAACAGGATTCCCTCTGCCCACTCACCTTGCCAGGAGCATTAATCTCACAGAGCATCCCAGAGCCCGCTGAGTCCTTGCTGCAGGAAAGGGGATTGCTGCCTTGTTTTCCTTTTTATTTTTTCTCAGGCTAATTAATTAATACTGGGGGAGGGGGGTCCTGGCTGGGTGAGACATCCTGAGGTGTCCTGGTGCAGGTGTGTATCCATTGGGGCAGAGCAGTGGGTACCAGCAGCATCCAGGCCCACGTGACAGCGGGGTCACAACCCCGGGCTTGCTTTCTTTGTGTGCTTTATTTACAGTGTCCCAAGCAATGATTTCCTGGGGTGTTGGCATGTTGCTCAGCGTGGATTTCCTCCTTCCCACTGTGGACTTTTTCAGGGCTTGGGACTTGAAAGTAAACCAGGCTCTTGTTTGGAAGGGAACAAAAGGCTTGGCCGTAGCCATGAACTGGTTAACGACAGCAGGAGGAGGGGTTGGGGGGGAAAGAGATTTCAGCCCCAGAGTGGATTTTGAGACAAAGGGCAGCAGGTTAGTGCTGTGAACGCCCTTGGCTGGCGCTGGGTCTGCGCTGGGTTGAAAGCAGGGGAGATGACCCGGTCCTTTGGCAGCTGCCCCAGGGAAGCAGTATGTGTCCAGCTCAGATCAGCACCACGGAGCCAGGAGAAATAAGGTCAACCTGAAAATGTTGTCAGAGCTGCAGTGTGTGTGTGTCTCCCTCCCCAAACCCAACACCCCCTGGCTCCTTTTCAAAGCCAGGGGAGGGGGCAGGGAGGTTTCTGAGCTGTCTCCTGGCAGGGTCAGCTTTCAGTTTCAGCTTACTTTCCTTCCCCACCCTGCTTTGTCCAGGCATCGTGCTGGCAGGGGCGTCCCCAAGCCTGCTCCCCGCTGCCTTTGGCATGGGGAAGGCAAAGTGCTTTTCCACAGTGGGACGAGCTGAGCAACTGGTGTGCTGGCACCAAGGCCTCGTGCCCATCCTCTTCCCCGAAACCACACGTTGGGGCAGGCACTGCACTGCAGCCCATCACCCTGCGTCATGTCACCCTGCCGTCACCCTGGCTCTGCCCTCGCTGCTGCAGGGAAGGAATCAGGGAAGGAATCACAGCAGGGCAGAGCAACCTGGCCCCGAGGGGTGACACAACCAGGTGGTTTTGTTTTACATGCTGGTGGGTGCCAACCACGCCGTGGGTGCTTACACTCACACACACACAGGCTGTGGGGTGTAAATCCGTGGCGGTGAGGGGCCCGTGGTCTCTGCCTGGTGGTGGCCATGCCGGGGTTATTGCCCAACTCAACCTGCTTTCTCCACCCCCAGCAGCGGTAGGTGAAGGTGTGAGGGCTGGGAAGGGATGGCTGTGACCCCCCTCCCCGATTAAAGACCCCCTCCCCATCCTCTCCATACCTCTGGGCTGTTCTGCAGGTATCACTGCAAACACAAAGCTTTTGTAAGGCATGGGGGGGGCTGAGCCAGGTGCTGCTTCCAGTCCAGGGAGCCCCCCACCAGAGCTGGGACCTCGAAGACACCCTCCACTTCCCCTAGCCCCCCATCCATCCCATCCCTCCCAGTCCAGTGCCACTTGGCTCTCACCAGCCGGGCCGTGGCTGCCGTTGGGTCCCATGCACATGCAGCTCTCCAAAAAACATCCGCCCACGAAACTTCTCTCTCCCTTCCAGGAAAGAGGAGCAACCCATTGCCCCGTTGGCGCTGAGCCCAGCTCTCCCGGATCACGCAAGGAGCTGCTTTACCTGCGCTGCTGCTGGCGGGCTGGGGAGGGGGGGCTGCTTTAAACCCTATTTTGAAGGAAAACTTTGCCCCACCTGCTTAATTTCCTTCAGCCCCTGGTTGTCTGGTTCATCCCGGCTCCCGCATCTCCGATGTGGGAGCTGGGATGGGGTCGGGGCTCAGGAGGGGTTGTAGGGAGCCAAATTCCTGTTGTTGGTCACCAAAGAGGCCAGGAAAGCCAGAGGAGGAATGAGAAGGGCAAGAAAAAAGGACCGTTTCAGGGGTGGCTTGGGAAGGGAGGGCTTTATGGGGCTGATGTGTTCAGGGGTCTTTGACAAGGGATGTCACGGGGGACCCAGCTGGGCTGCGTGCTTTGGAGCTTTGTTTATGTTGGGCAAGAGCATGATGCGCTGGTCAGGGCTGAACACACACTCATCTCTCTCTGTGGGGCTGGGGACCTCAGCCATGGAGGGGGTGGCTGGGATGGGAGAGGGGGCAGCAGGCCCCTGTGGCCCTGCCTGGGTCCCTTATGCCCCTCGGCAGGCAGCGGAGTGCTGCCTGGGAAGGTGCCTATGGACTTGAACTAGGGGCTGGTCCAGGTACTCTTGTGGGGTGCAGGACCCACACTGCATGCCTTGGGGGTGTTGGGGAGATGGAGGCTAGTGATGACCAATGTCTGTGAGCATGGGGGGACACGGGAGCTGCTGGCTCAACTGGCACTGGCCCCCAGCCAATGTGCAGAGGGGGGTGGTCAGGCCTGGGGAGCTGTGTGATGGGTGGTGGCAGCAAGGAGCAGGCTGATGTGATGGGCAACAAGCCCATCCTGGCACCCCAGGGCTTGGCCAGGCTTGATGACCCCGAAGTGGTGAGGGGAGCAGCACTGGATCTGCTGGGGACCTTGTCTGAGGGCCTAAGGGTGCTGGAAGCAGGGGAAGAGGAATGGGGTCCTGGGAGGAGTTTTGCTGGAGGAGCCAGTCCCAGGGTACCAGGGGGCACTGGGCTTGGCAGTTCTCTGTGGGGGAGAGGGGTTGTCAGTGGAGCCGTTCAAGTCGCTGCAGGATGAGGCAGAACCTGGCTGTTGCCTGCAGCCTCCTTGGGGCTGGCTGCAGCTGCGGGGGCCAGAGCTTCTGGGAACCCCCCTGGCCCCTTCCCCCAGGCTGCCTCGGCAGCTCTGGCACCGCACAGGGGCTGCTCTGCTGCTCCGGCTGGGCTGGCACAGGGATCGCTGCGTCGGGCCGGCTGAGCGTGGGAATGCTGCAGACCCCAGGGCTGTGGCTGCCCAGGGCACAGTGCCTGATGCAAGGAGACCAGAGAGGGAGTACAGGCTTTATTCACACCCAGAGTCCCCCCTCACAGCCGTACTGGCACGGGGGCTTCTCGTGTCCTTCCTGGGAGCTGCTGTTTCGTCCGTACTCACCGACAGTCTGAAGGCGGTTTGGAGGATACAGGTAATTAATTACAAAAGGGGGCTGCCTCCACCCCAGAGTCCGTGGGGCTCTGACCACGCTCTGCCCTGCTTGAACCCATCTTTTGTGTCCAATGTGGTACAACCAAGGGGTTGGTCTTGTCCCCTCTGGGTCCGGTGCTGGGGGCTCATCCCCAGGTGAAATCCTGGAGGTTAACAACCACCAGGCCCAAAGGGGTGAGGAGCGGGGAGCTGTGCTGGCCCACCAGCATGGGGAGGACCTGCATGCCCCCAGAGAGATGCTCTGTCAGAAGCGAAGGGGAGGTGTGTTGGGAAGCTTTTGGGCCAAAGGTTCCTCTCTGCTGCAGCTGACTGCTGCCAGCCTCATGGTCCTGTCTCCAGCATCAGTGCCAGCATCGCTCCAGGCTCCCAATGAACTCTGAAACTCCTTCGCTCCCTTCTGGAAAGCAAAGCTGGACCTGCCTTGTACCCGCAGGCTGTCCCCTGGCGCTGTTCCCATGCTCGCTGTGCTGCTGCTCCCCTGCTGAGCCCAGCTCCTGTTCCAGCACCTCCAGCTTGGGGTGCTGAGAGCCCACAGCCAAGCTGAACGGCTCTGTCCCTGCCAGACGCGGGGTCAGACTTGCCGAGCATCGTCCTGCCGCGGGGATGCTTTGTCTGCCAGTCACAGATGTGACACTGGTGCCTCTCCAAGGGAAGGAGCCTGCGTGTGTCCCCCCTTAACCCCAGCGGTTCTGTTCAAATAGCTGCTTGGCAGGAGCCGATGGCGAGAGCAGCGGGAAGTGGGGGCGGAGGTGACGGTCACAGGTCGAGCCGGAAGGCTCCGAAATAGCTGGCTGCTGCATCGTTGTAGTCGATGGCCAAGGAGGAGACAGAGACAAAGAGCTCATCGCCGGCCTTCAGCTCGAACAGGCCGCCCTGGTAGAGAGCGTGGAGCCCGTAGTCGGCCTCGGGCGCCCAGCACTTGGTGCCGACCCCTTTGAGCAAGAGGATGGGCTGGCTGTAGGTTGTCTTCCAGTTGATGCACTGGACGAGCTGGGGGACGGAGAGGCGGGTGCCGGCCCCGTCACTGGGGTAGCGGAAGTAGATCTGGGAGTAGACGTAGTACTTGCCCGCCTGGTTGATCCGCAGCCGCCCGTCGTGGTAGGTGAGGTTCTGGAGGTGGGAGTGGATGGTGCTGTCCTCCCAGCGCACGATGGCGTGGCGGCAGGACTGGGACAGGTTCCCGAAGCGCTTGGAGTTTCCTGGGGAGAAGAAAGGGTCAGTGAGGTGCAGGGCTTGAACTCCCTTCTGCAGTCACCCAGCGTGCAGGGCGGGAGGAGGAGGTGGTCTGGGACAGGACAAACATCTCCCACCAGAAGCATCCCCCATCCCAGTCCCCTTAGGTGGGACTTTTTCCCCGTTCCCATCTTGGCTCCTGGCAGTGTCCCTGACTCACCATCCTGGGCCAGGCTCTGCGGGCGGAGGGTGAGATGTGCCGAGGGCTTCCTGGCTGTCTTGGGAGGAACCTGCCCCTCCGAGGTGTTGGTGTAGCTCCGCCGCGCCTCTGCGAGGAAAGGGACAGATGGCTCTAGGGGACACAGAGCCTGAGGACGCCCAGCCCCGTGCCAGCAGAGCAGGTCCTGGCGGGGCACGCAGGGTGGGCTGGGCAGGGAAATGCCCCACGGAAGAGGGAGGTTATTTGGGGATGGAAGTGGCTGGTCAATCATTAATGAATGGTTCTGCGCTGCTCCTGCGGCCCCAGACGGACGCACGGCTGTCACTCCAACACGCTCCCTGGGGACGTGTGCCCTTCGCCCGCCCTCCTCCACCCCAGCCCAAGCACCATGCCCAGTGGAGTTTGCCCCGGGAGCGAGCGCTCCCGCCCCAGCCCGCTGGCGTTCCCAGCCACACGCCGAGCCGTGCGCACGTGGGACGTGGCTCCGTCTGTCCGGCTGCAGGGAGATGGCTGTGCAGCACCCTGGTGCCGGGCCAGGAGGGACTCACCCTTCACTGCGCTCCTGCGGATGACGCTCTCTGTCACCTGAACCGTTGGAGAAGAGAAACGGTCCTGTGGTTAGGGGTGAAACAAGACGTTCCCCGTGCCCCAGCTCCTCCCCCGTCTCTCCCAGGCCTTCATGACCTCGTTCTTCACGCCATGGCACTGGCCTCCAGCCCCACTCCTCCACCCCTTGCCCCCTTAAACAACCCTTGCAATTGCCCTCTGCTGCCTTTCTGGTGAGGCAGATGGGGAAACTGAGGCAGACAGGAGCTGTCCCCAAAGCCAGAAAGTCCGGGCTCACCGTGGCTACATAGGCTTTGATGGTGTTGGCCAGCTTGAGGCAGGACTGGTTGCTGATCAGCTCCTCCAGGCTGGAGCCCTCCTGCTGCTGGTTGATGACCTGCAGACACCGCAGCTCCTCTGTGCTCCCAGGAGCCTGGGCTTTGAGCTGGAACAGAAACATCCGGGCACCCCCACATCACTCCGGGTGGGCACAGAACAGCTGGGCTAGAGGGAGCAACAGGGACCCCAGTGCAGTGCATACACGGTGCAGCCACCTCCATCATGGCTCAGGGTGCTCAAGGCTGTGCCATGGGGTGCAGAACAGCCCCAAGCTGGCAGTTGGACAGAGTGGTGCTGCTGAGATGCTAACACCAGCTGTGTCCCTAGTGCTGGGATGCAGGTGGGTGGCACAGGGCTGGGTGGGTCCTAAGTTCCCTCAGAAGCCTGGTTTTGTGATCTGGACAGGTTCAAGCTCAGCTTGTCCTCCTGTGACTCCCAGCAGCCCACAGTGCTCCAGGGAACAGCACAGCCCCTTTCACTGAGCTCCAGCAGCCAGACTCCAGGGCTCTCACCAAGCAGTGGGTAAAGAAAAGGAACTCAAACCTCCCTTTCTCCACCTTCTCCTCCTCTCCCTCCGCTTCCCTGGGGAGGCTGAGGTTCCTCCAGCAGAAGCAGCTGGCATTATTAGTGTGGAAGGAGATGCTCCAGGCCCCCGGGGAAGTGGTTGCAGTGCAAGGCTTGGCGCTGTACGGCACCGGTAAGAGCTGCAGCCGCAGGCTGGACGTGCCCAGGCAGCCTCGTCCCAGCTCTTGGTGCTTCCCTGCTGCTGAGCCCAACTGGGGTTGCAAAACAAACTCTCACGCAGCTCTGCCCTTCCAGCTGCTGCACCGTGCTGCCCAGAGACGGGACCCCAAGGCACTTGTAGTGCTGCGTCAGCCCAGGCAGATGCTTTCTAGCCTGTGCTGGCTTGTGGTTTGGGCTGGGAAGCCTTCCCTCTACATGACGTGTGCTGCTGCGTGGCAAGCTGCCCCTTCCCAGGCTGTCCTGGGGCTGACCCGGCTCGGCTCTGGCCATGGCGTGGCAATGGGGGGGCAGGCACAGCTGGTGTAGGGTCTCACTGTCACCTGCTGCTGTCTAGGATGTGGGGAAACTGAGGCACAGATGGGGCAGCTGCCCTGCCACCAGCGTGCCAGCAGCTGGGGCTGAACACTGGCACTGTCACCATCACAGATGCAGCAACCCAAGAGTCCTTGGGCTTGGCCACATTGTCACCCAGGGCTCTGCCCACACCAGGGTCCTGACCATCCCAGTAAGGCAGCAGCACTGTTCCCAGCCATAGCACTGGGACTGGGACCTTGTGCCTCATCCCTCTGGGTCCTAACAACTGCCTGGCACTGACTGATCATGCTAATTGCCTTGATTAAGGCTTGCTGAGATAGGCTGGTGTACCACCAGCACCTCTCTCCTCACAGAGTAACCCCCCCCC
>VZTU01017032.1:0-17863 GCA_013400835.1 Zapornia atra | reverse complement strand
GGAGGAGGCGGGGCCGGGGGTTCGCTCCCTCCTCCTCCCGCCGCCGAGGTCGCGATGGGGCCGGGCCGCGGAGACCGCGGGTGGCCCCGGGGGTGGGACGCGGGGCCGGGCTGGTGTCCCCTGGGCAGCGGGAGGGGGGGCGGTGGGACCGCGGGGACCTCAGGGAGCCCCGTGTGACACCCCCCACCCCCCAGGGTAGACTCCCCCACGGGGCTGGGGACACCCGGCTCCGGGCAGAGGGAGAGCCGCCCCCCCCCGTGCTGCCCGGGCTGAGAACGGGAGGGCTCAGGGCTGGGGGGATGTGACCCTACACACGGGTTTAGGCGATGGGGTGGGTGCCCAGCACCCCATGAGCTCAGACCCGTGAAAGTTGGCCGAAAAGGGGGTGTCAGGTCATGCTGGGCATCTCCCAGGGGTCTTGCCTGGCGGGGAGGAGGACGTGCCGGCTCTGCCCACTGGTGTGAGCCCACCCTGGGCAGGCTGTCCCTCCCTCCACACACGCTGGGGCTTGGCCGCTGAGTCCCGGTCCTGTGTCCCGCGGGTGGGCAGAGCTCCCCATCGCTCTGAAATCAAACACTGAGCTGTTTGGACAGCAAACAGGAAGGCTGGGTGATGGCTGTCGCCCAGCAGCTGCGGCCAGGTGAGCCTGTGGTTTCCATGCTCTTACCTTGGCAGCGAAGCAGAGGTCTTGACAAAACACATGGGCACTTGAGTCCTCCCAGCACTGCTCCTTCTCGAGGGACGGGCATGGGAAAAGCACACTGGCCTCAGCCCGAGCCCACAGCCCCCACCCTGGTGACCCAGAGGTGGGGGCAGGTCAAGATTGACAGCAAAACAGGGACCTGATCATGAGCAGGAAGAACGGGACCCTGGCCAGACCCATGATGGAGGCACCTGCCCTGCAGCTGACATCTGGGCACAGGTCCTTCCTCCCAACCTTTGCTCTCTGGACCCATCCTGGCAGCCTGGCAGTTTTCAGAGGGTCTCCTCCACCCGTGCTCACCTTGCTTTTGGGGACCCTTGAGCTCAGCGCATTGTTGTCCCCAAGCCCACCTTTACCCTTAGCTGTGCACTGATGTGCCATGGTCCCTGCAGCACGGCCGGGCGTGCTGGGCTCCCCGGGCTGCAGAGGAGCCGTGGTGCCAGCTATGGAGACCTGGCAGAATTGGGGAAGGGGGTAACCAGTCACCTTATCTGCTCTTAGTCTTTCACAAAAGACTTTGCAGAGCCTTGAAGAACAGCAGCACCATAGGAATGTTCTCTGGTGGCTGATCTAATCGCTCGCTCAGCGTCTCCAGCCGACTGTAACGTGCAGAGGGGGAGTGTGGGCAGGAGGCTGGCAGCTTCCTTGGCATCCTCTGGGTAGCAAATAGGTTTTCCTCTTTCAGCAGAAAGGCAGCACTGATGCTGAGGGAGGGGCTGCAGCTCCTTCCTGTTCCCCATCTCCTGGTGACCTGGCTGGAGTGAAGCTGGATGAAGGAGGTGGGACCTGGTGTGGGCAAGGGAGGAGGAGAAGGAGGGGGATGCTGAAGGGCTGAGGTGGTACCAGCTGTCCCAGCCTTCCAGCTGGGGCTGCTCATTGTCTTGGTGCTGCTCTCATCCCTACCACCCTTTTCTGTCCTCCCGCCCTTCCCGCTGAACATGTGACTTGTCTCACAGGGACCTGGGGGAAAACGCTGCCCCTTTCATCTCCATGAGGATGCTCCTCAGACAAGGGCATCGTTCAGCCAAAAGCATCTGCCAAGACCAGAGGAAGGTTTTTTTCCCTCCACTGTCAGCCCAGTGTGTGACCCGGTGCCAGGAGCCTGGGAGAAGCGGCCGCTGCTCAGCTCAGCTCAGCACTCCTGCAGGCATCATCCCTGCCCAGGCACCATCCTCACTGCCCAGGTGAGATGCTTTCGTTGGAGCTGGGGAAGGATGCTGAGCTAGGAGAGAGTGAGCTGAAAAGATCCAACACAACATCCACTTCCACAGCATTCCAACAAAAACCAACCCACACCACCCCCCCCACGCCCTGGGGCTGCTCTCACTGCGAAGGCTCAGGACCTGGACTGGAATAGAGCCCTGGGACAGGCTGCCCAGGGGGTGTGGAGTCTCCTTCTCTGGAGAGATTCAAGTCTCATCTGGATGCCTGTCTATGTAATATGAGATAGGGAGCTGCTTTGGCAGGGGGTTTGGACCCAATGATCTCTCGAGGTCCCTTCCAACCCCTACGATTCTGTGATTCTGTGATTCTGCAGAGCCAGGTGGGGGGAGAAGAGCTACAAAAGGCACATCTGGGGCATGATCTGGGGCAAAGCTTTCCTCTCCCATGCGCTCAGGCAGCAGTTCTGCCTGTTGCTGGTGTTGGAGGGCTGCGTGTGTGGGGCAGGTCCAGCCAGGTGGGATGCAGACAGGGGCAGAGATGCCCCTGCTCCAGCTTTTGGTGGAGGTGACCTTGAAAAGCCAAATGTGCTTGCAATTTTGGGGTGTGGATGGACGTGCAGAAGTAACCAGGGTACTGCTTGTCCGTACGCCGCGGTCCTGGGCTGCACGCTGCTCTGTTGGATGGGCTCTGCCAAGGAGCTGCGGGAAGCCTGGAGCTACAGGGGCTTTGAAGTTCTCCTTCTCTATTACCACCAGGATTCCTTCCTGTCGCCTTTCCTCTTTCAGACTGAAACAGTCCAGCCTGGGGCTGCTCCCCACGCCTGGGAGGCAGGAGGTTTGCAGGGCAGCCGAGCCTGCGAGCGAGGGCAGGAGCGGAGCTGGAGCTCTGCAGAGAGAGTGGGGCTGGAGCCAGAGTTAAAAGGAAAAAAAAACCAAAACAAACCCCTCCCGATGCTGGCTGAGGAGTTGTTTTTCACTTCTAATGTTTCCTGGTCCGTGCACTTAGGAAAGCCGGGTCGGCAGAGCCTGGGAATTGGTTTCCGCAGCGCTGGGCGGTGCAGAGCAAGTGCAGGAGGGCAGGAGAAGCGTTTCGCTGGGGCTCAGCCGGGCGCCGGGGTAGAACCTGCCCGGAGGGTGCGAGTCGCACGGCTGGCTTTCCCCAGCCTGCCCCTTGGAGCCGCTGCGGCTGTGCTGCGGGCAGGGCTGTGGGATGTGCCGTGTGTGGTCAGGCTGTGTCCCGTGGGGTGTTTTTGGGGGGCACGGGGTCGGTTGGGGCTGCAGCCCCCTCGAGCTGGGCGCAGCTCCCGCTCCTGTGAGGCCAGCCCCAGCCCGGGCTGATGATGATTTCCAACATGTGTTGGCAACAGGGATTCAGCCAGGAAGCAGCAGCAGCTCCCCCCAGCCCTCCGGGGAGGTGAAGTCATCAGCGTGCAGCTCAGGCCAGCCTGTGCAGAGCTCCTGCTGTGGGATGGCCTGTGCTGAGCTCCTGCTGTGGGATGGTCTGTGCTGAGCTCCCTGCTGTGCTCCCTCAGACACTTGGTCTCTGAGTCGAACCGATCGACTCCTGTGCTGAGATTTATTTATTTTCCTGTACTGAGCTCAGATCTGGTCCCTCTCTGGGGGTGGCAGGGACCAATCCTGCTCCCTTTGTCCAGCCCTTTTCCATGGCCCAGCAGAGCTGTTGCATTTCACCCCATCCCTTGTGCTGTGCAGCTGTTGCAGGAACTGGGGAAGCAGGGGACTGCCAGTGATGTGCATGGGCCTTCTGTGCCTCAGTTTCCCTCTGTCTAGCACAGAGGACCTCACTTCCTGCAGGGTTTCCCAAGTGACCAAGATCCCTGGCAGGGAGATGTCCAGCTTGGACAATGTCCTGGTGTTTGTCTGTCCCAAAGGCGTCCTGGGGAAAAGAAGTGAAAAGATGAGCTGGAGATGGATCCACGGGGATTAGGATGGAGAATGTGGGATGGAGCAGGGTGGGGAACCTTCTTGTGGGTGAGGGCACCAGGATGTGGTGCTCAAGAGGTGCAGCGTGCTGAGCAGTGACCTGGGTGCAGGTCTTACTGGGGTGATTTTCCATCTGCTGCCTCTGCCCACCTGGGGAAACTGAGGGATGGCACTGGGCTCGGTGTGGGAATGAGAGCAGGGCAGAGCAGGGCTGGGATGGATACTAGCAGCAAAATACCCAGTGTGGGGATGCAGGTCCCAGGGCCAAGTTTACAGGGTCAGTGTCATCCCTTGCCACATGTTTCCAAGCAGAAAGTCGCTGTCTCTGCATCAGTTGTGGGCAGAAAAATCCCTGGAGATGGCCCAGCTGCTGCCTGGAGCAGACAGGGATGATCAAAGCAGGGTCTTTTTGATCCTACCCCCTCCCGGCCCCCTGCTGAGCACCAGTGGTTTTACAGAACATTCATCTTGTGGTGGAATCAGGAGGGACCCATCAGGAGCTGGCAAGGAGCTGGGCTGCTGCAGAGGGTGGGAGTGGGGTCTGCTGGGTGTGTGTGGGAGCCTGGCTGGGAGGAAGATGGTCTGGCTGTGTGGCTGTCCCCTCAGGAGGGCAGGCTGGGGGGGCACAGCCCGCAGGCAGGATGCTGGGGCTCAGAGGGTGTCCTGGGGGATGCAACAGAGATGCTGGGCTGGGTGAGGGACCAACTTCTGCTTTCAGGAGGCATCAAACCTCAGCTCAGAATGGGGAGAACAGATGTGTCTCAGACAGGGCTCGTGGTGCCCCTTCACCCTCCCTGGGGGGCAAGAGGCGAGGACGGAGGGAGCATGGGGTGCTGTGCTATCCTGCTGCGGGGTCCCCACGGCAGCCTGCTTGGGGGGCAAGGATGTGCCAGTGGGACTGGGATGGGTGACCCAAGCAGACATGACTCAGCATCCTGACAGCATGACTCAGCACCCCAGAAATGCAACCTGACAAGTGCTCCTACCACAGTAACTGAATCAGCAGCAACGGGGTGCTGTTTTCTCCCTGGCACTGGCAGTTCCAGTCTGCTTGGGAGCTCCAAACTGGCTGAAAATCGCCCCCCACCCCCAGCCCTCCTGGCCCCAGCAACCTGAAAGTTTGTGCAATGGGTGGCTCTGTGTCCTTGAGAGATGTCCAGAGCAGCTCTTCTCTCTCAGCTGCATCCAAAACACCCTCCAAGATGGGAGCCCTGGGAAGAGGACAGGCAGCATGGTGCAAGCCTGGCCCAGGGCTGGTCCTGGGGGGTCTGCAGGGGTCCGGCTGGGGCTGGTGCTTTCAGTCAGGCTGTGCTGGTGCCACCAGTAAGGCTTGTGGGAGAGCTGGCTTAGGCTTTATGACTGCGCTTACCTGTCTCCCCCCTTCTGCCTTTCCTCCCACACGACCCAAGCCCATGGGCCGGCCCAACTCCGTGCCTCAGTTTCCCTGTGGTGCTGTACCCCCCTTCGCTGCCGTGCTGTGCAGTAGTGTCCCAACCACGGTCCCAGCATTTCAATGGAGACTTTACTTTTCAGCCTGGCCCTTTCCCCTGAACTCCCTGGTTTGGGCTGGTCCCTTGGCCAGACCAGTGCAGAGCCCCTCGGTCTGACCTCTGACAGGTCCCAAGCTCCCGCTGGCACACACCGACTTCAACACACCGATGCAGAGGGATGTCATGTGCTCTGGCTCTGCCAGGTGCAGGGATTTATTCCCAGGAACTGGGGGGGCTGTGCAAGCCCCGCTGAGGCTGCGGGGGACACTGGTTTCCACAAAGCCGTGGTGAGAGCTGACTCAGAGCTTCCCACCGCAGGTTTCCTGCTGGCTCAGGGCTTTTTCATGCCTTCCCCTCCCCAGAACTATCCAGCTCCTTGTGAGGATGCTGAGACACGTTTCCACCCGCAGAGCTGCAAGAGGCCCCAGCCCCTTGTCCAGGGGAAGCGTGTGCTCGCCCCCTCGCTGTACCTGAGTGGAAACACCCCTCCTGGGTGAACCCTGCTCCTTTGGGGTTGACATACGCCTGGCCTCAACGCAGCCCTGCTGAGGGGTGGTGGGTTTCGGCTAAAGCATCCCTTGGGCTGCCCTGCTCTGTGCTGGCTGCAAGGGAAGGATGTCAGGGAGACCATCACTGCCTGGCTCTTGCTCCCACCCCACACATTGCTGGGTGTAGGGCTGAGGCTGGAGGGGATGGGACATAGAATCATAGAATCACAGACTGGTCTGGGTTGGGAGGGACGCCAAGGATCACAGAGCTCCAATCCCCTGCCACAGGCAGGGCCACCAACCTCCAGGCCTGGAGCTACATAAGGTTGCCCAGGGCCCCATCCAACCTGGCCTTGAACACCCCCAGGGATGGGGCACCCACCCCCTCTCTGGGCAGCCTGTTCCAGCCCCTCACCACTCTCTCCGTAAAGAACTTCCCCCAATATCTAATCTAACCCTTCCCTCGTTCAGCTTCATTCCATCCCCCTTGTCCTGCCATTATCTGCCCTTTAACAAGCTGATTCCCCTCCTGTTTCTCTGCTCCCTTCAGGGACTGGCAGGCTGCAATGAGGTCCCCCCACAGCCTTCTCTTCTCCAGGCTGACCCAGCCCAGCTCCCTCAGCCTCTCTTTGTAGGGCAGCTGCTCCAGCCCTCTGAGCATCCTCGTGGCTCCTCTGACCCCTCTCCAAGAGCCCCACATCTTTCTTGTATTGGGGGCCCCAGCTCTGGACACAGGACTCCAGCTGGGGCCTCCCAGGGCAGAGCAGAGAGGGACAATCCCCTCCCTGTCCCTGCTGCCACCCCTCTGCTGATGGAGCCCAGGATCCCATTGGCCTTGCGAGCTGCAAGAGCCACTGCTGGCTCAGGGGAAGTTTCTCATCTACCATAACACCCAGGTCCTTCTCAGCAGGGCTGCTCCCCAGGAGCTCTTCTCCCAGTCTGTAATTATGTCTGGGATTCTTCTGGTCCAGGTGCATCCCCTGACACTTGGCAGTGTTGAACCTCATTAGATTCACCCAGGCCCATTCCCTGGATGGGACAGGACACATTGGATGGGCACAAGCTGGCCCTCGCTGGGCCCTCACAGAAGATGGAGAGCTGGGGTGTGCGTGGCCTCCTGGCACACAGTGGGATGGGGGCTGGCTGGGCTCAGCTTCTCCTCACACAGCGTGGTGCAGCCCCGGGGTGGATGTCTTGGTCCCTGGACAGCTCTTGCCATCGCTGAGCTGTGAAGCTGGGATGTGGTGCCTGGGCTGCAGAGGGTAAAAGGGAGCGCTGGGTTGTTCTGACTCATCACTGGTGTTTGGAAATGTCCTGGCAAAGCAAAACACCAGGAGAAAAACAAAGAGAAAGAAAAAAAAGGAGGAAAAGGAACAGCAGAGCCCAGCCCAGCAGGGTCTGGCTGTGTCAGATGCCTGTGTGGGCCAGCTGTGCCTCCAGCTCCCGACCTCACAGCCTGCTTCCCCAGACCTCCTGCAAGGCAGCACCCTCTGCTCCCTGCCCCTCTGTGTCCTACCCATGGCATCCTGCCACATGGGATTACATCTCCTGGGCATCTCCATCTCATGGCCTGGGGAAGGATGGGTGTGAAGGTGTCCATGGTGTTAGCTGAGCGTGGTGACAAGCTGGGTGCTTGGAGAGGGCATGTGGCTGGTGACCAAAATGCCTTTTCTTGTGGAGCAGCAGGCCTGGGAAAGGCACTCTCTGTGATGCTTGTTGGGCAGCCTGGTTCCTGTGCAGTGGGAAGAGGAGGCAGTGATCCTGGCTGCTTTCAGCCTCCTGCCACCCTGGGGCTCTGCGCTGGGCCAGGCTGTGCCACATCTCAGAGGATGGCTCGTTTTGGGCTGGACCTCCACAACCAGACCTCCCAGAAGTTGTGTGCTGAGCGGTGGTGTCCTCGCTGCCTGTTTGGAGCTGTGGGCTGGCTGCTTGGAGACACATGGTGCCGTCAAGGTGGAGATGCCCCAGCAGCGGCGCTGGGTCCCTGGGGAGCCTCCAGCTTGGGCTGGGGCTCTGAGCAGGGATGTGTGTGTGCGTTGGCTCTTTCCTGCTCGTGGCTGGCTCAGTCCTCACCTCCATGACAGTGTGCTGGCCATGCTCACAGCCCTTCTCGAACTCCAGGCCGGTGGTGGAACCTGGAGGTTGAGAGCCAAGGGGTGGTGGGACCTGGAGGTTGAGAGCCAAGGGGTGGTGGGACCTGGAGGTTGAGAGCCAAGGGGTGGTGAGAGAGGGAAAGGAGGAGCAGGGGGGCTCAGGGGGGCTGTGGGAGCACAGGGCTCCTGTTTGAGGGAGAGGGGAAGGCTGAGGCCAGTCCCATAAATCGACAGACCAGCAAGCTTTACATCCCCAGAGAGGGATGTGAATCCCCAATGCTGCCACTGCAGCAGCACCCTGTGTAACACCACTGCTAGCTCTGAGGCATGCTCGCCCCAGCCGGGAGCATCCCCAGGCTGCGGTGGGGGATGCAGGGACCGTGTGGGCCTGCAGCCCTCCACGCTGGGCTCCTTCATCCCAACTCTTCCTCTCGCTGCCTCTGACAACTGATCTTCTCGCTCCCTCTAGTGGGACGGACATCTGGCCTCCCCAGCCGGGCACTGCGCCCACGCCGCTTCTCCTACCCAGCTTCTCCTCTTCCTGGAGATGTGGCCGCGCCGGTCCCTGGCCGCACCCCCCCTGCAGCCCCGCTCCCCTCCCTGTTCCCAGCTGGGCAGAGCATCCTCCGATAGACATCTCGGAAGCCGTCGGGGATGGCTCTCGGTGTGCCGGCTCGGTCCCTGCTCTCCCTGACGTTCGTGCTGCAGGCTCTTGTGACACGGTTTGTGCAGCAGCTCCGTGCATATCCAGAGGAACCGACCCAGTCAGAGGGGCTGAAGGCACTGGCAGGGGGCAGAGGGGACCCAGCCGTGGTGCGTGTTGAGTCCGTTGTGCTCTGGAGATGCTCGGGGCTGGGGATAGATGCCGTGGAGGTGTCCGAACCTGCCTTCAGCAGGAAGCTCTCCTGCCCAGGGTGGGGATGGGACACCACAACAGCTCTCAAACCAGTTTGGCTTGGCTTAGATTTTACACATATACATTCTATATCTATATATCCATCTCTCGCCCTCCTGCAGAGCCCTGCCTCGTGCTGGAAGGCTGCTCCAGCAAATTATTACACCCCCACCCCCCCTGTCCTGTTCTTTGTTCCCATTGTGGGCTCCTCTGCCTGCTAAGGGCCCCTGGGGAGTGTGTGGGTGCAGCACCCCAGCGCCCTGTGAGACCTTGTGCTGGGGGGGTTTTGCACCATGGGAAACAGAGTGGGTACGTGGGGGGCAGCCAAAGGCTGGGGCTGCATGAGGGGCTGCATCCTGCATGTTGGGTTTGGCTGGCCTAGGGAGGAGAGGAGAGGGGGAGACGAGAGGAGGAGGATGATGATAGGAGGTGATAGAGAGGAAGAGGAGAGGAAGAAGAGGAGAGGAGGAGGAGGAAAAGGAGGGGAGTAGGATAGGAAGAAGAGAAAGAGGAGAGGAAGAAGAGGAGAGGAAGAAGAGGAGGAGAGGAAGAAAGAGAGGAGTAGAAAAGGAGGGGAGGAGGATAGGAAGAGGAAGAGGAGGAGAGGAAGAACAGGAGGAGAGGAGGAAGAAAAGGAAGAGAGGAGGAGGATAGAAAGAGGNCTGCCGGGCCAAGGCGCCCGGGCTGAGCGACAGCGGCAGGAGCCGGGGCGGGGGTGGGGGAAAGGGGAAGGAGGCGCTGCGGGGGGAGTGTCCCGGTGCCCCCCCTCCTCTTCCCGCTATCCCTGGGCGGGACCGTCCCGGTGCGTCCGCGGAGCCGCCTCCGCTCCGCGCCCGCAGATGTTGCCTGTTCCTCTCTTCCTCCTCCTCCTCCTCTTCCTCGCCTGCCCCGGCAGCTCGGCAGCCGGCCTGGGCATCACAGGCAAGTCGCTACTCGGGGGGTAAGGGGGTGGGTGACCGGGACGCCCCAGCGCCGGGTCCGCGGCTGGGCTCGGTGGTCCCGGGGCCGCACCTAACGTGGGGGGTGGCCGTGGGCCGGGCACCGCGGGTTTCGGGCCCCTCGCTGCCTTGTGGAAGCAATGTGGTGTCACGACATCGCTCCGACATTACCTCAACACCGCTCCGGGCTCCTTTATAAGGCGCAAAAGCAAAGTCCAGGCTCGGGGGGCTGACCTGGACCCCACTTTCCCCCCTGCAAAAGCTTTTCAAGGAGGATTGGGAAGGAGCTGGCAGGTTTTCCTGTCTCTTGGTGTGATTTCTTGGTGGTGATCCAGCAGGAAAGCGGGCTTGTGTGCGGTGAGGGCTCTGTCCCCCCTGGGCTTGTTCCTGGGGGTGGGGGGCAGGAGGGAGGAAGAGGTCTCCCCTTGCTGCCATCCCTGGGACCAGTGTCCATCTTCAGCTCAGAGCTGCTGGAGCCGAGTGGTACGGACACCAACCGTGCTTTTCAGGCCAGAGACAGGAAGCTGAGCTCCTACACAGCCGTTGGGACCTTCTGCTTTTCCCTGTCGCTCCTGCAAGCCAGAAATCATCCAGCCCCCAGCGCTGCTGTTTGCCCGGGGGTGTGTGTGTGTGTGTGGTTTCTGCGGCCACCCCCCCAGGGTAGATGATGTTGAGCCTTGGAGCCGTTGAGTAACACCAGGTTTCCTTCCCAGCCCGCACGCTGTCTCCATGCTACTCAGCTGACCTCAGGCCGGCGTCGGAGAGACTCGTCTCAGCTGTGGGCTGCACGGTGCTTTTGAGGGTACCACCGCTGCAGGACAGCAAAGTTGCCTTCTGGGAATACAGAACGGGCCAGCAGGAAGGAGTTGTCGTCAGTTATGGCTTCGATAGACCCACCAACACGTCTCGTGCCTACGAGAACCGCACGAGGTTCAACGAAACGGACTTCTCGCTGCAGCTCGTGCTGCAGCGGGAGGACGACGGGCTGTACCGGTTCAGGTCTGAGTCAGAGGCCACAGGCTGGTTCCAGCTCCACGTTGTGGGTGAGTGATGCGATAAGCCGACCCTCTGCTGCAGCTGGGGAGCTTGGATTGCTGCAGAGGAAGGTGCTCTGGCGTCTGGGTTTCGATGCTGACAGCCGCTCCTTCTCTCCCAGAACCGCTGTCGGAGCCAGAGATTGTGGGCAACTCGTCAGTGAAGGCAGGAGGCAACACCAAGCTGGTCTGCAACGTCCTGGAAGGGACGGCGGACATGTACTGGTGGAAGAAGAACGGGGAGCTGCTGCTGGGGAGCGACCACATCCAGTTTGTGGACAACACCACCCTGTGCATCGTTAAAGCGTCCATGAACGACAGCGGCTACTACGCTTGTGTGGTCCGCAACGCAGTCAGCCAGAATGAAACCTCCTTCCTGCTCCACGTCCAGAGTAAGTGGTGGTCTCTTCCCAAAAACCCTTACCCCCTCACCGGCTCCCTCCGTGTCCCCACGCCCTGCCCTGTGGTGGCTGGGTTTTGCTTGGTGGGCGTGGGTGGGGGGTTAAATTCGGCCTGGCTGCAGAGGGTGTGCATCTTCTCGTTTGCAGACGCTGCGAACGTAGTGCTGCCTGTCATCCTGGCCTGCGTTCTTGTTGGCTTACTTGCAGGTGAGTGCTGTAGCTGACTCTGTCCTGGTCTTTTGGCTGGCTGCTGCCTTGCTGGTGGGTGTTTGGGCAGGAGCTGCATGCCAGAAGGGACGGGGTGTGAGAATCGGTGCTGGCTGGTGTGGCACATCCTTCCTGTGACCTGGGTTTCCCTCCCCTGGTCTGGGGCTTTGTCCCTGATGTCTCCCCATTCTGAGGAGGTAATTCTGCCCTCTGCTGCCTTCCCCTCCCTCCGTGCTCCCAGACATGTGAGGGAAGTTGTAATGAGAACACCTCCTGCATGCCTGGAATGGGCGTGTGATGATACTTCAGTTGGGCTGATTCCCCCCTGAGGTTCCATGGACACGAAGGGAAGCTGCACATGCCTTCTAGGGCAACAGCACTGCTTTCTGCCCACAGAAGGGAAACGGGCTTCCTTAGTGGTCTTGCTTTTCCTCCTTTTTTGGAGCTGGAGAGCATTTCTCCTGGCTCATTCCTGGTCCCTGGCAAAGGGGTGATTTCAATTCTCACTTCGGCAACTGCAAGCTTGGAAGAGGAAAAAGAATGGAGAAAGAAAAACACCCAAGTCTGGACCTGAGAAGATGATTTGGCAGTTTAAAATAGAAGTAGGAGGTTCTCCCTACCTGATTTCTGTTTTGCTATTGCACAAAGTTTTCAGGTTTTTCCTGTGAGAAGCCTCCAGGCACTGGGTAGGTGCTGGAAGAGCTCATCGGCACGGTGCTGCTCTTGTTGTCCCTGTGACACTCCCCATGTACCTGCTCATGGCCAGAGCTGGTGTCCAGCTCTGCTCCCTGGCCATCAGCTGGGCTGGAGCATGGTGATGGGCAGGGTTTGGCTTCTCTGGGAGCCCAAACACGGCCTGGTGTGGTGTTTCCCCTCTGAGTGTGGCTGGGCTTTGTCTGTGCAACATCTCCAGGGCGTTTAATGGAGACAGGGTTGGTTTGTCCCCAGGTATCTTTGTCTGGTGCAGGACAAGGGACCGCCCATGCCGTGGCAGCTGCAGGTAAGATGCCTTCAGCCCCTCTCTTGGAGGTGGCTCCTTCCCCCTCCACGTTGGCTTGTCCATGCCCCTTACAGAGTTCCAGGTGTGCCAGGGTGATAAGTGGGGAGGGGGTGGGTCTCACCCCTGTAATCCCATTCCAGAAGCAGTTAAAAAGCTCGTGCTGTGTTTCTGGGGAAAGCAGGACCTTGTCTGGAGGGGAAACACTCAGCTTCTCCAGTGCTTCTTCTGGGGCTCAGATGGGGCCAACTCAGGTTCCCAACAACACTTCCCAGATTGGCATAAACTGCCTCAGCAGGGTGGGGCTGATGCAGGGGATGTGCAGAGCCTTAATTGGGGATGTGTGGGTGGGTTAATTCACCAAAGGGCTCTGGAGGCTTCTGGGCAGTGAGTGGTTCTTGAAATCTCCTCAGCACTCGCTTTAAGTGACCACAAAAAACTCGGGCTGTTATCTGCAGCTTCTGGAGGGTGAGGATGAGGATGAGATGAGGATGAGGTCCACCAAGGATGGAAAGCCCCATCCCCCGCTGCAGGCAGTCTAACCCAAGAGAGCTCTGGGCTGGCTTTCGTGCAGCTGGGTTCTGAGTGATTCCTCACAGGGAGAAGGTGTCCGAGGGAGCTCCTGGGAATGGGAGTGGAGCACAAGTCCAGGGCTCAGCACCATGTGGCAGGCAGGGATGGAGACCTCTCTTCTCCTTGCAGGTAGAGAGCTTGACAGCTGCGACCTTGCTGCCTTCCCCGATGGTGGTGGATGCTGCCTGGGGAGCGCCAGACGTCCGATGCTGACCCAGCCTCTTCTGAGCTCATCCCTGAATTGCTGAAGCTGCCAAAACCCACAAATAGTTGTTTTTCAGAAAGCAAACCCCAAAGAAATCCCTGTGGCCGTGGATCAGTAGTGCAGCCTGGCATGGCAGACTGAGAGATGCTTCTGAGCCCATCTCCTCTGTCCTCCGACCTTGAGCTCTGGTGGGATTCAGGGATGTCCTCTCCTCTTCTGAGCACTATCTGCCTGGGTCACCTGCCAATGGATACTGATCCCTCTCTTTCACCGCTCCTGCTGGTGAAGGACTTGATCCGGTTCGCCATGTCTGGGGCATCCCCCCTTCCTGCCCCTAGTCCTGCTGCTTCCCTTCCCCATGCTGCTTCTGTGAAGCTCCCCTGGGCTTTGCTTGGGGAGGGGTTGGTTTTCCTTCCTGTACTTGACATTTCGTAGCCTGGGGTACAACTGGCATCCTCACCCCGGAGAAACCCGGGAGTGCTCGACCTCACACAGTGCCTTGCTGAGGGGGCAGGGAGTCTGCACCCACCTTTGGTTCTGATGGGGATGACCCCCATGCCCAGCACCTCTGCGGGGATGGGTGTTTTGGGTGCCCTGGGCTGGCTACCAGATGGTTGCTCCTCTCCCAGAGCAGCTGATGGCCGGGGCACCTCTCCTTGCTGCCAGCATGCATAGGGCTGCGGGACAGTGGGTGTTCCTGCTCCTGGGGTGCTGCCTCTACACCCACTTCTGCAGCAAAGCGTTTTCTGCCTGGGGGAGCAGGGGGGTTCCCCCTCCTCGGAGCTCTTCCTTCTCTATGGAGAATAGAAATTCACCTGGGAGAGGCTTAAATCCTGTCCCACGGTGTGTCCTTGCTCTTTCCAGAGCAAATAGGAAAATGGTGGGAGAGAGAACTGACTCGGGGCTGGAGCACCTTGCATGCTGCCTGCTCTCCCTGTGCTGGCAGAGGGTGCCGGGCAGCTCTGCTTGGGAGATGGCCAGGATACGGATGGGCCAGCAGCAAACTGCCATCTCCATGCCTGGGATTTCACGCTGCTGTTAAGAGTGTTAAAGGAAGCTGAGCAGTTTGGGGGGAACAAACTAGATTTCAGCCTCAAGTTTTTGCTGCCATCCTGGTTGTCCGGTTCCCCGCTGCACTCAGAGCCATGCAAGGAATGCTGCCACTTGTTTTACAAACAGTTTTCTAAACGTTTTGTCTGAGAGTCCCTTTGGAGATGCTGTGTGAGGGGTTTTTTAATGCCTGTCGCTGCTAATAAAAGTGCGTGTGGTGACGTTGGGATCTCGAGAGGTGGGGAAGAACCCCCTGGGATTATCTAAAGCCTGCGGTGTTCGGGGGATGTGCTCCCCTCCTCTAGCCCCTGCATGGGATTCAGGCCTTGGGGGTAGGTCGCAGCTGCTGGCAGACCTTGCAGATGATGGATTTCCCCCTGATGCCCAGCTCTGCAGGAAGAACCGCTGCCTGGGGTGGGGAGACATCAGCTGCTGCCGTGGGGGTCCTGCATCCCCATCCCCTCCCTCGCCCAGGCAGATCTGCTCCTCCTGTGGTGGTCACAACCCTGGGCACCAAGCTGGGGTTAAAACCAAGCCTGTAACATTGCTCTGAAACTGGGTGAGGGTATTTTTAACCTGTGTCAGTTCCCTGAGTCACTGGGACCTGGCAAAGCAGCCGCCTTGGCATGGCCCATAGTCCCGGGGGAGGGGCGGGGTGGGCTTGTGAGATGACACCCAAAGGACACGGTGTCACAGACGTCTCTGGGGATCCCAGGGGAGGTTTGTCTGGTGCCCTTTGTGTGCAGGCTTATGGCTGTGTTTGCAATTGGAAAAACATCTGCCAGGCTGTAGGAAATACCTCTGTGCTTTGTAACAGTGAAATCTGGGCTGGGGTGGGGGGGAACAGCCTTTGGGAAAGATGGAAAGTTTAAATGTGGCCTGAGTAAACAGGTGCCTGCAGTTGTGTGTCAGACGTGCTGGGGTGTTGCCAGCAGCCACCTCCACTGTAGCCCCATGCTTTCGCAGTCCTGTTGTCCCTCCCTCGTGTGTTCCCCCCCCCACCTCCCTGGGAAGCCCTGGCAGCTTAGCATGCCCTGCATCTAATTAGCAAAGCTGTTGGCAACCCACCCTGAAATTCAATCCTTTCCCTGTAGCAGCAGCGTAGACAAAATCTGACCGGGCACCTGTCCTGAGCAGCAGGAGCCTTTCAGCGTGCTCAGGTTTGGCAAGCGAGCAAATCCCCACTGGTAGAGCAACATGTAGTTCAAGTTACCATGGAACTACTCTGGGAAAAGCAAGTACATGTATGTATTTCAAGCCCCATCCACAACTGCCACCACCAAAGCGGTGAGTATCCACACACCCGCACGGTGACACTCGAGGTGTGTGTAGCCGTGGTTAACTGCTCAGGTGAACACCTCCGTGTCCCTATCGATTGGAATGTTACCGGTGGAGTGCTCACCCAAGTGCTCCCAGGGCCGAGGCTGCTCGATCTAGGACTAAGTCTGCGTGGTGCGCGGATGGTGGGGCGTCGTGTGGAGGAGTTCTTGGAGGGAGCGGCTCTGTTGTGGGTAGAAACGGGGTGATGTTCGCGCAGAGTGTCGTGAGGGGGCGTAGGACACCAACTCGCTGGTTCTGTCTCACTGGAGCAGCTCAGAGATGATGTTTTCTGCTTTCCTCGGGCTGACTTTGACTTTCCCGGCTGTTTCCGTGTCGCTGGGGCTGAGGCAGCCGGCCGCCGTCACCGATTCCTCCTTCCCCACAGACCGCTGGTCACTTGTTTTGGCCCAATTTCCCCCTCTGGTCACTTGTTTTGGCCCAATTTCCCCCTCTCCGGGTGATGAAGGGGTGGTTGCCGCTGTTGGTTTTGTGGTTACGGAGGGTGTCCGGTGCTGGTGGAGGCTCTTGGGTCCCCAGCGGCACCCCACGGGTGAGAGCCGTGCTCCCGAGGCTGCTCCCAGTCCCCAGGCTGGCAGCGCCCAGCCTTGCAGACACCTTCTGCTGTCGGCGTGTTGGCAGATGCCTTCCTGGCGGTGTTCTTCCCATTACAACCTTTGCTGCAGCTCCTGTCTCACTGGTGCTCACACCAGTCCCCAGCCGTTGCTGGGGTTGTCAGGGCTCGCTCGCACCACCAGCCCCATTTAACCCCCCCACCTCTACCCTTTCCCCCACCTATTCCTGAATACATTTTGCAGAGTGGCACGTCCCCCCTGTCCAACTACCCCAAATGCTCATCTTCCCCCTGCTCCCTGCCTTTTATCAGCTGCAAGCTCCAGGTTTGTCCCTTCCAAAGCTCCATCCGTTCTTGGTGGCTCGTCAGTCGGTGACTGGAGGTTGTTTTGGTCCTTGGCATCATGTCCCTTCAGTGCTGTGAATCTGGGCTGTGTATCCCTGTGCTCTGGTTTGTCCCTGCCCCCTTTTGCATGGGGTCCTTGATGGGATAAAATGGGAGGGGCTGGGACAGGGTGGATGCAGCTCTGGCTGGCTATTCCAGAGGCCTGGAGCTCTTGGAGAGATTTTCCACTGAGTTTGTAGATTGGTGGAGGAAATTCATTATCTTCTGGCTAATGGCTTTGTGTCCTGGCTGGAGCCTGGAGTGCCTGGGCTGCAGTGCTGTTGGGAAGAGATCCCTGCACCCCAAATCTAGCCCGGGAGAGGGCTGTCGCCCCCCACAGTGAGGAGGGACACCCTGAGTCTAGCCTGGTGTGCGTGTGGTGGGGGGGAAGAAGGGAGCGAAATTATGACTACAGGCTGCTAAGAGGGGAGGGGTGGGGGGAAGTAGAGGTGGTTACAGATCTAGAGAAGAAAAATAGCTTGTGAAGAACTGACTGAAATCCCATTCCCCCAGTCCCTGCCCCTCCTCAGGCCATGGTTTGGGGGGGAAGAAGGGAGAAAAATCCTTCACTGGGTGTGTAGAGTAGTTGTAATGAATTAGTTTTCTTCCCTTTATTCTGTGTTGAGTCTGTTTTGCCTGTGACACTAAGTGCAGAGTGATTTCTCCCTGTCCTTATTTCGACTCCTAAGCCTCCCAGTATGTATTTTCTCCCCTTTCCAGCTGAAAAGGGGAGTGATAGAGCAGCTTTGGTGGTTATTTGGCCTCCAGCCAGGGCCAAACCACCTTATGCTGCTACCCACAGCATCCCTGGCCAGCACAGCCCGGGTGCTGAGGAGGAGGTCGAGGCAGGTGGTGATGGGGAGGGAGGCGCCAAGCCAAGGTGCAGCACCCAGCAACCCCCTTCTTACCAGCCTGGATGATTCTTGGCTGCACCAGGGAGGCCTCAAGCCCCATTGCAGCCTCACAGTGCTCAGCAACCAGGAACAAGCAGGTCCCACAGAGAGGGAGAAGCCGCCTTCATCCCAAAATGGCATTGCCCTTCATCGCTGAGCAGCAGAGCTTGGCTGGGGAAACAGAGGAACCCAGGAACCAGCCCATGAGTGCGACCAGGAATGAGATGGAGTCATCTTCTTGAGAGTGCAAGATGGCCACACACCTGAAATACATCTGTTAGAGCAGCTGCTATAATGTAGTAAAAAACATATCTTAGTTTTTATTTTGTATTTTACTTTTACATTTGTGCGTGTTTAGTACTGACACTGTCCAATGGGACCAAAGAAAAGGCTAAATTTGTCACAACTCCAACTCAAATACTACTCCCTGCAAAAGAACCTTCTGAATGCAACCTGGGTTAAGGGTCCTGAGGAATCCTCTCAGGATTCCATGGTGTGGTTTTGTGTGGCTGGG
>VZTU01017031.1:89004-123623 GCA_013400835.1 Zapornia atra | reverse complement strand
AGCGCTGTCCCCGCAGGGCACGGGGACCGGGGCGCGGGAGCCGCCGGGCCGGCGGCCGCGGCCGGACAACGCGGCGATTGTTCCCTCCCGCCCGCGCCGGGGAAGCTGCCGCGGAGGCAGCGCCGCGGCCCCAAACCGAGCCCCACGGCGGGACGGAGCGCTGTGTTCTGGTCGGTGCCCGCCGGCCGCTCCGCCCTGCTCCGGTCCTGGCTGGGGAGCATCCCCGCGGGCCGAACCGTCCGCGTGAGGCCTGCCGGGGAGCGGGGGGGGATTTGCAGAGGGTTCTCCGTCCTCCCTCCCTCCCTCGCTCGGCGGTGCTTTGTTTCCAGCCAACGAGCGAAATATTTCGGGTGAAGGCTCTCAGACTTCTTGGATGAAATCTTGCAATTGTTCAGAGCAAATCTTTCACTTTCTGGATAAAATATTCGCGTTTGGGCACCGAGTTTTCGCTGGAAACTTTATTTCCATGGAAATTGCTGGCAAAGAATGAAAAGAATGCTTTTTCCCCTTAAAAAGAAACACCAAATCACCACCAAACAGCCCTTCACAGTGGAAACGTGGGTTAACTCTTGTTCTACAGTACCAGAAAACAGTGCTTCCCAAACTATTTCAACAACAGAGGGCTTCCCCGGTGCTCTAGCCCATCGTCTCAGGCTTAGGACTTGTTTACCCAGGAGACTATTTTCAGAATGGGGAGGCAAAGGGACTGAAAGTCCTTGTTTTCTCACCTCAGGCTGGGCAAGAAAAAAACCCAACAACATCTGTTTCAAAATAAGAATCTTGTCATGTTCGGTATAGGCAGGAGCTAGTGGGAATCCAGTGGGGAGGGGCTACCAAGCTACCCAGGAGGATCTTCACAGGGCAGTGATAAAAGGGAAAATGCAGGAGAGGATTTGGGGAAAAACCCATTTTGGATCAGGGGAGGAGAAATAAACCTGATGGAAAACCTGGGGAAAGACTAGGACTTTTTGCTCAGATTTCAGTAGGTTTCTGCAGACCCTCCAGCGCTGGGTACAGCCAGTTCAGAGAGGGGAAAATGGGCATTTCTCCACCTAGGCATGACAGGCTCTGCTTTGGAGCACTTACATCCCTCCAAAAGAAAAGGAGGTTTTGTGTTCCTGTGAAGGTCACCATTCATGTTCATGAAAGGATGCACATGTGGCCTTGGGATCGAAGCCTGCCTGGTCTCTCGAGCACTGGGGCAGGCGTTGTTTTTGCCCTCCATCCTGAAACGTTCACAGAACTCCGGTCGTTTCCCACCCCTGGAACAGCCTTTTTCTCTTCCAGTCGCTTGCCGGGCCTCTAGCTAACGAAATGAACCTGTCACTTCGGCATTTCCACGGCTGATGGACTCACTGCCGGGTTGGCCGCAGCCTGGGCCCTGTCTGGCCTGTAAATTGCACTGTGCATAAAGACCATGACGTACAATGTTAAGAATTAGAATTTGCCTTTTAGGGCAAATTGCGGCTGTCTTCTTTACTTGCCAAAGAGCTGACTTGAAGAGCTTACACTTGGACCTGTCCCCTATGAGTTGTATTGACATGACTGAAGGGAGAAGCTAGGGCTCCCCATCAGTGTCAGCTGTAGCATACTGAGCTGAATGTGTGTGACAAGATGATGTTAAGACACACAAGACTCCTGCCTGTGATCCCCCTTCCCTCCTCTCTTAGGGTGCACCTGCCAGGGTCACTGAGGGGTTGATTAGATGTTTCTTCATGAATCACAACCTTTTCAAGGCAGGACATTGCCTGGCAGTCCCAGTCCAGCCATAGCCTGCCCCTCTGGAATGGGAAATACTCAGTGAGCTCACCTACTCCCTTCCCTTTTGGAGCTTTGTCCACATGAGTGTATGGGGAGGACAAGGAGCTCCTGTCTTCCTTTGGTTCAGAGGCTCAGCATGGATGTAACCCATCTTTATGAACATGGAGACCTGCTCTGGGATGGGCAGGGTGTTCAAGGAGCAGCTCGTCCATGGGTTTCTTCCCCTTTCCAGTCCATGTGCTTCCATCGTGGTGTAACACCGGCCTCTTTCTGAGGTCAGGGAGTTCAGCATGGAAACAGCATCAGAAGATCCAACTTCTGACTGCATTGTTCTTCTACCTGTCTTTTCTTTGCCTCCTCCCCAGGTAGCCGAGTGTTGTTATTCTAGGAGGTGTAGATACTTTGACTGGTGTGAGGCCCAATGGTTTCCAAGAAAGACAAGACACAAACCACATGGAGCCATCTTTGCATTAGCAGTTTGTGTCACCGGCAAGACCTGCAAGGTCCCCACACAATGTCTGAAGTTTCCACAACAGATGTTTGAGCATGGACTTGGAGCCTCCTGGGCAAAACTGCTGCCAGAGGTGCTGCTCTGATACAGAGCATGAGCCAGCACTGCCAGGGATTTGGATGTAAAAGCTCTCTGATGAAAACACCCCAAGAAAATATTTTGCACTAGCTGCCCTTGCTGCCTGGTGCTGTGGGGAGGGTGCTCCAGAGGTCTGGCATGGCAGCTGGAGTGGTGGTGCTGCTGTCATGCAGGGAAAGGCCTCCAACCAAGAGTAGAGGAGGAAAGGACCTCAGCCTTGGCAACAGGAGAGGCAGGAGGGAATGACTTCAGGAAATCCAGTGTCCTGGATGAGTGGGCAGCTGGGGTGGATGACTGTAATGATCTTTTCAGGCCTTAAAATTTATTACTGCAGCTTTTAACTCCGAGTAGCCAAAGGCAGTTGCTCCTTGAGGAAGAGCGTTGATTCATCTCCAGGAGAGCCGTTCACTCTGCTTATTCTCTCCTGCCTGTCACATCTCCTTCAGCCGTAACTCACTTGTCGGGCCTCTCAGATAGGAGCAGAGCTGCTGCCTCTCTGCGGGACTTCAGATGTGAGATAAATCCCTTTGCATCCCAATGCCGCAGGAATGCTTTCCCAGCGCTCTGACATCCCTGTTAAAAGATGACCGGTCAAAGAATTTGAGGCGTAGCTCTTCAGAACCCTTTGGTGTGTTTTCGGCGGGGGAGCAGGGAAGGGCAGGGCAGGGCTGCTGGCGGAGAGGCTCAGGGATGCCTGCCCGCCGGGGCCCTTGTGCAACACGTTTTTTCCCCTACACACCTTGGGAATCAAGCTTGTAGCTTTCCTTTTGCTCTTTTAATAATGATGTAATATGTTGTTACCCTACAGAGGTCAGTCAAACGTTTATGATTTAGACGTTGAAGGATTTGCGGATGATGGCGGAGTTAGGACAAGCTCTTGGAAACTCCTGTTTAGCTAATGCCAAGTTTAGTTTGAGGTTAGCACAGCCGTGCGATCGGCTCAAAGCAGGCAGCATTAAACTGTACAGGTAATGCAGAAACGCACCGCAGCAGTTAGGCTGCTCGAGCAGTGACCACAGGAATTGACATCCAACAAGGGACCAGGACCCCTTGCAGGTTAAAGATCAGAACAGCAGAAGCTCATCTCTCGTCGTATGGTTTTGTCCTTGTTACTGATGTTACTCGGTCTGCCTGGCCTCATTGACAGCATCTGTGCTAGCTAGCAGTAGGTAATAGCTAGAAAATGACTTAATAAGTTGCATCTGCCATAAAATCCACTTAACGTTCAGTTCCTCAGTTATAGCTTAGCTGTATTATTGTTATTTTAAAAAGAAATACATGCCAGACTTTCCCTGTGACTGCAGTTCCAGGGCAGTCCATCTTCTGCCATAGCTTTTGTGTCCTTGAGTAAAGCGTACGCTGCCAGAATCAAAACTTGTTCTTCTCAAACTTCCCTGTGCTGCACAGGGGAACCTTCTCCTCCTTCATCTTTCGCAATCCAGCCCGCAGCTGTGAGCGGCCCCGCAGAGAAGCTGGATGTCACTGGCTGTGTTGCCAGTGCTGTCGCTTCAAGTGGCTCTGTAAGGTCACTGTCATATTCATAAGCATGGAGGAAAAGACTTTTTTTTCCCCTCTTTCTCTGGTCTCCATGTTTGAATTACACCTTTGTCCTTGAAAGAGGCCCCGCTGCAAGAAGCATCAAGATGCTCTGCTTTAAGATTCATTTTACATTCCTGTGAAGATCTTCATTTATTGGAAAAATGGAGGTTATTTTCTTCTTCAGCTCAGATTTCTTCATCACAATGTTCCCTAGTCAGTGGCTGAAAAATAACTCTTGGGGCTGTATCATTTGTGCTTCTGCAAGCCTGCTAGTTCTTTTGTTATTAGGAAAATGCCTTGGTTTGGGAATGAGAAATAAGGTGTTTTCCTTAAGAGACTTTGAGGCAGGGACGTACTCTGAGGTAAAATACCATCTGGGTGAATACCTACAGAAGGAAAAGAATTTTCATTAAAGATATTTAGCTGAAAATACATTTGAATTAGAAATAGGATAAGTTTTATCTTTTTCTTTCTTTCCCTTTCCCCCCTTCCACTCCCCTTTCTTTCAAAGAGGAACTCCAAAGGGTTATGCTGGCTTCTGCATGACTTGGACTTCTTCAGGAAGGTGGTGCGTCCCTTTCGAAGTGAGACCTTTGAATTGAGCAGAGGGTGAAAGAACGATGCAGACACGACCAAATGAGGTTGTATGGCTTGTCATGTGCTGGGAATCAGAGCAAATGATTGCTGTGGTCCCTTCTGGCCTTCAAATCTACATACTTTCAGTAATCTTTTTGTCAGTTTCATTAAAAAATACTCTTTTTTCCTCCTGTGCCTGCAAATAAAGTCCCCGCGGTTCATGTGCCATCGCCCTGATTTCAGAACCCTTCTTTATTAGAAATGGTGGGTGCATGACGATGCCTGGGTTTGGATTTGGGACTTTTCATCACTTGATGGACCAACACTTAAACCCAAAGCTCTTTACAACAAAGCGTGCATGGCTACCTCTTCATGGCTACCTCTTCCTTTTCCCCAATCTCCATGGGCAACCTGCCTGATACAAACTACTAGCATGATCCAGGTCCTGCTAAAAGCAATAGGAAGGGTCCCCTTTGGCTTCAGTGGGGGTAGATTGATGTTTTGCATGCCCACACTACCTCTCCTGGTTCCACACCTGGAACCCCAGAGCTAACAATGAGATAGTGTAGCTTCTGCCCTAGTCTACCCATTTCGGTACTGGTACTTTAGAGGCTCTCACCTGCCCTCTGTCTTCTCTGTCCCACTTTGCTGGAGGATTCTGTGGTGATGAATTGGCCATGAAATCTCTTCTTCCTCTGGCACTTGTAACTGAATTTATGCAGATCAGAAATCCTTGCCATGCTTGCTGGTGCTCTCTGCCCCGATGTACTTACCATCTGGAGAAGGTATGGGTGGACTGGAGAGCAGAGAAAGCCATCGCCCCAAAGCCTGTCCTCAGCCTTTTTGCTGTGTTACACAAGACATGACAATTATCCTCTCTGGCTTTGGAAAAGAAGCTAGATAAAATGTGGAGATTATGAAGGGAGGCAGTCATATTACAACAATTCTGGGCAGTGAAATAATAGTTGTGGCTGGAGTGAAAGGATGGTACAGTGTGATCCAAAGGCATGCTGGTGCCAGTACGAGTCTTTCCAGCCACAGTCAAAGGAACTTTATGTGGCCCTTTGTGTGCTTACACATCGTGATAGAAAAGATGAAATCTTCCACAGCCCCAAGTGGCCAGGACGTTAGTGTTACCTTACACAGGATTTCAGAGGAGATGGCTTTGGATGCTTGCAGGCAGCGTTTGGACTGAGGATCTCTATCGAAATCCGGTTCCTGTTTTTGGTGAAAGAACAGGCAGCGGCGAGCGGCTGCAGCTCAAACGGAGCAGGGCTTCCTTTTTGAGGGCTTCACATTTAATCTTTTCCCACCAGGACTTCAGAAAGTAATGGTGTGTTAAAAAAAAGAGGAGTGACAATCGCCTATTTCTGAGCATTTTGGTTTCATAATTGTCATATTATAGTGCTCTTTACTCAAGCAATGTAAGCCCCGTGCTCCTGGCAAACACAATGTGTGCGCTCCGAATTTACTCGGCAGACTTTGCACACCACAGATGAAAATGCTTCAGCCTCATTTAAATAGGAAATAAAAGGGATTGCATTTCTCTATTTCTTTGCAAGTTGGGGAGTGAAAAAAAAAAAAGAAAAAGAAAAGAAAAAGGCATTGTCCTCTTTCAGAGTTCAGATTTCATTTTCTTCAAGTGAAGTTGTGGTGGTTGGATTTACAAAACCTCTATTCTTTTTTTTGTTGTTGTTGTTGCTTGTTTTTTTTCCCCCTCACAGATCTGCAAATTCCCTATCTTTGGAGTGTTTGCACAGAGTCGGAAAGAAAACAATAGAAACACAAATCTTCAAGCCCAAAGTTCCGAGCTGGCATGAGAAATGGCGAGAACAAGATTTGATCACTTCTTAGCACCAGTGTAACCATGAGATTACTTTAAAATTCCTTTTCTCTGAAATTCTGTATTTTCTTTATCAGGGCAGAGCAAAGCCTAAACCAGAAAAGACATTTCTAAAGATTTTCTTGGACTGCTTAAAGCTATATCTGGAGACATCCAGACTGTAATAGAGACGCATAGACCGAATTATTATTGTGTTTTACATTTTGGCATTTTTGCAAACTTCCATAATTATGTCATTTTAGTACATTAAAACAAACAGCAAGGAAATAGAAAATACTTCTTCCACAGCTGTGTTTACTACCTTAAATGTGTTTTTTTTCCTCAACCAGGCAACCAGTCTGAGATAAGAGGTTTCCCTGCTGTGTAACACAGCATAATCAGAAGCACACGCAGCACCCACCTGGAGTATTCCAACATACAAGAGTAGTGGAAAATTAAAGCAGTAGAATGGAAAAGTCAATAGCTTTTTCCAGTGAGACACATTTAACATAGTAATAGCCTTACTTTTTAAAATATGTGAATGTACAGAAGAACTCAGAGAGTTCCTTTGAGTGAAAATCCTATTTATGCAGGGGAAAAAAGGAATATTCAACCTTCCTCGAAGGAATCCAATTTTTAATTGAAAGGCTTTAAAACATATCCCAGTTTTACCATAATGTGAAACACAATTTTACACTATTTCCCAACTGTGGGGGGCACACAAATAAAAGCCTAATGATCTATTCCTAGTCAAAATGGAAATATCTTGTCAAAATTGCAAATATCTGAAGAATGTTATTGAGTCAAAATCAGCAGCACCTTCAGACATTTCCTGAAGACTGTTTGAATATCTATTTAGAAATGAAATGGAAACTTTTCTTCCCACCATCTCTATAGCAGAAATAAGTTGCAAAATCATAGAAAAGTCTATTTCCCTTGAATTTAGCAGCATCTCTTTCCAGTTATCAGCCATTGCTGATATGAGGTTACAACTTTTCAAAAATTACAGGCATTTTATGTAGGATTTCATTTTACTGAAAAGTCTCATGGATCTTTAAAAAACTTCTTTTGAATGATCACCTGATAATTATTCTGAATGTGGTAGAAATCAGAAAGTCTGACAAATTTTTCAGGTCATGTAAAACATACATTTTCCTTGACCTGAAATTAAATATTTTACTTCAGCTTCGAGTGTTTCTTTAAGATCTCTGGTTCTGTATAAAGGAGATGAAAAGAATTTTGTAATCACAGAAAGAAAATGTGTTGTAAAACATCAACATGGACTTTTTAGTCTTCCACACTATTTTGTTTTCTTCTCAGTACAGATAATTGAAGATAAAATCCTCTCAAATCAAGTCATGGAATATTTTTGAGTAACCAAATCTAAAGTTTTTGTTAGAAGACAACTTTGGGTCAAAAATAAATTAAAAAAGGGCATCACAACTCACTCTTTTGTTTAGGTCAAGCACTGGAAGATGGAGCTTAAGCCCCTGCAGCAGATAGCTGTAATCTCAGCAGCTGAAATTTTTGGCAGCTTCTTTTGTTTTGTTTGAAGGTTTTAGCCATGATCATCAGATGCACTCTGGTCAGGAAGCTTCATTCACATGGTCTTTCTCTGTGGGATGCAGCTCACTTATTTTAGCCACCTGAAATCCAGATCTCAAGTCAGCACCCTTTGGTTCCATTACTGAGGTGGAGAATGATGGATGTGTCTTGAGGGGGAGTCACTCTCTCCTTGGAGAGACATCATGAGACAGCTGCGTTACTCATCTATTGCTTCTACCAACAATACTGTCAAGCTCAAGCATTTAGGATACCAGTGGATGCTAATGTAAGCACTGCAAGCTGTATTAATTTAACTTGTCAGAAGGACTTTCCAGACCATCTATGATACAGAGCATTTGGCACTGCAACTGCATGAAATCCAGGAGATCCATCAAGAACCAGGAGATAAAGGTGGTTTTGCCCTGTATGAGTGTATACCATGAGTCTGGAGTCCTCAATCTGCTAGGTAACCAGAACATGCCCTGGCAGCTCTGCCACTCCAAGCACTATGGCTGGGTGTTTCAATCACAGGGACGAGTGTAGCGTGGTCCCAGGAGAAGCTAAAGGCAGAGTGCTCCAGAGAGAAGTGATACACTTTTTTAATAACAAAGGTAATTAATGAATGTAAAAAAAGTTAATGGCAAATTCATTACTATCAGCCAACCGAGTCAGCAGTAGTTGGGAGTCAGGCTGCTCCCATTGGTGCAAGAGGATGTTTACCATGGACATACCCAGAAGCAAAGTCAGGTCAGCAGTGAGCCTTTGCAAATCCTCAGCTTGTCTGTCCTGTGCTCTTGCCTAGTCCTTGGATGGGGCAGGGGTGAGCCACCAGCTGAAGTTTTGTGTCTGCACTGCAGCAGATGAGGCTGGCTGCTTGCTTGCCTTCCAGCATGCTGTTTCAGCCTTTGCTATGTCCTCTGCAGCACTTGTCTGCAAGGAGGGCTTTAGAAGTATTTAGGAATAGTTTTGGTCGTGACATACATGATGTGGACTTCATAAGGTGAATGCAAAGTGTTACTGAAGCTTGGGAGGTCTGTGTTTTACTGGGTGGTGCTAACCATTTCATCTCCCTGGTGGGGTGGCCCTGGCCAGCGGCTGGGCAGGCATGGTGGCCCTCAGCCACTCCCTCACTTCCTCCACCCAGTGTGATGGTGGGAGAAATAGGAAGAGCAAAAGCAAGAAAAGTGCTGTGTCAAGATAAAGGCAGTTTAATAGAATCCTAGAATCTCCTGAGTTGGAAGGGACCCATAAGGATCAAGTCCAACTCCTGGCTCCACACAGGGCCAGCCAAATCAGAGCATGTGACTGAGTGCATCGTCCAGATGCTTCCTGAGCTCAGTCAAGCTCAGTGCTGTGACCACTTCCCTGGGGAGCCTGTTCCAGTGTCCAAACACCCTCTCAGTAAAGAACCTCTTCCTGATATCCAACCTAAGCCTCTCCTGTCTCAGCTTCATGCCATTCCCTTGGGATGTATCACTGGTCACCAAAGAGAGGAGATTGGCACCAGCCCCTTTGTTCCTCCTCCTTGGGAAGCCATAGACAGTGATGAGGTCTCCCCTCAGCCTCCTTTTATCCAGAGGGTCCAAGGAACTTCAGCCAAGGGACAAAACAAGGGACTTCAGCCTCTCCTCATAAGACTTCCCCTCCAGACCCTTCACCATCCTTGTTGCCCTCCTCTGGACACTCTCCAATATTTTTATGTCTCTCTTCTACTGTGATGCCCAACACTGTGCACAGTATTCAAGGTGAGGCCTCACCAGCGCAGTGCAGAGCAGGAAGGAAAGAGAAGAAACCAGCAAGCAAAGCAAAGGCAGCCACTCAACACCTCCCACAGGCAGATCGATGCCCAGCCAGTTGCTGAACATGGGCTACCTTGGAAGCCAGCTCCTTGTCCCTCTTTCCACCTTCTTCTGCCTCAGTTTTTGTTGCCAAGCATGGTGTTACATGGGAATTTCTAGGCACTTGTAACCATTATATGGTAGAAAAAAAATAGGTACTGGCATAGATTTTCCCTGCTGGTCGTGCTTAGAGAGTTTGTTCTTCAGGAGGGTGTGCCAAACATGGGGATGTGGATCCTCAAGGAGGATAACTGGATGAGGGGTGGGCTTTATCTTCTCAAAAGAGAAACGAGCATTTATTTAAGCAAACAATGCAGTGAACCTTCCCATTCCGTGCCAGAAGAAACCTGGAGTTGCGACTACTTAAAAACCACTTTCTGCATCACAAAGCACCGCTCCACTCCCAGGGATATTTATAGAGGAAATTAGCACAACTTCTTGATAAATCTGCTGGATTAAAAAGTGATGCAGCTGGCAAACGCCGTTTCCCTTTTAAGCTGTTTGAGCATTTCTGTCATAACAAACATTGTCCCCAAATTGTGGCACCCTTTCCTCTCACAAATTTTTGAGCGGTGCTGGAACACACTCTGCTATGATTCCCTTTCATTTCTGACACCGTTATGTCATTTTATGGATTTGCGCTGACAGCATTTCATTTCGACATCATTAGAGCATCTCAACTGACTTTCCACACTGAGCACACCAAGAGAGTTTTGTGATGATACTGTACTAAGAACAGCTAGAATGCAAAATAACTCTGCTGAAGAGCAATTATTATGCTTGAACATGATCAGGTTTTCTTGCTTAAATTCTCAGCTGGTAGGGAAATTCGGTATTTTCTTTCTTTTAAAAATGGCCAAGAGATTCAAGGTATAGGTAAAGCTGGAGGATGCAGAGCGTGCCGTTAGAGAGCTTGGCAGGCTGCACAGCCTGCCATCGTGGCTAGCAAAGGTGGGCACAGTGCTCACCGAGACTCAGGAGTCAGTCCATCATCTTTAATCCTTCAGAAGTCAAGTGCCTGAGCTGGGCAGTGAGGTGCCTAGGTGCCTCAGTTCCTGTCAGAGGCAGCAGAAGGAACCAAAGAGGGTCTGATCCATCAGTGTTAGACCCGTCTCTTAAGACGTGATGAGATTTTGTGGGGATGTGACGGTCCGAACTGCAGAGGGAGCCTGAAGAAGTGAATTAGCCTCCCTGCCTAACTTTCAGGCAGTTAAAGTTAGGAGAGCCTGGCTGCACCCAGAGGGGTAAAGAAAGGCAACTGGAGAAAAAAGTCATGGTAGATCATCCCCCCAGGCTCCCAACCCATCACATTTTATGGCTTTCAGTGCCGTGTTTTACAGGTTCATGGCTGTGCAAGCCAGAGTGTGTGGTGAGAGAGCTGTCTCTGTGGTTTGCAGAGGAATCCTAGGATACACGTCTCAGCCAGGAGCCTCTCTCAGCCTCTGTGATGAAAGGGGAACCAATCCCACCAGAGATGCCCTTGCAGTGACATCCACAGAGGCCAGCAGAGTGGCCGCTCCAGGATCACCCATCTCTCTGGCCACTGCAGAGGGTGGCTCTGGTTCCCTGACCCCTGCTCCAAAACTTCCACCTGACTGTTCTCGTGCTCAGATCTGCTTTAAGTAAGGAAAGAAACTCAACCTCATGCACAATTCCATTGGAAATTAAATAATATTAAGCTCCAAATACAGCAAACCTTGGATTTATCAAAATGTGCAACATTCAAAATGTCTTCATTCATCTCCCTTATGGAAGTGTGTTCCAACACGGGCTGTTATTTTATCATCAAATACTATGTTTTTAAATTGGACCATTGGTGCTGGTGAGCCTATCCAGGGCATGCTTAGGAAGTGAGATAGATCAGTATTTCTACTGTCATTTTTAGATTAGTGATCCTCTCCCTCAGCCACTGCATTTGGTACAGTGGAGTCAGTCATTTCTTCAGGCTCTTTTGCAGTCATGGGAATTCTCCAGTCTCCGTAGTGTGTAGGTGCCTTTCTAACCTTCATTACACTTTTCCTCAGGTGAAACAAGGCAATGAGTAGTGTTACCTCCCCGGTTTGAGATGAAAAAACGAGACAGAGGAGACTTGCTGGAGCCCAGATTAAAGTCAGCTCTTTGGGCTCCCATATCCACCCCGCCAGTGTCACTGTCTCTCCACCTGTGTGTAGATGTCCTCAGGCAGATACAAAACTAGGGCTCTGTTTTCTTCTCCTTTACATTTTGTGTGTGTTTGACAGCCTCATGCTGCAATGAAGTAGTAGGTTGCCTGAAAACAGCGTGTACCTAGAAGTAGAAAATGTCCTGGTGTGCTTGTACTCAGTTAAATCTCAGTTAAATGTGCCAGCAAGCCCTGGCTGAGCGGGACAAGGAGCAGGAGTGTGAGGAAGCAGATGGGGAAGCACTGAGCTGGGAATACTGCTTTTCATGTTTCTTTTTTCATATTTATGGCTCAGCTAATGGAGATGAAAAAAAGTTACCTGAGGGCATTTCCAAATTATCTTATTCTGATGCCAAATCCCAAGTAAACGTGGAAGTCTGGAAGCATAGCACTGGGAGCTCTGCAGCCCCAGACCAGCCTCAGTGGAGTAGCGCAGAGTTTCTTCCATGTGCTTTGGAGAGTGAGCAGCAGTAGGATGCATGGTGTGAGTGTGGAGTCACATGTGGGAGATTGGGTATGTCACCTGTGTCTGGACCCATTAATAGTGTCAGGCTTGTATTTTGTCCCACTTTTTGAGTAAGGAAGGGATGAGAATAGAATATTGTTACAGACAAGTTCTGCACTGTGGATAGCTCCTGTATTTGCAAGTGAGTTTATCTGTGAAACAGCAGGTCATGCTGCTGTGATCATCATGACCCATAGTCTCACAGCCCAGAGGAAACTGCTGTGGTACCTATGGGTCACCACTGGGTATCCTTCTTCTCATCCAGAGAGAAGGTCTGGTGGGCTAGGCAGCCAAAGGGGGCCTCAGTTACAGGGTCTCTCTACCTACAGAATCTGCCCCCATCTGAACTTGGAAATAGCCCTATTTCCCATCTATAGGTGTGGATTCCCCATGGCTGGAAGTGTTCGATGTCAGGTTGGATAGGGCTTTGTGAAACCTCATCCAGTGAAAGATGGGCCTGCAGAGAACTGGAGGGGATGATCTTTAAAGGTCCCTTCCAACCCAAACCATTCTGTGATTCCTCCCCTTGCAAGAGTCTCCCAGGCCAGAAAGGGGCTTTGGTGTTTTCCGTGAGCAAGCAAGAGGATGAGTCACCTTCCTGGTAGCATTTCCCATAGCCATTACAAGAGAAGAACATCATTTATCACAGCATCATCTCAGGTTATTCCTGAGGTAGAAAATCTTGAGCGGAGAGAGCGACTCATGAGATGGAGCTCGTCCTTTCACATCCAAGCCCGCGCCTCTCAGCTGCCTCACCCCAACACAGATGTGCTGCGCCCAGCCTCCAGAAAACCTGATTCATGGCTTCATCCACAGCCCCTTGCCAGCAAGCAAGATTTCCATTGACTTCACTCAGTTTTGTGGCCGGCCCCTGGGACTCAAAACACATTGCAAAAGACCAGTTCTCTGGTGAATTTGTCAAGGGTCTCCTGTGTTGTTCGAGCCAGCAGAGCCTCGCTGGTTGCTGCCAGCAAGGAATTTGGCCCTACGTGACAATTCTGGATGTCGCAAGCTGACTTCACCCTCTGCTCATCCCGTGCTTCTTCTTTAGCTTGGGAAACGAGCTGTAATTCTGAGTGTAGCTTTTTAGATATCAAAGCCTGTTTACATTTGTTAAGTTTATGAAACGACAGTTAAAAAGAAAACCTAAAATGATATCTCTTGAGTTTTTGCTGATAAAAAATATGTCAGACTTTCTGGAAAACCCTACCTCTGGGATGACTGCCAAGTGTTTGCTTCTCTATTGCTACCATATTTTGACCTCAAATAGAACTTTCTAATTACATCACAAATATTATATCATGCAAATTAGGAAGCTGTTAACATAGTCCAGGATAAAATAGCTGAAAAATAACAGGCCGCAGCCACTTCCCATTACACTCTGAAGGTCTAAAAAGTTCTCAAGTATAAATCCTCAATTCTGCCTCTTTGAGTGCTGAAGAGCAGATGACCTCACAGCAAAGCAGGCTGGTTCCTTAAAGAAGCTGGCTAATCCATGAAACAGTTTTTTTCTGTCCTCTTCTGTTGGCATCTTTTGTAATAGTTTATTAACAATGATTTGTGTCCTGTTGAGTAAGCTGTGTTTGTATAACACCATTGGCATTACATTAACTGAGACCCAGGGTATTCTGCCTAGTTAGTCACAGATATCAAATGCTCAGAACTTAATTTTCACTCTTTTCTGGCTAAGCATCTTTAACAAACATTTTGCTGCAGGGTAGAAAAAAATAAAGTCCTTAATAGTCAACAGCATTGTTTGCAGGACTGGACATGCGTTTGCAGCCAGATGAATATGTTTGATGTGCTCTTGCGGTGGAAACACAATGACATCTGCTGGCCAATGCAGATGGCTGTAGGAGCATCCGCAGGAGGACAATGCAGAAATCGGCGCAGGCTCGACTCTGAGAGGAAGGGGGATGTCATCCTTCTGAGAGGCGGGATGATACATCAGGAGCATCAACGAATATATCAAGTAGTACGATGCAAAACAGAAAAATATACGGTGTTTTACTTATGTACCATTTGTATGGTGTTAGTTGAAGACCAACCAAACAAGCAAAACACTGGCCAAATCCTGTAAAGGTGCAAAGCCTCCCTGTTGTCTTCAGTAGTGGCTGTTAGATGAAAAGAGGACTTCAAGCAACTCACACTGGGTGTAACCAGCTGTAACCCACAAACAAGATCCAAAATGCACAAAGGTGCCTCCTCAGCTCTTGAAAAAGAGCTACACACAAGCAGGGGTTTCCGACAGCCTAACATGACACGGTCCTGATTTCTGTGCTGCCATTTGTGGATTTTTCTCTTAACCTGGTGCAATCTCTGTAAGTCTTGTGCAGAAAATTATACTTAATCAACCCCAAACACACAGTGTTCCAGCAGCAAGGTATTTCTCTTGCAAGTAGTGTTATTAAAAATAAATAGAGGAGGCAATCAAAACATGTCTGTTTCTGAGAACGTGAACGCTAAGAATAGTGAAGAGAATAAATTTCTTACCAGCTCACACTTCCTATGTTCAAAGTGTATCATTTTGAAATCCCTTGTCTTCCATCAGCTCTGCTCCTATAATTTTTAGTTCTGTTGCCTCAACAAGATGATGCAGTTCAGCAGAACCAGCACCTCTGAAAATCATCATACTCACTTTCTGAAATGGGCAGCCTGGGCCAATTTACTCAGTGAGCGGCACTGGGTTAGAAATCTTACAGTGTCAGCGTAGCATCCAGAAGAGGAAGATGCTGAGCTGAAAGGAAGGTTTTTGGCTCCAGTTGGTGGAAGCAAATCGATCGAGAGCTGAGGGATACAACACAGGCTAGATGCAGTCTAAGACTGTACGAGCTTCTAAGTGGTGAGAAGATAATCTAGGCTGTCCAAAGAGCAGCAAATATGGGTGATGTGTTGATACAAAGCTCTGCATTAAAGGCAGTCACCCTAATTCACGGAGACTTGAGTACGATTGCCTGCTGATTTTAGCGGGAAGTCAAGAACGTGCTCGAGGTGAAGCATCGTCTCGTAGGCACTGTTTATAGCATGAGCAAGCGGGTCCAGAACTCTGCACAATTTTGTGTGCTACTCTCTAACTTAGGCTTCATCTCTCAGAGAGCAGCAGAGGGAATGTGAGCAAAGGGGTAGCAGATTGAGCCTAATGCCACAATCCCACTACTCAGCTATGATCTTTTCACAGCGCTGTTTGCAAGGAAGAAAAGGGGAGAGGGGGGGAGACAGAAGAAGAAAAGGCAAAACACAGAGAAGAAAAAAAAAACCCCATAAGGTGTTAGTAGTTCAGTCTGTGATTATAAAGATCTAAAAATGGCCTTCCTTGTAACAATAAAACAGAAATCTGTGATAAAAATCATCTGACAGTCAAAACATTACAGAAAGTTCTTACCAGCACACAGAGCAGATGCATCCTTCTGTACATTGGTTTAGACTTTCCCTGCAGGGATGCAGGGATGCTGGCAGTGGGACAACTGTGGGCTGGATTTCCCTCCGCAAATAACTTCAGAGCATCAGAATTGGCATTTGATTCCTGACTGGCAGCATTCAGGATGCAGGACAAAACAGGAATGTGTGTATCTGCACAGCTGCTTGTTTGGGTAAAACATCCTGGGTTTTGGTTCTGAATGGCTACATTGTGCTGAGGGAAAAACCAACCAAGAGCAAGAAAAATGTCTTCCATATTTTATGATACGCGTAGCGTATTTAAACAGAGCTATTATGGGATGTGTACTTTCATGTTAAACATGGTGATGCCTAATAATGAATAAAAAGTAAATCAGATGCAGATTTTTGGGGTTCTGTCCTGCGTTACCACACCACAGTATGTTACCATACCGTGACTTCTGCAAGTGGTCATGTATGTTGTTTTCTTACTGCAGTGATCAACTGAGGTGTGGCCTGAAACTCCCAAGTGTGACACTCATGTGCCCGTTCAGTGTGGATAAACCTTCTGCCCTTTACGTTGGCAGGTGAGTGCACATGTGTATGTGTCCACATGTGTGTTCCACGATAGTTCTGGTTAATAATCAGTCTCTGGAGTCTACCCAGTTATTCTCTTCCCTTGTTTGACTTTTACTTATATTTCCCATGAACTTGGGTACATAGAAACTGTTAAGAAAAATATTTGTTCAGATAATAAACGGTGGAGGTTTTTGGTTTTTTTTAATCCAAATCCCAAAAATCTGCTGATTGTCTTGAATGGCAAGAAGACAGACAGCAGTAACCTTCGCTCTCCCTCCAAAAAGCATTGCACTGCCTGGGTTATTTATTTAAAAGGACACTGTGACGTCAAGCTGGGACCTAAAGATAGTAATTCTAAACATTTATTTTTTTTTTAACAAACCAAAGACATGTGAAGATATTTCTATGTTTATAATTTCCAGTGGATACTGGGGATTTTGGTGTATCTTTATTACAAATAAACATCTTCCACTTGCATTGGCCAGTGCAATGCAGACAATGCAGCCTTACACTGATGCATGGGAGTCTGGGAGGGAAAATTATGAGAAATTCGTTACTTAAACCTGAAACGAATTTTGTTTGACTGAGTTGGGAGAATGAGGAAAATACAGAGAGGGACTTAAATACTTGAAAAAAGTGGAGACAGAAGAACATCTGTCCTCAGGTGTGCCAGATAAACAGAGTGGGGAAGGGTCTTTTACATCAGTTTTTGTCTTCTTGACTTCAATACAGAGATCTGCTTGCAAATGTGGATGCATGAAGATGTGTCTTCTTCACATCAGTGTGTAGAGAAGACCCAGAGCACTTCACACACAGAGAGCTGCAGTCTCCATCTAGGCCTGTTTCACAAGCGAGATGGTGTTATTCACCTTTGGGTGCTCACTGTGACATATCCTGAAAGAATCTGCTTTTTGGGAGGACATGGCCTGTGCTGTCTTTTGGTCACTTAATTCAGACACCAGAAGTGATGAACACTGTTTCCAGCAACTTCTGACAAGCCCAAAGACAGAACTCCTTTGGGACACACAAAACTGGACAGAACCACCCAGGGGAGGGGTGAAGCCAGGAGAGGGAGCCGAGGATGTTGAGGCTGCTCTTGCTTTGACCTCTCATTGGCCCTGGGTTGTTGGCCCTTCTTTTTCTTCGGCAAGCAGGCAAAAAGGAGCCACTCACTGAAGAAGGAATGATTACTAGGTAGTGAATGAGTAAACTGTGGAATGGGTAAACAGCTTAGCCATGCTAATTATTCTTAGCAGCTTTTAGTCCTCATCCCCTTTTAAACATGCTTTTTTGCCCTGTGGCAGCACTCAGCTGCCTTCCTCCAGTCCTGCAGTGTGGCAGTGCTGAGATTTGACTTACCACCATCTGGAGGTGAGAGGGACGGAATATAAAACTTCTTTTTTTGCTAAACGAGCAAACACACGCAGCCGCCTTTGGCTCTTTCCCATCCCTCTCCACCCTGAAAAGACCAGAGAACGGAATAGGATGCATATAAAATATCCTTAAACCTGTGAGCATCTCCTGGTAGGTGGTGTTCAAATGACTTTTGAATGTTTCAGCATATCTTTAGTTCTCTTTGATTCTTCTGAGGTTATATGGGTGGTTACTGGCAGAATTATACAAATACAGTCTTCACAGCTCAGCAATCCTTGGATCCAGATTTGGAGTTCAATGTGGGTGGCATAGGAGTAAATGCCAATAAGAAGGCTAGGACAGGGTTGTTACTTACAAAAACTAAATGACTCAGTATAGAGCCTTTGCAAGCTGCAATTAAAGAGCCAGAAGAATATTTTGTAACTACTAAAGTGTAAGGGGGAAACCTCAGGTTTTTGTAATGCTGTTTTATTTCCCCTCTTTAATGAATGTTTTAATCTTGCCTTAAGACATACTTCTGTTACTCAATGTCAGTCAGAGACAATCAGTATCTTTCAAGTCGTTCGCTGCTAGGGGCATTGCAGCTCTACTGCGGGAACATCTCCCAGTTCATTTTAGGGTTAAGACATCAGATCTCAATACCTGCATGTTCCTTTGTCTACGGTGTACACAGAAAGAATTTACTAAACTTCCCATAGACTTTACATTGGTTTTGTATGGGTAACTTAGCACGTGATGATGAGGTATTGTCCATTAAGTTTTTAATAAGAATCACCACCTCGACACGGTGTAGATTAATACCAAGTTGTGCAAACCTCAAAGACAGTATGAGCTATTGGCTGAAGCATGAGTTGGGACTCAGGAAAGCCTTAAGTTATTGGACTGTCTCTGCCACCACCTTACTGAACTCCAGGTTTGCGGGGTATCTCAGATTCTCAAGTTTCCCATCTGTTGAATGGGGATGTAGTACTCACAGGCAATCTTGACGTAGCTGAAGGCACATTTTTAAATGCAAGCATGCAAAGCAATTGGTGAGTGTCATGTACACATGCACAGGGTACAGCTTATATTGAGGGAAGTACTGGCATGAGTTACCAGAAGAAAAAAAAAAAGTCCCTGTATTAAAAACCTTTAAAAAAAATTCTGATTAAAAAGTAAACCAGGGGAATATGGTTTGGGTACACTACTTCAGACCCATACGCATGTGTGTGCATATGGGCATCCATATGTGTGCTTGGAGGGGCACGTGGGCGTGTGTACATGTATATACATTTATATAAAAACAGGTATATTCATATATATGCACACACTAATTGCACAGACAATAGCTGAGCAGGAATTGAAAGCATTTACTAGGAGCAATAAAAATTATATTTGTTCTAGAATGAGAAGAAGAATTTTTTACTTTGTATGACTCTTTTTTTCTAATCAACCGGTAGTTAAGTATTTCTCAGCTGGCTGTTTACCAGACTTCGGTGACATCAGTTTGGTCAGCTGAAGAGCTGAGCTCAGGATCAGACTGCAATATACACATATTTCATGGGATTTGTGTCTTCAGAGCTGCTTGTGAAAAAACAAGAACCCAAATCTGCTATAAGGGAGAGAGGAATTACTCCAAATTTGCACCGTGAACTGTCCTGCAATCATTGTCATGGCTGAGTTTTCAAGACCATCATCACATCACAGTGGATTTCAGAGCACATTAAATGCAGTCCTCCCAGGAAGGTTGAAAAGAAAGGGTATTATGGAAGACCTACTAGACCAACTGACTTCAGACCTGCATGGGTAATGTTGCCCCTGGCTCTGATGAGGTATAACAATTTTGAAAACATGTTGGAGATGCCTGTGGATTTGAAAGCACTTTGAAATCTAGGTCTTAAATGAGAAGTTTTGCTCCCAGGGCATAACTTTGAAGACAGAGCGCAGGAAGACAGTAAATGAGTCACAGCAAAGCCCTCTGGAAGCTGTGAAGAGCACAATTTTTGATATATGAAGCTGAACAACAGAAGGGGTACACTTCTTCTCCTTTTGAAGAATTTCTGAAGTATTGATCCCCTCCAGTACAGCTGATGGTATGCTTCTGCTCCTCCACACATAAAAATAAAAAAATAAAACATGTTCCCTCGAACGCAGTAAGACTTGCCAGATATTAATGCTGGGATATTTTTTTAAAGGTGGGCTTTATTTGGGGTATCCATTTCTTAAGCAACCTGACATTTGAAACACAGACTGTACCCTAGACCTGGACGAGGTTCTCTTAATTTTTCAGTGTGGCACATGAAGCGTTTGAAAATTAGAGCTTTCAGAAAAATCGGCTGTCCTACAGAATGCAGTTCTCACCATAAGCTGTGCAACATTGCAAACAGTGTACTTTCAAGACTTATTGTCAAGGTTTTAAAAATAGACATTATTTTCTATTAATTAAGATAAAAGAATTAATGAATATAAATTAATTAATTAATATAAAAATGTTATGCCTTGCATATGGTGAAAAAAAATAATAGGAGAATAAAGTCTCCAACTTTTTCCTTGTGAAGAGCTTGTGTCCATGCTGCTACCTGTGGTGTTACACTGAAACAGTTAATTTTTTTCCCTAGGGCTTGCCTTTGCAATGGAAGGGCTTTGTGCTTCCTGTAGCACCTGGAACTGCTACTGCTCCACAGTGTAAAGAACAAAATAGCATTCAACATCTCAGCGTAAAATCAAAGCAGTGAAAAACCCAACTACCGCTTTCACAAATCAGTGTGGAGTTTGTATGGCTAACTGACTTGTTTTTCAGTCTAAAAATGATCCTGTGGCACCCTGTAAATAACTTTTGTTTTGGTTAGTGCGAAGCCATAATTCACGAAGCAAGCAGCAATAAACTCATTATTAAAACCCATATTTCACAGAAGTGATCATTTCAATGCAAAGAAATGCAGCGTGCCTTTTGATTCTGCCTTCAGGTGGTTTGGGAAGGGGGCGGAGGGAGGACTTGATGAACAGCGATAGTGCTGTTGGATGAAACGCGTTTAAGGAATCTCGAGTATTTATGTTAAAGCTACCCTTTTTTCATGTGGTATCCTATAGTTCCATCCTGAATCTCAGCCATTAATATGTGATGTTATATCAAGAAACCACAAAGGAAAATCCTGACTACCAAGCAGTGTAATACTAAATATTACCCAGGATGAGTAACCATCCTGATACCCCCCAGCCTGCAGCCTGGTGCCGAATTTCAGGGTAGGGAACACAACAAACTGACACAAGCAGTTACAGAGCTACACAGTTTTGGTTGGCTTTGTTTCCCTCATTGATTAAAACATCAGAAACTGGATAGACACAAGAGATCCAGTGCTTCACATCAAAGGTGATGCTAAGTGTTTCAGTGCAAGGCCAGTTAAGTATTCCCATACTTGGCCAGTATAGTTGTCCTGGTCAGACTGGATGCATTCAGAGGGCTATCAAAGGGCTAGGAAGAGCCTGAGATGGGACACATGCTTTGGCTTTGCTGATTGGATATTGTTTATGCCAAGATGATGAATGACGTTGGGTTACGTGTGCTTCATTTGAAACAGCAGATGATGACCCAGATTCATGAAACGTTAACTGTTTTAAAGCAAAGCCTTGAACCCGAAACTCGTAGCCTCTGAGGAAGTTAAACATCCAAACACCCTCAAACAATGACAAAATTTATGTTTGGCTTCAAATATTGCATTTCAGCTCTGATTTCTGCTCTGAAGCATGCAAAGCAAGTGTGCACCTCCCACAACCAGTGCAGTCAACCACTCTGTTTCTCTCCCAGTGGAAGGGTATGGGCTCTCACACCAGTGTGACCCACACGGCTCATGCTTCACTCGTGGCATATGGTCTGCCATCTATACATCTTAAAAAACCCCACAGAAAGAAGAAGGGATTTCCAATTGATCTGAGACTGGTTTACTTGGTGGAGGGAGGGAGAAAGAGAAAGCCATGTCTTCTTTCCAGTCCCCTTTGCCACAGTACTGCTGCCAAAACTGAAGCAGCCACACAGAGAGCTGAGGAAACTTTTAAAACTTAATTAGGGAAGAAAGCAAACAAAATAATACTATAGTGTGTTTACTTAGAGCTGCAATGCTGCCAGAGAAACCACATAGCTTGCATTTGTAAGCTATGCTTTTCATATAAAACTTATTTAATTAAAACAGGAGACAGGACAACAAGCTTTCTTCTAACTTTGTTTAAACACATGTTTGTGTTGTGTTTTAAATTCCCCTTGGGTTAATGTGAAGCTGGGCTAAAAGCTTAGAAGTGATGTAGCTTAGCTAGTTTTATTCTCTCCGTTTAGACTTTGGGGGCTGACAGCATGTCATCTGGAGCTCCCAGGATCCATGAATGCTGTTGTGCAGAAGGGGTTCACTTGTGCTCTCCTCCTGATGCTCCGAGGCTGAGCCGTGGTTTTGCATTCACACACATATGGACTTTTCTCCAGCTTTTAAAAAGTATTAATTTATTTAGTTTGGCCATCTTCCCCCTTGTTCTGGTGCAACCATCTCCCTCTGTTACAATCATCAACATAACAATTCCTGTGCTCTTTTTGTGTCCTTCTGGAAGGAATTTTAATGGGTTTGTGGAAGCATCTTAGCACAGCTTACATGCTTAAGTTTTACAATGAAAAACCAGAAAACAAAGCTTTACCCATGAATGGTGCACACTTTATATTGTATTTAAAATAGCAAGAAATGCTCTCTCAAGCTGTGCTTTTGTGACTTAATGGAAGAATATTGCATCTTTTGGAGATTTTTAATGTGGTTGAACAGAACAGCACATGTGGCAGAGGAACCAAGTGGATTAGTAGTGTGTTTACCAAAAAGATTGTTCATAAAAGGAGAAGACACACAGTGATTCCAAATATTGACATTTTGCAATTTCTGTTTGAATTTTCAAAAGAAAAATAGTTTTGTGCTTAGGGTTTGCATGGCAAGGTTTTGGTTGTAGTGGTGGTGGTGATGGGGACCACAGGGGTGGTTTCTGTGAGAAGCTGCTAAAACTTCCCTTAGGTCTGACAGAGCCAATGGCAGCTGGTTCCAAGACTGACCTGCTGCTGGCCAAGGCTGAGCCCATCATCCACGGTGGTAGTGCCTCTGGGATAACATAGTTAAGAAGGGGGGAAAAAACCTGCTGCACAACAGCAGCCAGAAGAGAGGAATGAGAAGATGTGAGAGCATCAAGTCTACAGGCACCAAGGTCTGTGAAGAAGCTGGGGGTTGAGGTGCTCCAGGTGCCAGAGGAGAGATTCCCCTTCAGCCCGTGGAGAAGACCATGGTGAGGCAGGCTGCCCCCTTGCAGCCCATGGAGTACAATGAAGGGGTGGAGATTCCGCCTGTAGCCCATGGAGGACCTCACGGTGGGGCAGGTGGAGGCATGTGAAGGCCTGTGACCCCATGGGAAGCCTGCTCTGGGGGCTTCTGTTTTGCTTGGTAATAAATTATTTTTTTCCTAAGTTGAGTCTGGTTTGCCCGTGATGCTAATTGCTGAATGATCTCTCTCTGCCCTTATCTCGATCCATGGGCCTCTTGTTGTCTTTTCTCACCCCTGTCCAGTTGAGGAGGGGAGTGATAAATCAGCTTTGGTGGGCATCCAGCCTTCAGCCAGGGCCAACCCACCCACCACATTTTGTAATATAGACAATCTTTTGGGTGTTTTCTTTGAACATTGAAAACATTCAGAATTAAGGACAAGAAAGATTTCCTGCTCACCGTCTGATTTGGCACCACGGCCTATAAATGAAGGTGTATGATTTTTTCTCTAAAAATACCTTACCTGTCATTACACCAAATTTTGATGCTCTTTAATCATTCATGGAGTTGAACTCTTCTAGAACATTTCAGCTGAACAGTAGATGTTTCTGAAAATGAGATTAAACCCTCACAGGTTCTTTGTGATCCTTCTCCCTTTCTTTCACAGCCACTTACCTGAGAAGTGCTGGTGCCTCATTGTTTCACAGTCTGGCACTGGACTAGGGAGAGAAGACTTGCAGAGAGGAACATGGGGAGATGGCGAGCAGGAGGGTCCACATACGAGGCTGGCGCTCCTCCAGCATGAAGCTGCCTACATTTGGCTCACTGCAAAGCTCTGCTTGCACATGTTCAAGCAGAAACTTGATAGAGTTTGGCAGCTAAATTCTCTGAAGATTTCCAATACACTTGGCATCTTTCAAGTCTGCAGGAGGCAAGCAGAGCTTCCCCAGGAACTGCTTCTTTTGACTATCAAGAAAATTTGTTTTGGATGATACAGATCATATGCTTCAGATGAAAGAACAAGAAATCCTGCAATGAATGAGCAGCTCAAGCATAAACTGAAACAAAGCAGAACTTCCTTTTAATGTCCAAAAGCTATCAACGCGCCGAACATGCAACTGACTGAAAGTCCAGAAACAGCTGGCTGACTCTTCTTCAAAAATCATCAGGTACTTTATTTATTGCATCCTACTCTGGGATGCACCCATGAGTACCTGAAGCCATCTTGATGAGTTACACCAAACAGCGCTTATTATGGCATCTTTTTTTTTTCCTCACTGAAATGGAGCTTTTAAATGAAAACATCCCACCGTGCTCTCACTGCTGTGCCCTGCTGACCAGCCTGGGGCACCCAAGCACAGCCTGTGTGAAGAATCACAGAGTCACAGCATGATAGGGGTTGTAAGGGACCTCAAAAGATCATCTAGTCCAACCCCCCTGCCAGAGCAGGTTCATCTACAGCAGACTGCACAGGACAGTGTCCAGGCGGGTTTTGAATGTCTCCAGAGAAGGAGACTCCACAACCTTTCTGTGCAGCCTCTTCCAGTGCTCTGCCACCCTCACAGTAAGAAGTTCCTCCTCATGTTTAGTGTAACTTCCTATATTCAAGTTTATGCCCATTGGCCCTTGTCCTGTCACTGGGCATCACTGAAAAAAAGACTGACCCCATCCCCCTGACACCCACCCTTCAAGTGTTTGTAAGCGTTGATAAGATCCCCACTTATTCTTCTCTTATCTAGGCTAAAAAGTCCCAAGTCCCTCTGCCTCTCTCGGTAAGAGAGATGTTCCAGTCCCCGAAACAACTTCATAGCCCTTTTTTGTACCCTCAAGAACCCTGGTTTCACCTGGGCCAAGCATGGACAAGCAGTTATCTCTGCAGCCAACAGCAAACGTGACCCGTATCTTCATCAACGTGTATCTCCCCAAGCCCCGGGGTAAGAGCTGTCCACGTTTTAACAGCATCCATGTATAACAGTTTGCATGTCCAACTTTTTTGCTGGGACTGATCTTGCTCCTGTCACACCAAGGACAAGATTCTACCCCACGTTGACAGAGACGAAATCATCCCGTGGATCTCCCAATTACCCACAGCTTTTTCTGAGTCATTTATGGAACTATTCATTTTGCAGCTGTTTCCCACACCGAAGGGATGATTCCGTGTCTTTTTACTTTATGAGGCACACTGGAAGATGCTACAAAATATTCAGCAGGCAATTTGTGACATCGTAACAGATCTTTGGCTTGGATTCTGCATCAGAAAAGTCTGCCTTGGTCTGGAATAGTATGCAAAAAGGAACTGCCTTGAATCTATGTAAATATATAGAAAGTTTATTCAAAACGTCATCGTTATGGAGAGATGCAGTTTCGTCATGATCTGTACAGTACAAAAATAGGAAACATAGGTCAGGACTATATATATTAATAACAGAAAAACAGACTGTACTTGAACATTTTCCTGCAGTTTGGAGAAGAAGATTGAAGAATATCCTGGGTTTTTAACAGTTGACAATACAATTTAGCTTCGTCAGGACTACCAAGGGTTCTGGGAAGGAGTATCACATCACTGCACTCTATATTTAATCATTTATTTTGATTCACAAAAAGAACTCCTCTCAGGATGCTCTTGATAATTTTAAAAATTACAGCAATTATAAAAGCTCAATAAATACTTCATCTTCTTTAGTCAACACATTACTGATTAAAAAAGCCCCAACAAACCCAGCAGAAATCCATGGAAATATTCCTCCTGCCTTCCTGCAGTTGGAGTAGGACTGCGGCAAACAACACGGTCACTCTGGCAGATCCACAGAGTCAAGGTCTGTCTTCTACTTTTTATTGATTCGCTGCTAGCTCAGAAGGATGGCTAGGCAGACAGAGCACGTTGCACCTGTGCTTTACCACATATTTCTTGTGTAGCCAAGGGAAAAGACTAAGCCATGTAAATAAAGACTTAGTATATTGGCTAAGCCACTCTGCATGCCTTTGTGGTGCCCTATGGTGGAACTGATACTGTCTCCCCAGACCCAAAGGTGCCATGGAGTATGGCACAGAGATACTCTGGTATCTTTGTGGGATCCACTCTGGTTTCAGCATAACTAACACTGAGCCAGCACTCAGAAGCCCAGTTGGATACAGAAGAAGCCTTTATGGGGTATCTAAATCACATATACGCCAGTGCATCCTTCCATTGACAGCTGAAAATAAGTAGGGATCAATCACCTCCACTTGCCTAAAAGTGGTGGGTTGAATCCCCCCTTCCTGAGGTGCTGTTTCTTTGGTGCAAACTCTCTCAGGCCATGGAGTGCTGGGGGTGGCAGCACAGATGCCCCAGTGCCTGGCACAGAAGTAGTGCTGCCTAGAAGCATGGGCAAGCACCTGCAAGAGACAAGCGGAGTTTCACTCACGCATGTTAGCTAAAACTGCAGCTGGACCCAAGCTGTGGCAGAGATATTTTGAGTACTGATGATTGGGAGGTCATGATATAAAAATAATACCTCTAAGACCTTATTATATCTTGAGTTTTGATGGCAAATCCTTTTGTGCCAATACACAAGGGGAATGACATTCAGCTGCCTCCGTAGCCTTGCCACATTCTCTGACAGTCCAGAGCCCTTTGAGGACTTGAGGATATAAAAATTGTTAACAGGCAAAACCTGACAACTTAGCCTGTTAGTAGACAGCTTGCTGAGCTTACAGCTCTATCTGCTGCTCCGTGGGGAATTTACTGGCAAATTCCTCACTCCTCCAGCATCACCTAGGGAAGGTGCAAGGAGGAGGCTCAAGACCTGAAGCTGAAGCAGCTCCAGAGGTGCACAGATGTTGTGGGAATCCTCCTCCACTGGGTAGGAACCACCTGCCCCAGAGGATGGGCAAAATGGGTTTTGGTCACTGCAGACAGAAAGACAAAGGTGTAAAAAATGTTGACGGTCACAGGCCTGGCTGAAGCAGCCTGGTTAGTGCAGGAGCCACAAAGCGAGCTCCCAGCAGAGGGCTTAAGCAGGCCACGAAGGAAAAGGAGGAGTAGAAACCACCACACAGGGTGGAAGGAGCAATCTCTACATATGCAACTTAAGTATGGTGGTCGTTTTATAAAGGCAGACTTAGATAAATTCTGTAAATGAATGCACCCTGGGATGATACCAAGGAATTGCATCACTGTGAATAAAGCCAATAAAGCAAATCAGTTTTTAAATAAATCTTTTAAAAATTTGAACATATTGAAGGGCACAGGGGTAGGCAAAATGCATTAAATGCAGAAATCCTTCCTCAAATAAAAGTCTGCAGAAAATACAGTTTGAAAAGAGAGCAAAAGAAATCAATTTGAGGATCATGCCAGCCCTGCCAGGGCCTGTCTGCCCACCCTGAAAGTATTGCAGGCAGGAAGAGGACTGGAAGCTGCCAGTGAGAAAAAGTGAAACTATAACCTTTTCCCTTTATTTCATTAACTTCTGTGTTACTGGGAACTTCAGTTTTCAATCAGCAAAGTGCTTGGGAGAATAAATAAACATCGAGAAATACTAACGAGCTAAACATGCTGTAGTTCGGTCTTTCATTTCTTGCTCACATATAATGACTCAGGCTTTTGACAAGGCAAGTACATTTCTATGACACTTCTGAGCATTCTGGAAAAGCTTAATGCTCCCTGGGCCTATGGAAATGTTTCCTTTTCGTTTTGAAGCGTTAATGATTTGACTGGCTGGAAGGAGCTTAACAGGCACCCGTGATGAGGCAGGGCTTTGGCCACTGCTGGCACCGCCTGATTTTCAAGCCTTTTTTTCCAAAATATCCACGACTGTTGACCTTTGATTTTTTTCCATGTGGGTGGGTTGGATGTGATGTTAGACGGCTGAAAAAGCTTTATGGAGAGTGGGGGAGCTGCAGCTCGGGCTGCAAGTGGGAAAGCACGAAGTGGGAGCTTGGTGATAACAAACGTGGCTGCACAAAGTCCTGAGCAGCCCCTCAGAAGCCGTGAGATTTTTTACGTCTCCTCTCACCCAACACGTAAAACATGCAGATAAGGAAAATTTAAGGCCATGGATCTCGGGTTTAATGAAATAATTAATCCGCACCAAATTCTACGCCCGTAGAAAGGGCTCAGCTCTGCTTTCTGCCACATAAAGCAGACGCTTAGTTTCACCACAAGATCCGGCCCTGCAGCCGACGTGCGGTACTTCCCTCCCGGTGCCGAAAAGCCGCGGCCCGGCGCTCGGCCCCCTCGCCCCGCCCCCCGGTACGGCCGCCTCAGGGCTCCGCCGAGCCCCGCTTCGCCACCGCCATGCCGGGTGGTGCGCGGGCTCTGTACCGGCGGATCCTGCTGCTGCACCGGGCGCTGCCTGCCGCCCTGCGGGCGCTGGGGGACCGCTACGTGAAGGAGGAGTTCAGGAAGCACAAGGCCGCCGGGCCCGCCGAGGCCCAGCGCTTCCTGCGGGAATGGGAGGCAAGTGCCCGCCGCCCCGCGGGGGTCTGACCGGGGCGGGCCGCCACCCTTGGGGTGGCTCCGAGCATAGCCCTCGTTGCCAGCCGGCGCTGCGCAGCCGCCGCCTGCCTGCCCCGGCCTGGATCGGCCGAATTCCCCGGTGCGCAGCGGAAGCCCAGGCGCGACCCAGACTCCCGCCCTGGTGAGGGGGAGCGGCCTCTCGCAAACCGGCCTTTAACCGGCGGCCGGACCCTGGCTCGGCGTGTGCCAGCCCTGCTGTTCCCTGCCAGCTGCCGCTCGCGTCGGTTAAGGGTGTGTGTGTGCGCCGTAGCGAGGGAGGTGGAAAATGCCTGGTAGCTCCTTCGCTGCTGATTGCCACCGAGGTGACGATTGCTGGTTCGTGTGCTCGGAGGGCACACGCGTTGCAGAGCGGTAACATTCCTTGTGCTGCAGGTTGTCTTTTGCGGGGCTCCCCTGCTTGCCTCGCCTACCTGTGAACACCTTCCTTAGGAGGAAAGGCTGAGGGAGCTGGGCCTCTTTAGCTTGGAGAAGAAGAGACAGAGAGGTGACCCTACTGATGTTTATAGATATGTAAATGGTGAGAGGAGGATGGAGCCAGGCTCTACTCAGGGATGGCCAGCGACAGGACAAGGGGCACCGGGTACAAGCTGGAGCAGAGGAAGTTCAATGTGAATATAAGGAGGAACTTTTTCCCTGGGAGGGTGACAGAGCACTGGAACAGACTGTCCAGAGAAGTTATGGAGTCTCTTTCTCTGGAGACATTCAAACCCCACCTGGATGCATTCCTGTGTGATTTAGTCTAGGTGATCCTCCTCTGACAGGGGGGTCGGACTAGATGATCTTTCGAGGTGCCTTCCAACTCCTAACATTCTGTGATTCTGTGTGACTGTACCTGTGCATGCACAAGGGTGCATAACAAAATGTCAACAATTACATCGTTATATATGCTTATATAAAAATGTACACACAAGAATATCTGTATAATTTGTAATAATACATTATATAAAATGTGTGTATGTATATAACTATACGCATAGCTAATTGTGTCATTATAATTAGCTAAATACATGGGTAGAAATAGCCTCCCCATGACCTTGCATTTAAGTTTGAGTGACATTTTTTCCGAGTGAAAAACTCCCCTGTGAACATTTGTTTCTCAGGTCACCCCTCAGCCCCGTGCCGCTCCTCCTGAATGCAGTGCTTGGGCAGAAAAGCAGGTCGCTCGCAAGTGATGAGGATGTAACAAGTTTCAGGAGCAGCAGAGGAGGAGAGAGTCTTTGAGGTGCCTTCCTCACATGCTTGAACTCCAGCAAGTGGTAGCATATTCATAGACCCCAAAAAATCCACACAGATATTAAAGGCACTTCACAGACGAAGAGATTTCAATTAGAGTGTGAAATCACCTGCAAGAGACAGATCTATGGACAAGCTTCCCAGTAATGCTCATTCTCACTGAACTACTAGTGGTTTGGTAGCAGTTTTGAATCTCCAAACTATTTTCCTTTGTGGAAAAAATATTTTCTGCCTTGGAAGCTGTAGGTGTCTAGTGCTTCCCCGTTTGCAGACAGAAGGGTAGCGGGGGGAGATCTGACCCAGGTCTTCTACCTGCTGTAGCTGAAACCTTGGGGGTAAAGCACTCCATTACCCTTGCACTAGGGTGTCAGGAACCAGCAGGGAGAACACTGCTTGGTGTTCTCTTCAGAGGAAAGGGATAAATGTATTTTAATAGCTTCTTGCCAACTGCTAGATCCTGAAATCAGGACAATTTTTATCTGCATCTCAAATACCTGATGATACTGTAATTCTCAATTGCTGTTTAGTTGATGTTGCCAAAATGTTTCCATGTCGCTGCTTCCAATTTTAATATGATCTAAAAAGACAAGTTACAGGTTACTATTTTCAGTGCTAAAAATCTTCCTTAAAATAGTTCTAGAAAAGGAAGAAAGTTTTCACATTGAAATATCTTTAGCCCTTTCTGTGAAGTAGAGAAATAGTGAACATGTCTCAGTTTCAAAATGTGTCAAAAACAGATTGTAGGGATAACTGGAAAAAAATACACTACAAGGAACAGAAGTCAGATTTTGAAACCTGAATTTTAGTACCACTAGCTGTGATGTTCAAGGAAAGGAAAGTAATAACTGAGTGTGCGTGTATAAAAAACTTTGCAAGCATGTATTCTAACAAGGTGCTGGGAAATATTAGCAGATAGTTAATGTGGCTTGTCTGATCTTTAATTTTTGTTTTGTTCTGGGATTTTTTTTTCTCCCTCAAATAATAATCTATTTCAAGGGTGGAATTTAAAACAGACTTTTATGCTGTACTGTGGTTCCCAGACCCTTGAAAACTTGAACTAGATAACTGAGGAAAGTGGGCTGTTGATAACTTGGATTAGGTAACAAAGGAGGAGGCTCAAATTCTTGTTGGGAGTCCTCTTTGCACCCTCCCTGGGCAGCATGGCACTCTTTTAATAAGAAGTAGGCTGGAGGCTCTAGAATGGTTCTTGCAGAACATACCAGCATACCTGCGACGTGACCCGTTCTTGACTCAGGCGGTTAGCACTGCACGAAGCTGTGATACGCTGCTTCACGTGCATGAACCTTAACTGTACATATTGTCTCCATATCTGTTTTTATGATTTTGCCAAACAAAATAAATCATGACAACATTAATATAAAATGATGTTTATATTCCCTGCTAAATTTTAGCCATTTTAAGGGGAAAAAAAATAGAAAATTATAGCCCTGTTAACAGTATTTTGGCATGATGCACATTTCAAGTGTTTTTCTTCCACATTTGCTTGTTCATTAAGGTACATGTTTACCTTACTGGATGCACTTTAGTATTGTCAATATCCAGCTTCCATCAGGAAAAGTTCTTTCCTCATGTCTTCTATTGCATGTAGAGTGTCTGGTGTGGAGTGGTGGGATGTCTCATATTACAGAAAAAAAGTATTAATAATTTCATATTTAAATAGTACATCTTAATGTATATTCACTGGAGGGTAATGATTATGGATATTATGTTTCTTGACTTTGAATAAGGACTTTAGTATGAAGTTTAATCTTAATAAGCCACCCCACATGCTTTTTGAATGAAAATTTAACAGGATGACTTATTTTAACATGAAACTACTTGACTTTTGTTAAAACTCTTCAAGCTTTTTTCGGTAGTCAGACCTTCTTTGTGTGCTTGAATATACTACTTCATAGTCTGTGTTTGTGGTAAGCTTTCTTGTCCTACAATTTGGTTTCTATTTACTAATTGTTTAGTTAACAGGCCAGGCATTTTAATTGTATTATAGTTGTGCTAAATGATTTTTTTTCTTCCCTTTGTCTTTGAATCATGCTGATTCAATGAAACTGGGTGCATTGATTGTTTATCAGAGAAAATAAGCGAAGCAAATTTCCTTTATTTCTTGTGAAATGCGGTGAAAAACGTGTAGGATTTTACTGTTAAAACCTTTAACAAGACCTCTTAAAGGAACTTTAAGTTTACAGGACATTAAAGCAATCATAGCTTCTAATGTGCCGTATTTCTTTAATATTAGGTTCTGTCGATGGCTTTTGGGAGGAGCCCGAATCTCAGTGCAGGAACTGAATGCTCAGCCTGATTCTCAAAACAGGGCTACAGGCATTTTGAATATCCTTACAGTCCACTAAACCACAGGTGGAACACTAAAGGGAGATTTCTAAGATGAACTTTAAAAATAAATGGGGGGGGGGAAGAGCTAAAAAGTTCCCAGACTATATTGGTTTAGCATGTGAATGATTTGTATCATTTTCATGTAAAGGACATGAGAAGGGATCCCCTTGTTTGCAGTGCACAGAAATTGGTGCTAGAGCCCAGCTGCATGGATGGCTAATGTCATTTTATGGGAAACCTGAATTGACCCGTTTGCGTTTACAAAATAGGGAAACTATCCTTTGAATATTCTTGGAAGGGTTCTTAAGTGAAAAAGACCAATAGAAATGATCCTCAAGTATGTATGCATCTATATAAAAGAAGAGTGACACCACATTTTTCCTGTCATTGGTATCAGATCGATGCTTCTAGAAACCTGCTGGAGAGTATTAAATGGGGGTTGCAAAGAAAGCAAGCTTTGTTGTTCAGGAATTAGGGTTGTTCAGGTAGATTCAAATTAAGTATATAAATTATTAATATAGGTTCCTTTCTATTTTCTAAATATTTAATATTTTAATTAAAATAATTGGTACTCATTTACAGGAGATGGCTGATATAATTAGATTGATAGTGATTATTACCTTGGAATGCCATTGAATTAATGTTGACAGATAGATAAGTGAATTAGTTCAACAGTCTTCTAATATGGTAGCTGATGAGAATGCTTCCTTATGAATAGGTAATATTAAGATAATATTGATTACTTTATTCCAGTTTACAGATGATATAAAATGGATAATATTCAGCTGACTAATTTCAGTAATCATTTGTTTTACATCATTTAAGTAAATTCTTCTTTTAATTCTGAGAAAGACCATTTTGTATTTAGCTTGTTTAAAAAGCATGACCCTGAAGATGGGAAGGTCTGGACTATCTTGAGATGAGCAGAATCATTGTGCAGGATTACATGGCATTTTCTCACATCTAATAAATTGAATAAATTGCCTTTGAAATGCTTTGTCCACTCTTGACTTTGAAAGCCTTTTTATAAGCTTTCAAGTGAGCTGATTCTGATGCTGGCTGCTGTATACTCTGAAGAAAGGTGACTTTTTTTTTTTTTTTTCATTCCTGATAACAAATCTGGGCATTATATTGGCAAAATTAAGGCAGGACTGTATCTTTCTGTCTGGAGAACCTGGCCATGTAGGCTTTCAAGAATGGCTAATTTTTTGCATCAGTATGATTTTTATATGATGCAAATAATTGTCAGTCATCAAATTTGTTTTCAATTGCCTATGTCACTTGGAGTAATTTAGTTTTCTGGGATGACTGTGGGATGGTCTGATGATATTACCCAGGACATAGTTGTCCTGGTACATCTTTTTCTGCTCATGAGTGGATACGCTTACAGAATTTTTCGCTTCTCAGTTCTTTGGGCCAGTGTGTTCTTCCATCCGCTGCTTGATTTATTTCTGAGCGTCTGACATTCACAAAGACGTTGAGGTGTTGAAAGTAGAATTTGAAGAGCAAATAGCCAAAGAAAGTTGGATGGGTGGAAAAGGAAGCTGTGGCTACTACTGGAGGCAGGCTGGGGAGGGAATGGGTGGTGTGGGTTGCCCTTTGCACTGCCGTTCAGCAGATGCATAGGTTGTGTGAGTCCAAAACCGCTGCTGACTTTCTATATTCCGCTCTCAGTTTCAGTGAAGTATGTTATAGAAGTGATCTTTTCTTTACCTGACAAAGAAATACATTTTTTTGGAAGTGAAATATGACTTTAGGGTTTTTGCCATTTTATGACTTTTATTAAAGTTGTGAAATAGGATTTAAGAATAGTATTTCATTGTAACATTACCGGATACGTTGGAATTTGCTTTTAGTGATTTTTATGGCTATCTGGATGAAACCCTTCTTATTAAGAGTAAATTCCTACTGAGACTCAGGTATTTAGCCCCCACTTAGGGTGTTCACTGGGTATTAATTTGTAAGAACTAAATTGGAGACAATTTCCTCTATTTTCTTTGATATTTCTGAAAAGGCAGGAAAGAATTTCTCACTTTTCTGAGAGCTGCAGAGTTGTGGCTGACAAATTGAAGAGCATGTGGGATTGGGGTATGACCAGCCACAGGAAATCAGCCGCCTGCTATGACCTGGTGGTCCTGGTGGCCTGCTTTGCTCTAAGATTTGAAATCTACCTGTGTACGATGGCAATTTTGCCTTGGTGCACCCATGAGTTGCTGAGTTTCCTGAACCAGCATTCATGTGAAATTGTCTCTTTGAAAAAAATCCAAACAATAAAGGCAAAGGTTGACCACTTGGATTCATATAGCTAAGCTTCTTGGTAATAACATCCTTGTCGTGTGCTGCCATCCCTTCCATCCTTTCAGTGCTCCTTCAGGTTTGGTTTAGGAAGGAGGAGCTAATGTCCATTCATCTTGCATGGAGAATCCAGGTGGTCTGGGAGGTTTCTCATGCAGGGAGACTTGGGATAACCTGATGGATACCTGCTGGCTTGCATGTGGTGCACACCCATCATGGGAAGGGGTATTCAGAACTTGTCTGGAAAGTGGCATCCTTCTCTTTCAGATTCAACTGCCCACTGCTATGGCCAGTTTGGGTGCTGGTGCCCCCTCTCCCTCCTC
>VZTU01017031.1:72919-88975 GCA_013400835.1 Zapornia atra | reverse complement strand
GACTTAAAGGCAAATATGAAAGTTTGGTTTAGACCTTTACTATATTTTCCAAATTCAAAATTTCATAAGCTGTGGCATCACTACTCTCAATATTTCTGTTGTGTTACTGTGCCAGTTATCTCTATAATATCTGTGATTGCATGTAGCTGGTCAGGTGGCTGTCCTGACAACTGTGCCTGCAGGAAATACTATCTGAGTTGTTGGGGTCACATCAGTTGGTAATGTCAGTTGCTTGCATGTGTCAGCCACCTCAGGTTCTAATACATCGCATGGAAATTTCCACAGGAGTGATGGATCTGTGTATAAATATGTGGTGTGCAAATAGGTGTTTACACTTCAGATGATTTGATCATCACATGTATTGGTGAAGCATAGAACATGCCTTTGATAGGAAAAGTCCCAGTTGAGATTTGTTTGGATTCTACAGCAGTTTTTGTTAGTTATGACTTCAACGGGGAAGTTTAAACTGCTGTGGAAGCGGGATAAATCTCTAACACACCTAACATTTTATTCCTTCCAATGAGTAGCACTGGCTTGGGAAATGAGCAGGGCATAATTATGTTAATGCTCTCAGCTTTGAAGACACTCTGAAAGTTTCGTGTATGCCTGCTCGTGGATACTTGCCTAATGAGTAGAGGTTTGTGACAGCCAGCGTGTGACTAGATCCCGAAATAGGAAAATGGGACTGGTCAGTCGCGGCAGAAGCAGAACCAGCGATGGAGCAGTCACAGTGTTGCCAGTTTAAAAGGTAATTCAGGTTTCCATCTAGTGGTGGTATAAAATTCTGTCCAAGCTGTGGGAGACACAGCGTATGCATAACTGTGCTAGCTGATGTACTGCAGTGCTTGTACACACGTTTGAAACTCAGGAAATCAGAAGCCTTTATTATGCATACATTAGATCTGTGACAGCACTTAATTCTTTGGGCCTCCAGATTTTTTTTAAAGTTAGAGCTATAGTGATGAGGAATCTGTTACTTTGGCAGTGTGCATTTAGATCCCTGAGTACTCCTTGAATCTGTCTTATTTGCTGCAATTTAGCCTGATTTCTGCTTTTCTTTCAGTGTTTTTTAACAGCCATTTCAAAAGGTTTAACTCGGTACAGGCTGCAGGAAGAAAACTGGTGTCTTGAAAAGTTGTCTTTAAGTTGTATGTCTCTAAGCATGTGTATTGTTAGATTTCTTGTTCCTCTTAGACTTAAAATAAAAAAAGAGAGGAGCTGGCTCTTGTGATTGCTTTGTCCCCACCTTGGTGTTTCATCATTGTCTATTTTTTATTATTTAAAGTATTTTACAGTAGAATTTAGAGAACCTTACCAGGTTTGATTTTCAGACAGAGGTAATATCGAGGTAACTAATCCACAAATCGTTTGAACTTTGTTGTATTTTAAGACAATGTAGGGGACCAAGCAGACAAGTTGACTATGAACCGGAATTGCAAATTTGTAAGGATTTCTGCTTGTTTGTGATTTATTGACACTTTCGTTCTAGCAGTTGTTTGGTACTTGTGTGAACATTGTCGGCGTGTAGTGTTTTGTAAGCATGGTAGGTTTTACTGTGTTTTCAGTGCATTTCCACTATCAACACAGTAAACACTGCCAACTTTCCACAAGTGCTGTCAAGTACCATATTTTGTAATTACTGCAATAATACTACGAGTGCTGTAATTGCACAGACTGCATAGATGTGCTTTTCTGTCCTGTGTAGACACAAAATGGGTATTTTCTGCTAGTTAAAATGGAATCTGGAGCACATCTGAATAATTTGTTTTGAAATTTTCTTTGCCCTTCTTTCAGCATAACGTGAGGTGTCTGCACAAGTAGCGTTATACAAATTGGAGGACTTTTTAAAAGTCTCAGATGCATGTATCACATCTGAATCTAGAGCTGTACTTACAGGGCTGTATCTGGACATGCTGCTATGTTGGGACACATTGATGGAAGAAGGTGTGTTTTTTTTTTATACAGTTCACTAATACTTAAGTTAGTTAATCAAATGTGTTTTCTACAAGAAGCTGAATCTCAGATTTCAACTTCATAATCTTGTGTTTAGTTGCATTTTTATCAATTGTCTTGCTGATTTGGCCGTATTTTCCTAGTGCAAACAGCTTTGGCTGTTTCAATGCAGAAGCCGACTGTATCTACAACCAGACATCTTCTCAATTGATATCCTGCTGTTTTTTATGCGACTCACTGAGTGAAAATTTCTGAGCAGAAAAGTTCTGCTGAAATGTTTGTATTTCTGCATTTCAAAGCCACTAATTTCAAATGGCTTTTTTTGATGGATGTGACTTGGAAAATATGTCTAATCATGGTGTCTGATCGAATGTTTGAATTTATAGGTTTTTAAAGGTAATTTCCAGAAGCAATGTTAATGAGGTATTTCTGAAAAAATGGTTGTTATACTGAAAGTAAGTTAGAGGTGATAATAGAAGTAGAGTTACTGAGTGATGAGTTGTAGACTTTGTGATATACGGGGAGCTTGAGTCCTGTTTATGTGCTCCTTTTTTGTTCTTTCAGGGGTATTAGTGAGTGACAGAGCAGACTGAGGCAAAAGAAGGTATGAGGCACTTGCTCTCCCTGCTGCAGTAACTAGTTAAATCTGGACAATACTTTCTAAATTGATCTTGCAACCAGATTTCAGGACTGGCTAGCAGCTGAGCCTTAAAATGTAGATGCATATTCCCTTGCTCCCTGGGAATTCCTGAATGATGTAAAATTGATAAACTAGTTTTATGCTAGTTTATACCACTTTTTTCTTTTTCCTGGAGTATTCCATAATTTAGAGGAAATGATGAACAGATCACTAAGTCACTAGAACTTTTTTCCTTTTCCTGAATCTGAACTAGAAGCAGCTGAGTAGAAGGGTTTGAACTGAAGTCCCCATAACCATTCCTTCTTTGGAGATGTCATCACTGAAGGTATTGAAGTTGGTAGTATTGATAGCTGCGTAGAATGAACCAGAACAGCTGGTTTATTTTCTGTGGATCACCAAATACCATTTAGCTCATAAGCACTTTCTTGCTTTTTCTGATTGCACAGTGGAAGCACCTGGTCTTTGTAATGGAGTTTGTGTGCTGTTTGATGTATGTGCAGCCTGTACGGAGGCAAGAATTCACATTACATCAGCAGTCTTTGAAACTTCGTCATCTTCTAGCTGAGGTCTATAATGCCCTCTTGCGTAGTCTGAAAGCCGATTTTTTGACTTGATAAATGGAAAGTATCCTTCATGTGTCCTGCAGTTTTTGAAGTGAACACACGATGGCAGCAAATACTTAAATTCTTCCCGTGCTAGAAACAACTGGGCTATAAAGACGAATTTTCACAGATTCAATTCTTGTTGAATTATTTATTAAGGTGCGTGCTGAGATTTGTTAATGTACTGCTGCAGATGTTGAGAAGACATTTTCATTCAAAAACTTGACCGTGGTTTCCATCTGGTTTAGCCATAATGTTTCCATAATGTGAAGGTGACTTTTGGTTTGCATAGGGGTAGTTTGCTACCCCAGAAGCAAAAAGCAGCAGCTATCCCAGTAGTTTGCAGTGTTTAGCGTGGCCAGCCCTTGGTAACCTAGCAGGGAAAAAGACACCTACAACACTGTTAGCTCTCATAGTGTTGCCCTGGCACTTCTGGTTCCACAGTGGCGCTGGGGAATTTGCTTTTCTGATGCCCATTTTTGTTTTTCTCTATTGGAAAAATATATTTAAATCTCTCTGATATATCTAATCTCTCTGATTTTATGTAGTATCTCTTTTTATGTACTCCTCTTTCACGCCTCCTATTTTAGAGTGCTGATCTCTCATTTTGTGATGATTTTTACTCAAATTGCTTTTCAGAATTGGGTTTGTAGATGAATCAGACCTGCAATGGAGAACCAGCCTAAGATAAACACCCTGCACTAGCTGCCACACTATTTTAAAAATAAACCTAATCACATTCCAGGAACTTAACATATAGACTGCCAACATATGACTGTATTTTTCAACAGATGTTGGCAAGGTAAAAGTCCCTTTTTTCCTGCAATTGGAAAGTTTTTGGAGTTCTTCAAAGTCTTTTCCTCACAGTCTTGTGATTAAACAGTCCAACAGGATAGATTTTGCTCTGTTCATTCCTGTTCAAGCTTTGCTCTCGCATATTCATCAGCTTAAGTATTTCTTCTTCTGTACTCCTTAGTAGCTGTTTATTTTTGATGTACTGTATAGTATTTTGTTCTCCATTTTTCCTATTGCAGTCTTTCTTTGCAAGTTCTCATCTTGTAATCTAGATCAGGAATGTAAATTTTCCAGGAAGCATTCTTGGCCCAGTGAACTACCCTTACAGCCTCCATCAGTGATTGTGCCAAGGCTGCGTCTCAGGCTCTGCACTGAGATGTGCACAGCAGCTCCCCCGTTTTCCACCTGTAGCCTTCTCATGTTGTGGGGTGGGAGTTGGGAAGTGTTTGACCAGGTCTCCAGTGGAGTGATGAGGACACCAGCACAGTCAGGCTGAGAGCCTGGCTTGTGCCCACCAACAGAGGTCTCCCTTAACAATTGGATGATTGTTCATGTTTCAGATCAACAGTGGATAATGGTAGTTGGGTAACCAGCTGGTTCTTTAATTGTTGATCTGATGTCAGATGTTGTGTATTATACATGACATAAAAGCACACCACTGCTTGCTACTGTAGTGTCAGGAAGGGAGGTAATTATCACAGTGTAGCTTTCTGCTCTGGCTTTGTCTGAGTAACCTGGCAGCTGAGAAGAGTCATTAGAGAATTCTGATCAGCCATGGTAGGCCCAGTAGAGCAAACCTGGAGGAAATGGAGCCTTGGTATTTAGGCACAAAACTATCTTGTTTTAAAGTTGTGGGATTGGGTGGGTTTTTTTTTTCCCTAAGCAATCTGTTGGGCTTGTATGTTTGAAAGCATACAGTAGAAGCTCAATAAGCAATTATTTTTTTTTCACCAAAAGAAAACCTTTGTTGTTAATACTGCCGTATCTTAGATGCTGTTGCAAAGTCCATTGGTATTGCATGGTGCTGTCAAATGTAGATTTTCTTTAAAAATGGAAATATTTTATAAAACCACACTTATTCCTACTTTCATTCCTGGACATGGCTGGAACATTTAAGTTGAATCTCTCATTTTTCTGCCTCTTCCAAAATGAATATGACATGTGCTGGTCACCCAGCATGACACTTAAAGCCAAAAAGCTATCGTCTGCTACAGTTACATGAACTATGCCTTATAAGAATAGCACCTCATGGAAAGTGTAAGTATGCTTTAGGTACAGCCAGGTTGCTCTAAAATTAAGTATATTCTGGTTTGTGTTGTATGGACTTACTCCGTGTATGTACTTAATTTACAGGAAGTTAAATTTGATTGATTGTTTAGAATTAATTTTAAGGTGTACAGCAGCAAATCATGGTATTTATGGTTTTCTGGGCCTCTTGAATTGTTACATCCAGTTGGTTGGTTGCAGTGAAACACACTGGGGAACATTGAGTCATTGTAAGAACTTAAGAGATCCATGATACGGAGAGTTTTAATTAAATAGCAAATGTGTATTTTGTCCTTAGAGGTTTACAACGATGGGGTCTTGTATAGTTGTGGGGTTTTTTCACTAGCTCAGCTGCTGATTGACTATAGGCAGCGCTGGCGATGTCATTCTGGTTCATGGGCAGTTCAGTACTATCGACAGAACAGAAAGGAGTTATGTTCTTAAAAGAAACATCATCACCTTGTCAGCCAAGAAGCAAGTGAAAGTTGCTTTGTGAGTAACGGGAACTCTGATTTTCCTTTTTCTCTCTTTTAAAAAAAAAATTAGTGGTGAATGGGATTTTTGTGGAGCGCCTGTCTGCCAGCAGATGCCACTCCTCAGCAGCAGGCGAGTTTCCCAGACTTGACCAGATAAGAGGAAAATAGTTGTGGTAGACCTTTGTTTTTAGAAACACTGATGGCAGTTTGCCTGGGATTGCCTTTGTTTTCCTTTATAAGAACAACCTATCCTATAAACAATTAAATATTTATCTTTTACAATGGAGCTGCTTAAAGTTTTGTTTCCTGTTGATGCATTAAACCCCAGGGCTGGAAAAATGTCAGTACATAGCCTATGATGCCTTTGTTCTTAAAAATTCAGTGTAGAGCAGTATTTTATGACCTAGAAGTCTTTTAGGACTCAGGAAGCTTCATTATGGAAGGATTTTGGGTGATGGAAAAGTGTCTATATTTGGGTTATTGAAGTTAAATGAAGAGGTTGACAACTTAGAAGTTCAAGTCTCAATGACAAGTCCTTATAAAGATGTTAGGCATATTGAAGAATGGCTGGCTAACTTGTCAGTGCATTTGCCAAGAAAGAACTACAAAGCTGTGCAGTGAAAACTGACAAAGGAGTTCTGGTCAAGAATATTCTGATGTTTGTCTCTTCTAAATTTTGGAAAGACTTTTTCCTGTCCTGGGACACCTTCCTTCTGTGTGGATCCAGTCTTCCAGTAATAAAAGGCTTCTTGGTACGGCCAATCAATTGTGGATTTTTGTGTGTGTTCTGAAGGGTTTTCCTTTATGTTCATTGTAAGATAAGATCTGTTTTTTATCTATTTTATATATCTATATAAAAATATAATAGATACTTCATAAAATATAATAAATATACATTATAGATCATAAATATAACATAACATATATATTATAATATAAATAAGAAAAAAATTATTTTATATATATATAAAAAAGCACAACCTCACACACTTTAAAAGTTACATGGGCCACTTTCTTGTTGCTTTGGGGAAACCTGTGATGAATGGGGATGCCATTTGAATCCTGTAGAATTAACTGTGAAAAAAGCCATTTATGCCAGTATCATTGCATTTCTCCATGTTACCTGGGAAAGGCCTCCTTTAAATCCTCCTACCATTTGGGTTTTGCTAGAAAGGTGGCCCAAGAACCTGCAGGATTGGAGCAGACCATGTGTCAGTATAGATATGGCCCTTACTTGTTCATTGCTGTCTGGTCCTCGCTGCTGGTTTTACAACACTGATGCCTTTGGCTTTTCTGGAAGAGCCTAATTGCAAGATGGGAAGTGGGAAAATACAGAAATGGTGTTCCTGAACTATTCTATGACTGACATGTTCATCAAGCTGTAGAGGTTGGCTGTGTATCAAAACTCGCATTCTACAATACGATTTAGCTAATGAATTGGTCAAAACAGGAATAACACCATTACCTTTTTAAAGCTGAATGAACTTGCTATCGTAGTGTGATGATTTGATGTGTGTCTAGCTTGAAAGCCTATTTGAGATTTTTTAAATCAGCATTTGTTTAATAATAACTTTACCAATAACCCGTTTTCTTAAAAGATAATATGGAGTTGTTGAGGGTTCTAGATTTTGCCTTTATATTCATCAGTTCTTCCTAGGAAGTTTTATATTCCGCATTTTGCTTTATTTGCATTGTTTTCACAAAGAAGTTTTTCTGATTTCATGTCGTATTACAAAAAACTTGTAATAGCAGCTCATAAGGCTCAGAGCTGTGCTGAAACCAGACTGTCCCCAAAACCTGTGTGTCCTGGAGCAGTGCATTCCTCCCCCCACTTTGCCCCCTGAGCATGACATAATTGGTATGGAATGCCCTCTGGCTGGTTTGGGTCACCTGTCTTGCTGGTGTGCCCTCCCAGCTCCCTGGGTGCTCCCCCTTCCCCCTTCTCCCCTTCTCCTTAGCAGGGCAGCATGAGAATCTGAAAAGTCCTTGACTGCTTGGCAACAACTAAAACATCAGTGTGCTGTCAGCACTACTCTCATCCTAACTCACTCACACAGCATTCCACACGCTGCTAGAAAGAAAATTACCTCTATCCTAGCCAAAACCAGGACATCTTCTTAAGGATATTTTCTGTAGCATTGACTAGAATCAACTCTCCAGTGTTGAGGTGTTGCACAAACTGCATTTTCTAGTTGTTAACAACTTCCAACCCTTTAGGATAAGTTTGGTTTATTTTTTCTGTATACATCTGTACCACAGTACATATATGGTGTATTTCAGGGGCTTAGTGCCATGTGCTTCTTTGAGTATTTAAGCAGCAAAGCACCTTGAAGTTACGAGATGATTTCAGTGGGTTTTTCTGAAATAGCAGATATGCCAGACGTTCTTTTCAGTGGACAGTAGCAAAGTTGTGCTGCCTCCTGTAGGCGCGACATGGTTCATTCACAGCCACCCAATTGGTTGCATCCGCCACATAAAATTGGGAAATGTGCCCTTTTTTCCCTGAGGTGATGGCAGCAGAATTGTCTGTCCCTGAGAACGCTGGTAAGTGGTTTCAGTTGGAAGGCAGCCAGTTTGTGGTGATGCCAGTAGAGGGGCAGCGAGTGAAATTTGAAGGCGCAAAATAAAGTGTAACAAGATGTTGGCTACCCCCATTATGGGATAGTTCCCAAAGGAAACAGAGATCTGTCTGAACAGCTTTTAGGTTAGTAAAAAGGAAAATAATCTTGAAATTGCTGTACTTACAGCAAAAAAGGATGTTGGATAAAGTAGTCAGCTTTCCAACAGGCTGCAGTTTGTAACGCTGTTGGCTGAGATAGAGGCTGGAGCCTGGAGGGGGCCTGTTAAACGCTTTACAGTTTTCTTGCTGTATCTTTCTGACTTTGGTAAATTGACATACATCACATTTTCAAACTCTATTATTGAAAGTATGCTGGCGTATTGCAGTGACTGACCTTTCTGAAGCCCACTGGGTTCTTTTTACAACATACTCTACTACAAAAAAACTTGAGGAATTTTGTTGCCATATTGTCATTAATACTTGAAAGTACTTCTTGTATTGACAAATAAAAACCAAGAATATGAGGAGTAGGTAAGATGCTCCTAAATTTGGGGTTTTTACTAACTAAATTTTGGTTTACAAACTAATTTGTTTTTTTTACTAAGGAGAACTGGAAATTTTCAAATTGAAAATAATTTGTATTTTGTTTAAGGAAATACCGGTACCTAAAGGGGAACTACAGGAAAGCTGGAAAGGGATTGTTTACAAGATCATGGAGTAATAGGACACGTGATAATGACTTTGAACTGAAAGAGGGCAGGTTTAGATTAGGTATTAGGAAGAAATTCTTCCCTGTGAGCATGGTGAGGCCCTGGCACAGGTTGCCCAGAGAAGCTGTGGCTGCCCCCTCCCTGGCAGTGTTCAAGGCCAGGTTGGATGGGACTTTGGGCAACCTGGTCTAGTGGAGGATGTCCCTCCCCATGGCAAGGGGCTGGAACTAGGTGATCTTTGAGGTCCCTTCCCCCAAACTATCCTGTGGTTCTATTAAGTAAAATACTTGTTGTTGTTGTATTCAATTCAGCAGTTTTAAACAGTAACTTTTATCTAAAAGGGGAAGGGGGGGAGCAGAAATTGCCATTTATTATAGTACAACACATTCAGTATTGGAACATTTAAAAAAAATAAAATCTGATAGTCCTCAAAACATAATGTCAGATTTTTATCTGTAGCATGATACTTGTGTTTTAAATATTTTCCTTTTACTTAGGCCTAGTCATTAAAATATAACTTGGATTAATCTTTGCTTTTTAATGAGCAGTGTAGTAAAGAGGTAGCGTGGAAGACCGTGTCTGGGAGGGAGGTGTGGAGGTCCAGCCCCCTACTAAGAGCAGGTCCGTCTTTGATTAGGTTGCCCAGGGCTTCACCCAGTCACAAATCCTTGTGATTTCTGCTCTTTAATGCAGAGGATGTGGAGAAAAAGTTTGATTAGAGTATAGTTTTTGAATGTTAGCTGAGACAATTCCCCAAATTTCTGGTGTACAAACAAAACCAAGTACAGTGCTGAAAGTCAGAAAATCATCATTCGAGTCGGTGTTCACAACTTAAGCGGTCTGCAAACACGCGGCACTGACACACGTCCCTCTCCTCTCTGGTACATCTCATCGCCTGCTTTCAATCCAAGAATCAAAAATCATACCGTGTTGGGTTTTGCCTAGTAATTTGTTCAGTTTATATGTAAGTGTAGCTCTGTGTGTGTGTGTGTGATGCTGGCTACGTGTTTGCATTTCAACAGCGTGTTTGCCGTGCTTTAGCTTATCTGATTTTTCTATCGAGACACAAGTCAGCCATATAAATTACATACGCAGAGTTTTATGTTGAAAATCAATTCTGTGGTGTCCAAAAGCCTTATTTCCAGTCTTTCATGGCATTGCACTTTTAGGATGCATTAGCTAGATTGATATCTAACGGTGCCACTTGAATTTATTTAGTAGTCTAGCAGAATCCATGCAACTATGTAATGGATTTAATTGCAGTGTGAGTGAGCATTTTGATTTGCTTTATTTGGCTTTGTCATTTTTTTTTTCTTCACCTTCAGCTGTTGAGTTCTGTTGTGTGAGATGAAGTTCTCATGACCCCTTGTACTGTTTAGCATATCCCATTTGTTGATTAAAGCTTTTGGTACAGTGATACGTCTATCTCTGGCACGCGTTAGCAAGTTACTTGCCAAAGGTTTCCTTCTTCACAAGTAGTGGAACTCTTTTTGTCTGTTTTCATTTGTGATTACATTGCTTGTACGCAGCGTTTTTGAGGGAAGATAGGATCCTAAAGATACTTCAAATAAGTATGATAATTTTGACAGCTATAGTGGCATAACTTTCCCAGGGAAATTCTCCACCCACCTGATGAAACAAAGCATTACTAAGACGTTTTGCAAAGCTGTTGTTCCTAAAAATCACTGCTGTAGTGGGTATAGCAAGCAGTTCAGTGAGGATGAGGAATGTTTTTCTCATAAGTAAATACAGTTGACTACAGATGATCTCATTGTTTCCCTCCCTGCCCTACCCCTTAGTGTACAGTCTTGTTTTCAGTGTTTCCCTCTTCTAAGAAATTAAAAATTTATGTTAAAAACGTTATGTTTTGACATAAAGAAGATATCTTATTCTGGTTTTCTAGGGCAGCATTTGATAGTAAGGGTTAGCCCTGCGCTAACAGCAGGTGGGTGGGCTTCGTGGTTGAATTCAGGGCAGCCCACCTGCCTATGGGTCAGAGATCTGCAGGGAGCCCCACGGGGTGGGCTGGCAAGTGCAGTGTGGTCAGGACACCAAATTAATGCCTGGCCACGGCCCTGGGATCATCCTGTGCAGATGCCTTCAATGTCTAGCCCATAGGGACAGTTCAGCAAGCAGCACACACGTGGGGTTTGGTGTAAACAACTGTTTATTCTAGTCTGTCCATCTTTTCTGTGATAGAAATGGGGCACATGCTGGGATGGTCCCAGATGACCCCTAGCAATCCGATACCATCACGTGCAGGGCCAGTGCTCAGATTTGTGACCTGCTTCATCTGTGTGCTGTGCTCTCCTTCCTGCATCTTCATGATACTGGTAAGCTTGAGGAGTTCCCACCACATCACTACACAGATTTAATTTGAGGAGTCTAAGGTCTCCACTGGACTGGAGACTTCACAAATACAATGGGATTGATCTTATGCTAGGGAACTGTTATCAATTTTTTCCCCCCATTTAGGAAGCATGATTTTTTTCATAGGCACATGAAATATTCTGCAGGACAGCACAGCATGTTAATATTCAACCTCTACCCTCCCCCAAGACTAAAATCAAATCCTGCTTATGAAGACCCCACAGTTTACCATCAGTGTGGTTCAAGGGTGAGCACTGTTGTGTGGTAAGTGATGTAAATGTTATTCAAGGTTATTCTACTGGTGTTTTCAAGCAACTTATTTGATCCTGTTTGCTGTCTTGGCCTAACTCTATCATGAATCATGTGACTTAATTAAAAAGCAGCGTAGCTTATTGTGTGTTTAAGTTAAATAGGTAGCTCTGAAAGCTGTCTTGCAGAGTGGAGGGTGAGACAAGAACCATTCTGATTCTCCTGTAACTGCCGACTTGTGGGCAGATGTACACAAGACTTTTTCCTATTTTTTTTCTGGCTAGCCAGCAAGACATATGAACAATCAAAACTAATTCAAGTTTTTATTGTTCATGCAGCACTGCATTGCTTTAAACAAGTTCAGAGTAATTTTAAAGAGATAATTCCTTAACCTTGGAAAGTCTTGAAACACAAATAAAACTTCTCAGATTTGGTATTCTCTGACTGGTAGAAACCTTGAGGCAACCTGTTTATTCACAGCATCCATGGATGGCAAGCGCAGATCTTTCTAGAACTTACTATACAGTCAGTTTTTAAAGTCTTCCTGATCATATACAATAGAAAAAGCACTTGTTTCCTAAGACAGTATAAACACCTGCTGCAGCAGTTTGGCATTGATGCTGATGTTGTATTGTTGTATTGGTGGGGAGGGAGCATCTGAACAGGGGCGGGTGTGCCACACTGAACCGATGAAATCATGCCACTTAAAGCAGAAACAGTTCATCTCAGGGGGGTTTGACACAGAAGTAGAACTACTATGTTACACTTCCCATTCTTGTTACCTTCTGTACAGGCCGGCTGCTTCACCTCTGAGTGTGAACGCTTTACCTGTAGCTGAATTCTGTGGAACTCGAGGCTGGCAGCCAGAGCACAGAGCTAAGCTGGCTTGACCCATCTTAATGTGGTGGTTTTGCATTTCCAGAAGGTTGCCTTGATATATTTTCCTGGCTCTGGTGGTTTTGCATTCTTTTAAAGATGCCTTCCTTTAAATTATTGAAGTAAATTAGCTTCTTTTCCAGCTCAGTGCATATTTTTTGCTCGGGAACGAACAGCCTGTGGTTGCACAGAGAAAAAGGAGAGGTTCTAGGTGAGTGAGAATTTTTAGGCATAAGTAGGCAGGCTGGATTTTTGTTGCAGAAGGTTACACTTTTGTACAACTCTAAGCTGTTTGACTTGATTTCCATCGCTTTATTACTCCCCTACCCTGTTTTCCCTGTTATTTGCTAGTTGAAAGCAAGCCCCCTTTAATAGTTGGAAACCCTCCAGCAATACTGGAAACAAAAAAGAAAGAATAGAACAAGACTTTGGTGAGTTTGTTTTGAAGTATTTGTTGTATAGAGATTACAGGAGAATGCGTTCAGGCTTGAAATTGATATGTATTCGATCTCCCTAAGTGAACAGGGTATTTCATGGAGTTTTTCAGAAGTGCTTTCAAATTAGCTGCCTCTGTTGAATTTTGAAACTTGTTCAGCAGATTAGGGAATCTTTCTTTTTCCTTTTGTACTTTACTTCTCCAGTCTTCTGTGACAGCCCAGCCCATACTTGCTGTGTTGTGACAGATGCTATGAAAGTCTTCTTAAATGTCAGAGCAGTTGGATAAAGGGATAAATAGATAATAGTGACTTGCAGATGATGACAGAAGTTTTGGGGTTTTTCAGGTTTGGGGGCTGTGATGTAGTCAGTAGTGCTGCATGCTCCCTTACAGCAGCTCTTGAGCATACTAATGACGTTTGTTTTCTTCAGTTAACTTTGGTGGCTACGTCTAAAGTAGTTCAGAGATTGTACAAAAATCTGAAAGTTAAAAGTTCCTGGTAAGATACATGAATGCATAGGCTTTAGACTTTTTTTGACCTTATAAAAACTGCTAAAAACAATCAGTACAATTTTAGAATTATGTTTAGAATGGGAACTTTTAATTTCTCTGACTTATTTTTGTCTGCATCATTGTATCAGAGGACTTTCTGGACGCATTATATCACAATATAGGTAAAATCACAGTATTTTAGGAAAATAAAAGTGAGTGAAGAACCCTCCTGTTGTAGTTCTGAGAGCAATACAATTAAAGAAGAAGGAAATGCTATGATTTTTTCAATTGCTTGGAGGATACAGAAGAATTTTTAAAATCATTTACATTATTAACTTCATTTGACAGAGAGGTATGCAAAGTATATGTCTGTTCTAAACCATGGGCTTAATTTAGCATCTTGCTACTGCAGCAACAAGAACGTTAAACATTTGCACTGGGTCTAGCACAGAGACTGAGGAATTGATCTTTTTTGCCTTTTATTAACCAGGTATTAATTGCAGTAATAAACATTCTTTACCATATATTGAGTTGACAAATATAAACCACTATGTTGTTAGTTGTCTTAAGGAAGATGTCAGTCACATCAGTGTGCGTTTCATTTCCATAGAGATGCCACCTGGCTGCTGTTTAAAAGCAAGGAGGACTGAACTGTAACCAAATGGTTGTTGTGAGATACACCGAGGTATTTCTATAGAGTAGGACTTCCCAAAGTGCCAGACTGAACGTCACACTTGGGTGGGGAGCACCCTGGGGAGGATTCACTCTTACTTCCCAGTGGTAATTTACTTCTTCGTTTTGAAAGCGTATGAGTCCACGTGTACCTAGGCTTTCTTTTAGCTGTGGCCAGCCTCCTAGGCGGTATGAAAAGCACACCTCAAAATGTTTACACTACTTTGAAGAAGCAGGCAGATGAACTTTAATGACTCCTTGCTTGTCTGTTTTAAATGCCTCCCAGGTATGGCTTGTCTCTCTCCCCTGTTACTAGAGGGACCTTGGTACAACTGATGGCGAAAATCAGCCTTTGATTCAGTGTTTTCTGTTGCCAAATTTACTTTGCTATATAACTGGGAATGCAGAATATGTTTGCTTAAACCTGGGGAAGTTTCTGCCTGTCCTAAGGGATGGATCTGACTTTTACACTGATGACCTCCTGGACTGTTTATTAAATATTGCCTATGACTTTTTACTTAATTCATTCAAGCACGTTATTCTTCTGCAGGACCATTAAAGTAAAAAATTCAGTGCACCCTCAGCAGAAAGGTTATTTGTGGTGTCAGTGAAATCAATGCAAGATGCCTATTTGCAGATCAAATTTTTGTTTATACTTGAGGTTTTCTTCATTACTGTATTAGTTTAAGATTTTGGCTCTTAATGAGCATATAGGAATATGAGTAATGGAAAAATAAGAATACTGAGTCTCTTCTGGATATGCTTTGTGCTTAAAATGCTTCATTGGGTATAAATTGAGTAGAAGAACATGCATGAAAAGTCTCTCAAGCGCCATCATCTGGGATATGTAATCTTTTGCAAGTTCTTGGTTAGTACCTAGCAGTCTGGAAACTAATGTGGTTGTCTTGGAAACAGGCTTTATTTTCCTTTTGTGACTATCTAGATGTGAAATCATTGTCTTCCTTGAGAAGGAAGTAATACTTCTGAAGGAAATAACCACAAATTTAAGATGCTTGCCCTCTATTTAAGGAATTAATACATGAGTCTGTAAGTGACGTTTGCATTGTGTGCTTTAATTATAGTTGTGTGTTTATGTTGCTAAAACAGTTTATAGGGTTTTTTTAGGTAAAATGTCTGTAAAATCAGCTTTAGGTAAAGAGCTGATACTTGTCTGGGAATTTTCTGCAGTGAAGTACTTTGCCAATATTTCCTAGCTTAATATTTAATTAGAAATATTACAGTATAACAGAAGGAGCATAACTTCTGCATTGAGAAAGTCAACTTCCTAAAAACAGTTACTTCCAGTCTTTTCCCTTGCCCTGCTTTAAATTAACAGCATGTGATACAACCTTGAATTTTCTGTGAGACGGTAGCATAATATTTGCCAGACAAAAACATCAGCAGACAAAAGTATGCAGGACAGCATTTTGTTTGCCAGCCAGCTGCCATGCATAGCATAAAACATCGAAGTGAAGTACAAACTGAGTCAAGAAATAGCTCTCATTCCAATTGCTGAGGATTTGTTGGGATTTGTTTGAAAATATGAAACAATGTTCTTGAAAGAAGTTTAACTTTTCTGGTCTGTAGTTATTTTTCCAGTCACAGCAGTCTTAGAGTTTGTTATTAGTACCAGTGTAATTTCATCATAATTTTTACAGATAAAGGTCCAAACTGAATAATTTTCTGTTTTGTTCTTAAATTGTTAACTATATTAAGTTCTGATGAGGGAGGGCTTTAATATATTTAATTTCCAAGTATTTTTGTCTCCAGTACCAATTTAAAAGCTTCTCAAACACTGGTATTTACTTCAGAGAGAAGGATTCATTCTTTCTTTTCTTTCTTTCTTTTCTTTCTTTTCTCTCTTTCTTTCTTTTCTCTCTTTCTTTCTTTTCTCTCTTTCTTTCTTTTCTTTCTTTCTCTCTTTCTCTCTTTCTCTCTTTCTCTCTTTCTCTCTTTCTC
>VZTU01017031.1:50569-72424 GCA_013400835.1 Zapornia atra | reverse complement strand
CTCTCTCTCTCTCTTTCTCTCTCTCTTTCTCTCTCTCTTTCTCTCTCTCTTTCTCTCTCTCTTTCTCTCTCTCTTTCTCTCTCTCTTTCTCTTTCTTTCTCTCTTTCTCTTTCTTTCTCTCTCTCTTTCTCTCTTTCTGTCTTTCTTTCTCTCTCTCTTTCTCTCTTTCTCTCTCTCTCTCTCTCTGTCTTTTAGGTGGAGCTCACTCTTTGAAGGTTACAATCTAGCCAAGGAATGAGGACCATGGTAGGATCTTGTTGAGCTGTTGGATCCCAGCTCTTCATTCACCATCTCTTTCATTTTGCCCTGCTTCTTGTGCTGCATCTACGCTTCAAATTGATCTCTCTTTTCAGAACTTAATTGGTCACTTTTAGTTTTTCTTAAATGTCTTTTTTTCCTATTTTTTTTTCTGTTCTTCTTCCTTAGAACGAGCTCCAGTTATTTAGGCTTGAGATGAAGCTTATTAACATAAGTGGAGAGGATCTTAAAGACTATGGTTGTTATCAGATGGTGCAAAAAGCTTTTAGTGACCTAGATTTTGGCCCTGATGTACAATACTGATGTAAATATTGTGCATCCAGAAAGAAACAATTAATCACAGCTTGTTTTTCCACAAATGACAGTAAAGTCAGTGATGTACCATAATGCAGTTGTGTTCTGTTTTGGACTTAATGGCATTGGTGTATGTTTGTATACGTTTACCTTGACGGTCAGGCCACAAACTTCCCACTTTCACCTCAAATTATGATCTCGTAAGTCTTACATGGAAAAAAAAGACATGAAAATAACATGTTATTTAAGCTATAAACAAGGCTGAGCTAGTCCTTGAGCTTTTTTCACATTCCTCTAAATAAATGTCATTTCTCCCAGTTTAACCATATTAGTAAACTCTGTTCAAAAACAAAAGTAGTCCATTTATACCTTCCTGATCAAATAATAATTCTCCGTGCGGATCACTAAGTATTACATAATTATATTCCCTGGCTCCATTTTAGCTGAACAATTTTTCATTCTCTCCTCCCAAACTGCAGCCAAGCAAACAACCCAAACCTGCAGCCCTTTTACGGTAACAGCTCTGTGTGGTTGTGGCATGTGCATCATTATGTGACAGTGAATGCTACCCTGAAATTTGGTCCATAACCACGTGTCCTAGCATCCTTCCTGAATCTCCTGGGAAAACATTAAATTAGTTAAAATTCTCGTGGCTTTTCCTTTCAGATTACCTTTAGAAAACTTCCTTCTTTTCTGGTTGTTCCCATTCTTTATGATCCAGTGACTTTGTCCTGGAGAAATCTGTTTTACCTCTATGTATTGTAATTAGACATGTTGACATGGTCTTTTCATCCTTGGAAATTAAAATATACATAATTCCAAGTCTTCTAAGGATCATCATGTGTTTCACTTCAGAATGTTGCTGGATCTATCTTCAGTGGGACTACACAAAGAGAAAACAAACTCCAGGGGAGAGATTATAGATTCATTCAAGGAAAAATGGTGTTTTTCTTGTGTTTTGTAATTAAAAAAAAAAACCCTACACAAGCCAGCTAATGAACACTAATAAACTGTTTTATTTTACAATAACAAAAGAAGGAAGGTGGTTGAAGCCAGTCATCTACAGCTAGAGAGAGAGAGACACTTTGGTTTCGCAGTGATGAGACTCCTGTCTCTGGGGGACAGGGTATCCAGTCATATTGTGGTTGACAGAAGTTCCTCTCTCTGATGCTCATCTTAGCTACCTTTAGACATGTGACATTTAGATGTGGGCAATCCCATCCCTAGTGTTAGGCCCTGTAGATGAAAAGATTTGTAGAGCCCATTTCAGGCCATCTGATAATGGACTGCAGTACAAAATGGCTTATCCACGCTACTCTTCACACAGCTGGTTTTTAGAGCTCCTCATTAATTACAACTGGATGTATTTGTTAGAAAAGGGAGGGGTTTATTTCACATACGGTCTTTTCTTTTGGGGTTAGGAGATGTATCCTGTAGTGAGGTGGCTTCCCCACACTCTTTGTCTTGAAGAGTATGTGAGGAACCAGTTTGACCTGTGGGAAACTGTATTTTTTTGTACTGTATTTTTATATTTTTCTCTTTGTGCTTAACTGGACTCTATATGCTGCTCTGCTGTCCCTGTTTTTCCTTCCCTTTCTGGAGTGCTGCTAAAGTGATTGCCATGGCAGAGGGATACGGACAGTGGCTGTGAGTTACCAGCTCCGGTTTAGTCCCAGTCTTTCCTCCTTTGGGGTGGTGATGCACAGGGGAGGAACAGGGACCTTATCCTGGGTGGAATGCAATTTTCACTGTTGCTAGATCAGGAAAAAATGCTTTTAAAAATATTTTTGTTCTCTCACATAATCTGATTTAAAAAAAAAATTGTATGTATGAAAATATGCTTTCCTTTAATTTCCAAGAACATACGTATTTTTTAAATAGGGGAAGTAATGTCTCAGCTTTAATAAAAATATTCTTTCTGATACCCTTTTGGTTATTACTTATATGTGCTTAAACTTTCAGCTCAATGTCCTTATGACTGGTGATGTAAGCTTCTGTGTTTTATAAGTCTTCATGTTTTATACATAGTTAACCAGTGAATAAAGTGTACCTATTTAGTATGTTGCATCCTACTTCTGCTTAACTGAGCTCTTTTGTTGCTAACAGAAAATATCAAGGATGGCTGAAATTTGAAATGTACAAGAAATGGCAGGTTTTTTCGTTTGTTTAAGGCATCTTACTCTTTATGTCTGAAAGCTGTCAGAAGGTGGTAAACAGATCTCAGAACAGCAACATTTATAACCAAATTGCTCTCATGAAATGTAGCTAAATCATACAGCAGAACGGCTAATTAAATCTCTAGCCTATAGTATAGTCTTTGCTATCCCATCAATTAACAACCCTGGTGCTTCACTCAAGCCAAACCACTTGAGTTTGCAGTGTAATTTGAGTGACAGAGGTTTGTGTGTGAATGCAAGGGGGCTCAGAATATTATTTAAGCAGTACTCCAAGATAAGGTGTGGTGAGGACAGGGCTTGAAGAGCATTTGGATGTTTACCTCCCTCGTTCAGCCTGTGCTGCCGGCAGCACGGCCTCACGTCTCTGCGGCTCTGGCTTCCTTAGCCCAAACCACCCTGTTGAAGGGATGTTCTGTGGCTTTCTTCAACATGTCCATACTGGGAAAATCTTCCTGGTTTTGAAATCAGAAAAATTGGTCTCACTTTGCACAATTCTGCCTCTTGTAGTAGATACTGAGCGTTTTGCTGATGAATTCCATGCTATGGCATTGGTGATGAAGGAGAGGCTAGAACAAGAAAACATGAGGAAAAACATTGGTTTCTATCATAAATAAGCTCGTTGCTAATTTATTCTTGCATGTGCTTGTTAAACTGACAGCTTAACCATATTTTTATGAAGATCAGTTTGTTTTTAATGCTATATTTGACTGGAGCATGATGTTGTTTTAGAGGCCTTGCTTTTGCTTCAGAACATGAGTGTTGGCTGCTGTGCCAGAGCCAGAGTGTCTATTTGGCCTCGTACTTTCTGGATGTTGGTGTTTCCCAGGGTCACATGTGAAGTCCTGTAGTGTTTTCAAAAATGTTAGAGAATAATTTATGGTATTTCCCTCTTGTACTCACATGAGAGTCAATAGCTTTTCTTTAAATAAAGCCACCCAGCACTAACCACTCACCCTCTCACCCTATATCAGTCATGCTTTCAGCCGGAGGCGAAACTGTTGCGTTCATGTGAGTTTTTCTCACCAGTCTCTGTTTTGCTCTTGCATGTGTAATGGATGCGTAAGTGATTTAAATTCCACGAGAGAAAGTTATTTTTTTCACCTTCTGTTAAGACTTGTAGTAGGAGCTGGACATCTTTATCCCCAAGAGCCCTCTGCTGTGCTGGCTACCTCAGAACGAGATTCCCGTCTTCACTGTTTTGCCCTTTCCCAGCAATTACTGTTTAATTTTCCATGTTAGAAACTCTGTTAAAGCCACCCATACATCATTACCCGGTATCCTTCAAACACCATTTGATGGGTATTTTCAAAAGCAGGAGGAAGGCTTACTCCTTTATAGTATATTTACTCTTTATAGTATATTGACAGGTTTTTTTAAAGTGATCATGGTGTGTCCTTTAAGGTGGTTTGAAATTGTCTGATAATACATTGTTCCTGTTAGAGGATATGTGACTTCACAGGGCTATTTATTTAGATTAGGTGATTTGTTTGACAGTATTTGTGTTTATGAGGTATTTTAAGTGGTCTCATGGAGTGGAGCGTAGGTTGTTACAGTTTTACCATGTATACAAGTGTGTGAAAATACCCACTGAAATTGTGCATTAAGCTGAGCATAAGTGCGATAGAATTTTCCTGGTCTGTTACTACATTTTTAACTGCACTTGGTCCTCCAGGTAAAAGAAATGAAAATGCTCTGAAATTTAATGAAGCATATGTCCCATTAAAAATGACTTCTGTAAAGATTTTGTCTTTTCACAGAATGACAGATTTGGTTTGGGTTAGAGGGCACCTTAAAGACCATCTAGTTCAACCCCTCCTTGCCATGGGCAGGACACCCTGCACTATGCCAGGTTGTCCATTTGCTGATAATAATAAAGTTTAACAAACAAAACAGTTTTGTAGTAAAAAAATACTGTGCATGAGTTGCAGAATTCTGTCTGACCGTGCATAAAATAATACATTCAGTGTGTATCTGCACAGTAATCAGAACAGGTTGTTCCTTGCTGTGCTGTTAGTTCACAGTTGTTTCTTCACGTTACCATCCTAACAGCATGTGTTTGATTTTGCTCCTGGTAGCAGCAGAAGAATTTGAAATGCTGCAATTTGAAGTTAACTTCCAGGGAGCAATGAGGGTTGCTGTCGCACTATGCTTGGCTTTTTGATGTCACCCTGAGAAAATCAACTTGAATAATTTGATAACACTTTTCAGTGCCTGACTGTGCCCTGTTTAACATGGCTCAGGGTAAGTGGTTTCTGATCTGGCCTAAATAACACTGTCATTTAATCAGTGTTATCATTAATTTGACTGCAAGTGGAGATAATATTTGTCTTCTGGAATAGGTGAATACACGAGCTTTATATTTTATCTGCTTATAATGTAGAAAGGAGATTAAAATTTTAGACCTTTTTAGATAAGATCTGGCAACAAAGTGAATTGTACAGGTAGCTACTGTGGAGAGAGATATCCATTCTGACTTTTTCTGTCTAAATTAATGACAATCATTCAGAGATTTTTTTGAGCAGTTGTTTAAAATGTAACATTCTGCATAGGAAGCCTACCTTTGAGGAGGATGCCAAAGAAAATATAAGCCATGATTACCATTCTTCCCAGTGAAAATGGGCAAATGGGCTCTTAACCCATTTAATCTTATGATTAAATCATAGATATCAACATTTTGTATTTGCACAAGGGATAAATGTCTTGTCAGCATGCACCAGACCAGATAGAACTACTACTACATCCGGTAGTCAGAGAATGGGGCTTTTGTTTGTGTGGTTTTTGCTTTTATTTTTGTATTTAATCATTTAAACTTTGAAAACAACAAGGCTGACATCTCTTCTGTAATGTGTGGTATTTTAAAACCTCAAATGTCACCCATCCCTTTGCCCTTTTTGATGAATTTGTGTGTTCTGTGAATGCTCATGATTCAGAGAGCAGAGGAAAACTCTGTATTTGCTTCAGCTAGTGAATTTAAAGTGAAAACCCTGTGGTTATTGATTACAGCCAAATACTCATCTTCTGTGTTTTTTTGTGGAAATCACTTAGAAGTTCAAGTGTTTAATCATGTCATAGGATTTTAAGAGATGCTAATGGCCAGGTTCAGCTCGCATGCTGTAGGCGCCAACGTGATCTGCGGGCAGAACCAGGATCTCTATGGAGTGCGTTGGAGCATTCAGGTGAGGCGTCTGCCTCTCTGCGTTGGTGATACAGAGAGTTTTGGGGTGTCTCTGCCATTGTTTGTAGTGTTGGTGGTGTAGGGACCTCCGACTCTTGCCCTCCTTTCAGACTAGGGTGGATACCGGGAATACTCTCAGGAATGGTCAGCATGCTGGGATTGAATACTGGGTAAATCAGCTGTCTTTTGATGGTGAATGGTCAGGAGAGGTTGTCTTGACTTGGGCTTGATTCTGATCCTCTTTGTTTCTGGTGACAGTCACATCCAAGGGGCAAAGGCTTTTACATGCAGCTGCTGGCTTGGGTTTTGTTTGGATTTTTTTTCATGCAGGTTCCCAGAAAGTGTACAGCTGGTGCAGGCAGGAGACCATTGCAGTGAAAGCTACTTACAAACTACCAACCAGCCTAAGAAATCCTGCGGCGTAGGCGTTGTCCCTCAGGCCTCCCACACTTGGCCATCCATGCAATGGAGGAGAGCACCTGTGTGCCTCTGCCATCCTCCTGTACCTGCACGTCACCTGGCTCTGTGAGGGTGCAGGTTTACTTTCCTTCTTCCATTCTGTGTCTCGGGTTCTGTGAGCAGAATGCGAATCGTGATTGTCATAAGATGCCCTTGAAAACCTGTCAAGGATTTGTGTCATGATTGACAAAGGAGTTTTGTTATATTTAGAAGAGGTAGTTATATGTAAAATAAAATAAAAGGCAAGAGTGAAGTAATTTTCCTTGCTTGGGAAAGCTAAGCTAAGGTTTGTGTCTGTTCTGCTGGTAGGGAAGATGACAGTCGGAAGTAGTTCAGTTCTGTATCTATTAAATTTTAATGAAAACTAGGGCATACACAAACACACTGCTCCTCCTCATTGCCTGTGAGGGACTGTGATCATCATATTTTGTGAGCAAAGGTATATAACTGAAAGGAGAAATATTAGCTTTTTAATTTATTCCTAATTAAAGTTTTATAACACTTTGAAACCTGTTTCTGAATTTGGAGTTGAACATATTAAAGCCCGTGTGCAGTTGGCAAAATGGTGCATTTTCTGTAAAGAAGCCAAATCTTAAATTACAGAACTGCTACCAGCAAATTATGTACTACCTTCCCATAGATCACAGATCACATAATGACAGTAAGAATTTCTGAGGGAACAGTAATGTGTTAAACACTTAAGTATCTCAAGCTTGCTTTGTTCCTCATCTGGCATCACAGGCAGCAAAAATGAGATAGACCATGTGTTCGATCTTTTCCCAGCACTTTTGTAAAGGCTGAAACATACATTATTTTGTATCGCTGCCTTTTGGTAAATCAAAGTGAGAAAGTTCCATTTTCTGTCATGAACCAACCAAACCCAGCATTTTGTCAGGGTCTGATTTGGAATTTTTGTTTAATTACAAATTGATGTGAAACGGCAACTACTGAGGCTGTCTGGCTTGTACAAGACATTTGTTCAGCTGGAAAATGAGTGAGGGAGAACGAGTCAGCAATGACATGTCCAGACAGAAGCACCTTAGAGTGCTGTGAAGAAGAGCACGTGGCATCAAGGGATGGGGGAACGTAGTCCATTGCTGTGTGTCTGGATGGAGGGTGTCTGTGGGAGTGGGTGTTGTGGCTTTGTTGAGGACAATCACTGCTGGCATCTGGATTCTTTGATGCTGATGCTTTGTGAAATGTGATGATTTGATGCTAGATTTAAAAAAAAACCAAACACCACTTTATCAGTAATTATTTATTTTGAAAGGATGATCTAGTCAACAAAGTTTGTAAAAATTATAAGCAGTCTTTAAATGGGCCTCAGTTGCATCTCGGTACCACAGCCCATGCCTGCAGCAGGAGCCCCTGGCTGCTCTCAGGTGACTGAGCACAAGCAGTGGGGAGGACTTTTCTCCCACTGTGGAACCTGCACTGGTGGGACATCGGCTGGAGGGTTCTCAATGTGTGTAACATTGTAGTCAGGTCTCTTGAGAACACGTGGAGAGTTTTGTGTTGCTTGCTTTCAATATTGTTTCTGAATTATATACTGTGGACATCATTGTTTGGTATAATGAGGATTTCTTTCTTTGGACTCCAGAATCAATACTGATTCTTCTGTGTAGCAGTTTGAAGATAGAATGGGATGGAATAGTGGATATGTAACATGCTGGTGTGTTACTGGTCTGCTCTTGGCTTCAGAGATTCCATTTGTCCATCTGCCTTGACAACAATTCTGTAAATCACGAAGTTGAAGGCTTTTTTAACCCATTATCTTGTCTTTTCACTGTTTGATTGTTCAGTCATCAGGAAAAAACCCTCTATTTAGTTCTTCCTAAACCTATGACCAGCTCTACCAGACACAATGCCACTGAGATGTAGGATTACTGCAGGGATTAACAGTAGCATCACTGTCCCTGAATGTGTATTTAGCGTAAAAAGGGTGGCAGCTGATGTGGGGAAGAATCCTGATATTATGAAAATTATTATTTTTCTTATGAGGGAACTTTAACGTAAAGTTCTGCTGCTACAGATCTCTCATTTCTTCTAGAGGAATCGGCTTGGTTCAGAGTCTGTATTAATATAAATTAACTTTTGTTTGCCTGGTTTGTTTTACCCACCTACCTACATATTTTTGTTAAATAACCATGAATTAAGCTTTGCAGCAGGACTGGTTGGTGACTTCAGTGAGGCCTGACGTGGTCTGTAAACAATGCAGTGGTGTACTTAGGTTAGTAAATGTTGTAATTTTGAAATTGATCACATGCTTGTGAATAACATTCACAATCCACTTCTCTGGAGTTATTAGACGTAGAGCTGAAGTAGCGACTTTAGTAACTGCTGGTAATAGGATTAACAATTCAGTATTCCATGACGAGTCACCTTCCAGCTGAAAAGTTTAAATGAAAAGAATGCTTATATCTCATTGCCAAAATTCCATGCTTTTGAATACTCCTGATACTTAATCCTTTATATATATATATATATATATATATTCATTATTGTAAGTTATTCAAAAGAGAGGTTTTTAAAGATCAGTTTCTTATACTATATTCAGAGTGGCCATTGAAACTTTAAGGGTACTTTAAATGATACCTTACTAAAACAGGAGAGAAGCCTATACTTTTTGCAGTAAAAATTAGGTTTTGATATTAATTTCTTAATCATAGAATTTGTTTTTAATTCCTCTTAAGAGAAAGAAAAGTTCAGACTCCCTGCCAAGCCAGTGTTTAAATGTGGGCTTAACTTTTAATCGTCCAAGCAGGCTCTCTGACTTCAGTAAGTACACACCCCATAAAGCCTTTGGCAGATTCAGTCCCTAGGACTTACTTTGAGAGCCGCTGCAGCGAGGCTGGTGCTGGTCAGAGGGAGCTGGAGCGTGCCCAGGAGCCCTGCCGATGGGCTTTCAACTCGGTGGTAGCTCTGCTAGCCAGGTTCACTTCACAGAACTGCTGTCCCTGCAAAACCCTCGAGTAGTTTAGAGAAGTTATAATGGTCAAAGATTGCTCCAAAGCGGTGAGAAAGCAATCTTCCATCTATGCCCACATTACTGAGGTAACCTGTTGGCCACTTCCATTTTCCTTTTATAATGGCCCTCAGCCCGGTATGGGTGTAATACAGATGCTGACAAAAATGCTGTTCCATAAGGAAATGTGCTGCAAATGCTTTCTGCTACAACAGGACTGAAATTGTCTGTGCAGACTTACGTTCAAGACACTACAGTGGTGCTGCTTTTGTTGTTGTTGTTGTTAGTGTTCCCGGGAATGAGTATGCAATATGGAGGTGTCTGTTCTTATTCTCCCCAACTTCAAATTTTTCTAACTAGTTTTTTCCAAAGCTGGCAGAGTGACAGAAGTTGCTGAATTCCTACCACCTTTGGAGGAGCCCAGGGCTGGGTGCAAATGACCTCAGTAGTTTCCGGAGATGCAGAGAGCTGACTAGACAGAAAGGCTTTAGGACATTGCCTAATTCTAGATATTACTTTTTGTAATGCATATCTGCAAGAATAATACTTTTCCAGGTGTGTAAGTTTACAGTGTAATCCTATCGCTGTCCTGCTAGATAGAAAATACGTATTTTAATAGTTACAACTACATACATGTATTTGATATAGAATTAATTCTTTGTTTGTTTTCAGGAATAGTACATGATATGACAGATTGAAATTAATCTGTACACATAGGAAACACATCTTAAGGTAGCTACTTAAACTTGACCGTATGTACAAGAAATGTCTGAATAATGTTTTCTTTCTTACAGAAAGTGTATTACAAAGTTGTTTTTTGGTTTTTTTTTGTTTTGTCATTTGGTGTTGATTCATCAGCTGCTGTGGAAGGTTGAGTAAGAGTATGATATTACAGTAAAATGTATTAAAAAGAAGTTGACCTGAATCCTGCATTTGTCATTTTGGTGACCATTATATTCCTTCTTCATTAGAACTACGCAGCGCTGATCCAGCAACAGATCAATGAGGACAAAGAAAACTTGAGAGAAAAGACTGTGTATGGAATCCAGCTCACAGAAGAAAAACTTAATGACTTCCGTGATGAGCAGATTGGGCAGCTGAAGGAACTGATGGATGAGGCTACCAAACCTCATAAAGAAATGACCATTTCTAAGGACTCAGAACACAAAACGTAAAAAGGTTTAAAAAGTGTTTTAATGCATATGGAAGCATTTTGATGCTTCCTTTTCCAGTTGGAATTAAGTGTGGTTTCTGTGGAATAATGGATGCTGCTGATGCCGTAACTGTTCAGAAAAGGATGTCTCTGGTTATTTGGCTTCCCACAAAAGAATAAATATTAAAATGGAATAATCACAACAATTTCATGTTAATTGCAGTATTTTTTTTCCTTCCTAATGCAAGGTGGGGTCTTAAAGAATTTGGTGACAGTAAATAGATATTTTCAAAACAGAAAGTTTTATTTTTGTATCTTTGCATCCATCAGACACAACTTCTTTCTGTTTGTATGCCATCCTCTGCCTTAATGGAAAGATGCAATTAACATTGTTTTCTGATGTGGATTTGGTAGAGAAAGAACAAGATCATGGTCCTAGAGTGGCTTTATTTCAGTGGAAAGAAATGAGTTGTGTTAGAGTGCGTACTGCTGTTGAAATTGAAAGTTGGTTTTCTTCTTGAGCTTTATTGTGAAATGTATTTTAAAACAAAAGATGTAATTTGTTATTAAATTCACCACGAAGGAATGACTGGCTTATCAAGAAAATTCTGCACTTTTTTCAAAGCTAGACTCAGATTATTGTTAGTATCTAAAATAAAATAAAAATTTAAAAAAAAATGATGAGTTGGTTGTACTGCAGTCGGAAATCAAAGGTCCTTTAAAAGCTCAATATCTCATGTTATTCAATAGTTATTACAGCGATCTGAATTTTTAAAGTCCTCAATCACAAAAATGGTCACGTTGATAATACTGAACAATGAACACCTGTAATTTATATGCAGTGGGTTAATCCTCATCAGGACAGTGCCTGCCTGTCGTAATGCTCATTCTATCGTGACTATAAAAAAAGTCCTGCTTGCTTTTCCTGCTAAGAAAACCCACCCCCTTTCTGTGCAGAAGACAGCTTTCATTTCATATTCCAAACCTAGTCTTACATTATTAGCTCTGTTCTATTTCTGGACCTTTCCCTGTCTGTTACCCGCAGTGTGCTCAAGACAACATAATTTCTTTCCTCTTGGGGGATAACAGCTCTGACAAGTAAGCACTTTTCTATCTGTCTCAAGTTGTAACAACATGCTGTTTGCCAGAGGTACGCTCCTGGATCCTAACTGGGGGCAATTTGGGGAGCAGCCTGCTTCTTTCTCCCTTATCTTTCTTTGCAATTTTTTTGCCAGGATTTTAGGCGTGAGGTTGTTAATTGCTATTAAAACGTTGGTTGTGAGACTGTGAGTTTACACTTGCTTTGCTACATCTTCCTCTGCCACAAGGCCTGCTCCTTTAGCCTCTGGGCCCTGATCAAAACTGGGTGGTGATGACATCTGGACTGCAGGGTTGAGGTTCATAAATCCTGGTTCTTGGTGCTTCTAGGGCATGGTTGGCTCCCTTCTGGCCTGCTGCGTACCCGGGTCTCGGCGCAGGATCGAAGAAGGAAGCACATTTGGTGTGCATGCAGGGGACTTGAAAATGACCTCTGATACTGCCATTGATACATACCTAAAGCTTTTGTGCTTTTTAAACCTCAAAGGCTGTAAAAGTCTAATCCCACAGCAAAGTTTTAGGGCATAAGGACGCAGTTAGTTGCACTTCCATTGGAGGTACAGTAACCACTAATTTTTGTCACTAGATCTATTCCCTTTTAGTATCGAAAATGGTATTAGACATCAGAGTTTGTTTCCACTCCTTGATTGCTAATATGTGTGTGCTGATGTTCCAGTCCATATCCAAGTTGCTTCCAATTTATTTGAAATATTGCAGTTTAGGGCAGACATGTTAATGAAACTTGTTAGCCCAGTGAAACTAGTTAGGATACATGTTCTGCATCTGTCTGCTCAAGCATGTACCTAGATAATGCAGATTTCTAGAGGCTAAGTTAATTTATAATGAAGAATTGTTACTTGGTATGAGAAAATTAAAATTATAATGAGACCTGAAGTGAGCTGAAGGTGAAGGTAAGCACGTGTACATTCACAGACCCTTTTCTAAGTAAATTCAGCAGAATTTTTCTTTTATTCCCAGTGGCAGTTTGTATTTTGCACAATGTTTCTTGTTTTGTTTAAAACAACTCTTTCCCACAGCAGAAACTCGAAAGAAGCCTCTTTAAAGCTACCTGTCTGTAAGGCAGCTGGTGCCAATGGCAAGGTGTCACGGAAACCAACGCTACCACACATCAGTGAAATGCTTTGATTTGCAAGTGTGAATAATGACAGCCAAGCTGAGGATGACAATAGGCATCTCCTCCTGCCCACAGAAGGGCTGAGTGACAAAGATGCTGTTTTAAATTTTTCTTTTTTTTTTTTTTTAAGGTATAGGATACTTTTTTGGGGGAAATTTTATGCGAGGTTGGATGGAGAGAGAACGAATGAAAGACACCATCCATCAGTGTTACTTCAAAACTGCAAGCAACTCAGCTTGCGATTTCATTGACAAAGCAGTTGCTTAGAAAAAAGACAGTAGTAACCTTACAACAGAAAACAGCTTCTCATTGCTATAGAAATGAGTACAAAGTTTTAAGCTGTGTTCTGTGCCTGTCGGTATGGATTGCTGTTAGCAACTAAACCCTGAAAAGCTCCTACCACCCTTAAAAGATCTCTCGCCGTTCACCTGATCCGTTAAGAAAGATCCTTTGTTTTGGTGCTTGTAAATTCATTTCACTCTCCAGAACTAGAAGACACTGATAGAATTCACTAGTTGATTTGACTAAACCTTGTCTCAACCCACAGGTTTTTATATGGTTTTTTGCAGGGGTGGGGGAAGTGAGTGAACAGCCATGTGGCGATTTTACCTGCCAGGGGGGTTAAACCACGACAGGTAGGAACACCTCCTGCAGTTTCAGCAGCCACAGCTCTGCTTTGGGAAGGGACTTGAGAGCGCCCAATTCTCCTGGGTTTTTCAGTGGTTTGTGTCGACCAATGAAGGCACATGAAGATGGCAGAATTTGCTTTTATTTGGATGCAGCTGTTATGTAAGTACAGTACAAAGTGTTCTTTGTTCATTGAAACCGAGAGATATAAGTCAATGTATAGATTCAGTGCATAAATTCCCAAGAACTGCATGTCTCTGCCACTTGCAGCAGTGTGTGTTACAAGGAAATGTCAGGTGTTTCAACAAGCCTCTTTATGTGATGTATGATCCTGTGCAACGGATGCTGTCCAGGGAGTTCGGTGTTTAATCTGCTCTCCAGCAATTGCAAAGCGAGTACTTGAGACTATAAACCAAGAATCCCTTATTCAATAAAATGACCTTTAGTTACTGAATGTCTGTCAACTTGTTATAAATGCCAAGGAACATCGAGATGAGTGTGTATTACTACTGTAAAGCCCTTAAGAAGTAGTTTGTTGAAATACCATTTGCCACATCATTTCCAGCCCAGATGAGCCTTCTGTTTTATGCCCGTTACAGTCCTTGAGGGATGAAGTGAAATTTAAATCTTCTGTTAAGTGAGCTAACATATTTACCATTCCCCCCCCTCCCAAAAAAGGTTCCTATTTCTCATTTTGACTGGAAAAACAACTAGTGCAGGATCTGAAAAAGCAGTGTATGTTTATCCTGAGAGATTAACAGCAAAACTAGTAAAATATTCATTCTGTCTGTCACAGGTTCTATTAATTTTTCTCCCGAGCATTCAGCAGTTTTAGCATTTCACAGACACACGGCAGGTATCAAACCGCAGAGCTGCAGGAGGCGGCTGGCGGTGGCTCTTGGCTTCCCTGAGCTGGGGGGTGTGTGCAGGCTGCGTAGCTGTGACGGGTCGCGGCAGGAAGCTGGGACAAGGCAAGTGCTTGGACTGTGGTGCAAATGTAGCAATACAGCCCCCTGTTCCCTGGGGAGTTAGCATGGTGTTGTCTTCCTGATCCCACAGCAGCAGGATGGGCACTTTGAGGAAGAGTTGCCCTCTACAATGTTGTATTTTCTCCATCACTTTCTTTGCCGTAGCTGATTTGTGTTACAGGAGTGTGCTTCTCCACATGCGGGTCCTACAGAGAGAAATACTGTTTCCTGCCTGCCCCAAGCAGGGAAGGGCAGGCAGGAAAGCCCTTCCCTTCATTTGTAAGAGCCCAAGTTTGTTCTCTGCCTAAAGGGAGCTGGGCAGAGCTGTAAGCATGAAATACTGGTGCTAACTGTGGGGTTCAGTTGCTGTTTTCTAGTAGCCTCGATGATTAATGGCATATTGCTCTAGCACAGATCTTTTGGGAACAGGAGGCATAATGTGTAGCCATGATTTACAACCAAAACCACATGCTCTGGCCTTCATTTGGCATCTTTCTAAATGAGATATCACTGGACGTCGCACCCTTGCAGCATCCTCTGGGCCCCAGAGGAGTGCTGCTGCTGCTGGTGGGACCTGGGGAGTGACCCCACTCAGGACAGGGTGGCCTGTCCCCAGGGTCATTCACCATGATCCCCACTGCCGGCACCTCCCTGGGTGGTGTCACCAGCTTCATGGGGCTTGGGGCAGCTCCCTCCATCCTTGGCATGGCGCGAGGGGTGTTTCTGGTGTGGCACAGAAGGTCACGGAGGTTGTCCTGCAGGGATTTCCCAGTGGCTTTTCTGGCTTATTTTTAACATGCCTCAGAGGGGATTAGAAAGGAAACTGTAGAGTCTGTCTGTCCTGGACTGCAAGTGAGATTTTCAGGGATGTACTCAAACTCTTTGGTGTGGATGGGCTGCTCAGATGTTGGTTTCCTGTGAACTGTTTGTCCATCAGTTCAGGACCCAATGTGCTATTGCTGCCTCTCCTCTGGCATTCGCAGATTGCACATCAAAGATTGCCAGGTTGAGGTCTTTTTTCCAAGCCTCAGGGCACAGCATAAAGCTTGTACCACCAGCTTTTTAAAGAGAACAGCCTTAAAATGCCACAGCTTTAAATAAAAAATGTACGTTTTAATGAACACTGGCAATAAGCCCCAAAGCAAGCTGGTTGTTTTATTTTTTTAGACACCATTCTTAGTCCCTGTGCAGATGAAAAGATCTATTAGTTGTCTTGGAGCAAGTACTGACATCTGCGGCATAAAAAAGCACATCTGCTCAGCAGGGGGAGAGGGGGAGGCATTGACATCACCCCTGGAGAACGTGGTAATTGGTGGGGATGCTCTCTGGGCATCCTGCAGCAAGCACTGCCCCATGCAGCCCCTGGTTGGCCTCCTTCAGCATGAAGGAGAAGGCTTCTCAAGCAGCTCATCACTAGGCTCGTAGCCTCTGCTGTCAAAATGGGCTTTTCCTGTTTTTCCAAGACATTCTACCCAGGTTGTGTGCCCTGAAAATTCAGAGCTGCCACAGAGCCCGGGTGTGCTGGTAGGTGGCTTGTCTGAGCATGGGTTTAAATCTTGTTTTCTTCCCCTTGCCAAGGGATGGGACAGGCCGCTTCTCCAGCTAGGCATTGGGCCACAGGCCTCACAGTGCCTTTGGTGTGCACCAGGCTATGGTGGCCTCTGGGAGTGGCTGCAGGGAACAATTTATAGTACTTGGCATCTTTCTATGAAATATTTATAGAGGTACTATATTCCAGTGAATTTTATTGCTGGCTCATGCAATTCAGATGATAGAAATGCGCTTTGTAATCTACGGAGAAGGAACCCATCAGCACTGTAGAAATAAGGTTTGCAACCGGCAGCGTCACCGACTAGCTGGAATCCAGGAAATGGGAAGCACTATTCCTCCAATAAATCCCAGATACAGGGGAGAAGGTGGCAAAGTTCACCTGCACCTGTGGAGTCAGCCTGGTACTGCTTGTGCCAGTGATGGAGGTGGGTCAATACCTTGGCCCAGGGGTGAACCTGGGCTTCTAGTCAAAGCAGCAACAGATTGTGGCTGGGGAACAGCATCACTCACCCGGCGCAGAAAATCCCCCAAAGCTGCAGACAAATAAATTCACAGTGTCAGGCTCCTCTGCTGGAAGACAGAAATTGCAAGGATCCATAACGTCTGTCTAGAGGCAGGGACAATATTTCATTTGGTTAAAGGGAACCTTCACGTTCCCTGGGCACAGGCATAAATGTTGGTGCTCACAAAAAAAATGCAAGCAAATGAGTTTTCATCAAAAGCAAAAGTGAGCTATGAAATTGTGTTCAATATAGCCATGATTTTCTCATTTCACTGCAGGTCAGGACTCCTAGGGATGCAGGACAGAATGGCTTGAAATGAAAGTCTTCCTTTTCCCTAGAGATTTAATTTCAGTTCTTCCTCTGTGCCTTATTTTCCTTCCCTGAAAGTATGTTGTCATGCCAAAGTCCCTGGCACTGCCCTGACAACCCCCATCCTGGAAGAAAATGAGGTGGCAGTGGATTGGTCTCTTCCCTTGCTGCTCAGCCCGCCCATGACCTGCTCCCAGGGCACAGCTCTGGGGCAGAGCTGGCTTTGCAGGGGATGCTGGCTGCAGCCCCAGATAGCCCCCCATGTTGGTCTATGAGGTGTGGGGTGGGCCACCTCCCTTTTGGAGGCACATCCTGAAGAACCGTGTGGGGATGCTGTGGTTGGTGATCCTCTGGTCCAAACCACCCGTGGCAGTCACCCATGTTTGTGCTCCTCAGTGCTCAGTCGGAAGCAGGCTGAGCTCTTCCCACAGATAGATTTGCTGTGTTTGGAACTTTTTTGAAATATTTTTATGCAAGCTGAAAATAAATCAGGTACTTGTAGAAAGCCTCAAATGTCTAAGTTTGGCTGGTCTTGTCATCCAGGTTAGAAACCAACCATCACTTGGAGGGGATGGGTGAGCCCAGCTCTGTCTGTGGGGATCTGACAGTGGGGATTTTAGGCAGGTGAGGTTGGGTTTTGGGATTTTGGCAGGAAGCTCTGTGTATTGGGAATGCAGCACATGGTATGGGATGGAGGTGGTCAGCCATTGGTCATGTTGATAGGGACCTTCTGCTGTAGTCCATGCACCATTACCCGTGGCTGTCACTGAGGGGGCTACAGCTCCTGAGTCTTCCTGGGATACTGCTCCCCAACAGATCATGGCTTTTGTGTCCCAAGGACACCCACCAGCCTGGGGAGGTGACAGCTGTGGCAAGGGCAGACTGTGGTATGTCTCCACCCAGGAGCTCTGGTGTGGTACCCGGCCTGTTCCCACATCTGCTGTGTGACTCAAGGGGGAATTACTGATGGTACAGCAGGGTCTGAATACGGACTTCTCCAGACTGGGAGCTGTGAGCCTCCTGCATGCTTCCCAATTAGCTCACAGCCAGCATTGGCTGGCTTAGCAGTGATAGCAGCCTTTGCTTCAGGGCAACAGTGGAGTAAGGGTATGGAGGAGCTGAATGAAGCGAGCTTTGGATTAAGGGAAATGGCAGAGGAAAGGGTTGGAAACCCAGACCACGTGCTTTGTCACGGGACTGCCCGTCCACATGCACACGGAGGGCAGCACGCTGCTGGGTCCACCAGAGAGCACGAGGTACTCCGGGCAGGGAGGTTACTGGGGAGTAAAGCTGCCCCATTTCTGCAGGGAAGCCACCTCCTGTCTTGCGCTTTTCCTGCTTTGAGGTGTTAAGTTCAGCCTTGGTGAAACCAGCGTGCTCTGTGCCCTAACTGGTTTTCTGCACCTTGAACTCAGGTAGTTCAGACATACTGGGAAAGGTCTCTGTTTCCTCCTCTCCGCTCTCATCTGAGTTTTCTCAGCTGTTGGTGGCGTGAAGTCATAAGTGACATTTCCTGTTATAAGGCTGTTTATAAACAAATGGGCAATAATTTCAGGATCATCCTTCTTTAAATGTTTCCTTACACAGCTTTGTCTTCGAATCCTCTGGATGGCTCATTCCTCTTTGAATCCCATATAAAAGCACGTGGTGATTCATCACTGAAATAATGTTCCCTATGCAGGCTGCACGCAGCTTAATCTTTCAGCAAATAGAGAAGTGATTGAAACTTGCTATTACCAAACCAGACCAAGTTTCTTTCAGAAGAAAGTAATTCTGTTATTTTTGTACAAATTGGTATAATGAGCTGTCTGTGTGCTGTTATCTCTGAGTGTTAACTGGCTGTGTTATGCAGGATAATACTCAGAATAATTATTACTTATCTGCATGTACGTACATTGAGTAATAAAATAATTAGACCTTTTAAAGCGGAGGATAGAAAAGATTCCATTTACTGTAATTCTGCCTTTCTGATTGTAAGGTTGGAATAAATAATGTGATGTTGTATCAGTGTGTCAAGCCAGTAAATGCTGGATTTATAGATACCAGCGTGGGTAAGACGTATTTTGTCATGCCCTAGAATGAGCAGAGATTTACGTGTGGATGTGGAGGGTCTGGGCTGTTGCAGTTCAGAGGTGGATGAAGGCTGCTGAGAGCTGCACAGCACGCTGTAGGAACGGTGCACTCTTGCTGCGTGCCTGCAGCTGCATTGTGGTGCATGGGTTCAGGGCACGTGTCCCGTGGCAGCCTATGTGCACGTGGAGAGGGATACACGGGGGCTCTTGCAGAAGTGGAGGCTCATCTCTTCTCTGGGCGAAGGGCTGGTCCCTTTGCTCCTGGTTGGTTGAACTCTTCATGTGGTGGGGTGAGCACAGCCTGCCCCATGGCTTGGGCTGACTTCTCAGGCAGGGTTAGCTCAGCCATTGCATTTCAGCAAAAGCTCTCCGGGCTCTTGGATGCCACCGGCACATGGGATTCTCCTGGAAGAATGCACTTCCGTCGAAGCTGTTTACCTGGGGACCCTTTGTGCTTTGGCTTTGGGCTCTGCCTCAATCTCCCACCTGTATGATGGGGCAGCGATTGCAAAAGTGGCGATTATGTTAAAAATGGTGATAACCACTGTATAGAAATGTGAATAGCTCCAGGCCTGGTATCCTGGCAAAACTCCACACAATCCTTCACCCATGACCAAAGACCTCCCTGCTCCTCACAGGAGGGCCTGTGGGGTGGATTGGGGCAAACCTCTCTGTCCCTAAAAGGCTCTTGCATCGGTGGGAACCAGCTCACAGCTGTGGGGCAGGGGTTGTCTTTTAACATGACTGCAAAAGCAGACAGACCCTGGGGCGCATCACAGAACCTCTTTCCTGTACTGATACAAGTGAAATTGAATTGGTGGGACATGGATACTGCAGAGGACAAAATGCTGTACTGGGGGGGGCGGGGCTTACTAGGGTGGGGGAAGGGGAGGAAGGGCATACTTTGAGCCTCACCATTTTGGCTGTTGCTCATTATTTTCGATAATTGCATTTATATATATCATAGGCTGAATACCCTCTCCTTCTCACACTCCTTCGGGAGCAGGCTGGCCTGAGCCAGGCTGGTCATATGTTTCTGCTTGGCCTGGGATTGATGTTGTTTTGTTTGTTGTCTCTGGAGCATGACCTTCCGACTTGGATATGCGCTGCGTGAAGGTCCTACTGTATGGCAGTCAGTGCTCTCCATTGCTCGATGGATAATGATTTTAAGGGGGGGGATTTGTTTGCTTGCCTGTTTGGGGTTTTTTTTAGGGCACCTCAGGAATAACTGAACAATGTCAGATAATGAAGAGAAACCAATTCATCTCATGCTCTCTTGCAAATCCCAGACACTGGGTTAATCGCACAAGTGATTAGGAACTCGAAGCAGACTGGTGGAAGATTTTAATTCTGTTTGTTGAGAGCTGTAAACATAATTGATTTACATTTTTCTCCAATAAGTTAATTTGAGAGAGTGTTCCCATTGTGAATAGTATCAGATCCAAGGCTTACAAATCTCAGTGACTCCACTGGAGAAAATACAGATCACTCCTTGCTGCAAACGGATCAAAAGGATGAAGACTAATGACTGGTAAATGTTGGCTTCCTGTAAACAGAAAATTACCAAATCTGACAAATGCTATACATTAGGATTGTAACACAAGAAGCAACATGCTCTCCATTATCTCTGATAAGTTAATGGATCAGTGCTGAAATTAAAAAAATAATTAAAGAAAATCTTCTTTGGAAACAAAGTCTGCAGCATGATTCAGAATAATTTTGGGTTAAAAACCACCGTTTCCTAGAAATACTACAATTAACTGAAGGTTTGGTGTATGTAACATTTTTTTCTTTGCAAAATATAAACTGACTGAGGATCCCTACAGAAGACATGCCTTTAGATAAAGTCTTTTGCATTCATTTTGGTAGGGTCAGAGAGAGGGAGAGAGGGAACTGCAGACCGAAATGCAGCAGACCCAGATTCAAACTCGTTCTGATGCTGCGTATCTTAATCTTTACTGCCTTATCTCTCTGATGTACCTTGATTTTTTCCTTTTTTTTTTTTTTTATTTCTCTCCCAGAAAAAATTCTCCATTGAACCAGATGTCATTTGACATTTGATTTTGTTGGTAGTGGGTTTTTTTTAACCAGAATTCTTGTTTTGTGGCCAGCTGCCAGCGTCCCCCACCCGGAGAAGGAAGAGGAAGTTGCATGCCATTGTTACAGGCTGTTTGTCTGGCAGGGTGAAACAATCCACAGACAAGAAGGGCTCAGAGGTCAGTTTCATAAAAACCAACCTAAAAATTCCATACCTAGCAACCCCCCTGCCCCCCGACAGCCCCACAAAGGCTGGTGGAACAAAAGCACCCTTATCAGCATGGTACAGACAATGGTGTGGAAAGAGCAAGAGAGAAGGCCTTGGCTGGAGTCAAAATAAGTTTAATTAACGCGTTAAAGCATTGCAGCAAATACTAATAATTGCAGGCGTGGAGAACATTTTTCCTTCTGACACAGCCTAATCAGGGCAACGGGCCAAACAGTGGCCCTGCCTGGCATGATTAATGCGGGTCAGGATTCACCATAGAATCATAGAATCATAGAATGGACTGGATTGGAAGGGACCCCATGGATCAAAGAGCTCCAACCCCCCTGCCACAGGCAGGGCCACCAACCTCCAGGTCTGGATCTACACAAGGTTGCCCAGGGCCCCATCCAACCTGGCCTTGAACACTTCCAGGGACGGGGCATCCACTACTTCTCTGGGCAGCCTGTTCCAGCACCTCACCCCTCTTTCTGTAAAAAACTTCCCCCTAATATCTAATCTAAACNCCCTCTCCAACAGTTCTACATCTTTCTTGTATTGGGGGCCCCAGATCTGGACACAGTACTCCAGATGGGGCCTCACGAGGGCAGAGTAGAGAGGGACAATCACCTCCCTGTCCCTGCTGGCCACCCCTCTTCTAATGGAGCCCAGGATGAGCTGTTGCAGGCATGGCTGGCGTTAGCCACACGGAAGTCATGCATAGCGCTGCCCTTGCCAGCACCCATACAGCTTCCCTCAGCGCTGCGCGGCTTCCCCAGGCTGGAGGGCTTGGCTTTGCATCCCTGGCCTGGTGAGCTCCACCTTGGGTGCAGGGTGCTCGGGGTCCCAAGCCTGCCTTCTCGGGGGTG
>VZTU01017031.1:0-50544 GCA_013400835.1 Zapornia atra | reverse complement strand
GGGGGGGGGGCTGGAAAAAAGTGTTGCTGGTGAAAACATATGAGGAATGCTCCCTTTAGCAGCAGAGTTTGAAAGTGTTTCTAATTCCCGTTGATCATTAGCTTCTCATCAGTATTGCCACAAAAGCATCTCACCCCGTAGTACATTTAAAATATCCCTGGTCATCCTATCCCTCTAAGAGTCCAAATTTACAACCAAATCCCTTACATCCCTTATTAATAATTGAACCACAAAATAATGATTTTAATGAGATTATTACTAAGGTGCAATTAGCTACCACAGTGGCTAATTTACTGATTCTTTCTGGACTAAGTCTCTGAAAAAATAGTAATTTTGAAATGTGTCTAAAAATTATTTTCTTCTCTAGAAAAGACAGGCTGGATATTTTCTGCCTCATCTAATGAATTTTAGGGATGCCACCTTGCCATTAAAATGCTCTGGATGGAAGCCATGCAGGTGGTCCTGGGGTAGGGGCATGGAGGGTGAGTAGGTGGTCTTGGCTCCTCTCCTCTGCCATAGCTGCCGTGGGAAGGATGCCAAGTTCTCCAAACTTCCATGGAAAACACTTATGACTTCTTAGCTCAAGGATCCTGACCAGGACACCCAGAAACAACACAATATGGCCTGTCGTGAGAAGTGGTTGAAAGTTAAAAATGTTGCCATGAAATGCAGATTGACATAAATGAAATGGAATCATTTTGTTATGAAAGAAATAGAAAAGTACCTTGCACTGCGAAATTGCACCTAAAGACAGTGCTGAGTGACCACTAATCATGGAGTTAGACAGGGTGCAGGTACTAATGGTCATGGACTTGTCCAGTACTGCTGGCCTGAGGCAGACACAGGCCCCGTCCTTACCCATTTCCTAGCAATCCCCTGAGATTTCTTTCTCACCTTTACCTTCTCAGACACACAAGAATAATTACCCAACCATATCATGTTTTTTAAAGGGTCCTGTCTATCTCAAAAGAGATGGAGAAGGTTCTCCAAACATGCTGCTGTCTTTGCAACATGAGCAGGATATGTTCCATCCTGGTTTTCTTACTGTGAATTTGGTGGCACTCGATCTGTACAAAACATGCCTCAGTCTTTAAAGGCATTGTGTTTTTCCCATTTTGATCAGCTTTTCAAAACCTGCTTTACTCATGAAACGTATGACAATGGCATATGTACACTGAACGTGTCCCTGGTAACCAGCTATCAGCTCTGCTTCAGGTGAGGAACATGGATCTGACCCAATTTCTGTTGTGAGACCTCACTGTGCCCTTGGAAAATACGATCCTGCCTCCATATTGATTAGCTCTTTTAGAAACAGGTTTACAGCCCTTTGCTGTGTTTCACAGCCCTGAACTCCTGATGTTTTTTTCTTATAGGAGCAAATTCTTTTCCTTTGCAGTGGATGATTCTGATGGCTCTTGCAGCACACTGACTGCACTGGGAGCTGGTGGCTTGTCTCTTCTGAAGCTGTGCCAACTGGAGGCTGTTCTGCTCTGCGTGCTTGTCTGCATCAAAGTGCTTCAGAAGTGACCCCCTCCACGGATCAGCTTGCTAAGGCTCACGTTGTGTTCCTTGGGAAAAGGCAGATTCATCTCTCTGCAGAGATGGGTCATATCCAATGTAACTTATTCATCAGCACTTTCTGATGGGACAATATTTCACTGACAGAAAAGAAAAATATTTTTAAAACTGTCCCTTGCAGGATGAGCTGTGACCTGAGGCCGTTCATCACAGTGATTAATAACAGCTTCACTGCTTTTGAGAAGTACTCACACTGCTGCTTTAGACCACTCTGTACCAGTATGTCTCATGTAGGGTGGGCTGGCTCTGTGGGCAACCTGGCATTGGTACGATACCAACATGTATAAAGATGTGGATTTACTGATTACCTTCCTCCTCACATTTCAGATGAGTTTGTTCAGACACATGGATGCACACTGTGTGCCTTTTAAATCAGTTTCATACAGGCATAATAGTTTTTCGTGGCTGAAAGTACTGTGTTTGCTCAAGCTTGCACGGTCCAAGAGCAGCTCTGCAGGATGCTGGCTCTCACAACACTTCTGTCTGCAACCTATGCCTCAGGAATGCTGGAAATATGGTAGTTAAGTAGGTATCATACTTGTGCTTTCTATAGCCCTTCAGTATCCATCAGCATATGTCCTTTGAGGTCCTCCACTGCTTTTTATCCATAGTTTTACTAATCACTTGAGGCAGTGTAACAGGAGCTGGGAAACTTCACGGCTCTCTGTACTGTCCTTTACAGCTTAACCAGATGTAAACCCCAGAAAGGACTTAGAAAAAAATTCCAAAATACCCATGCTGTCATCCCTTCCTCCTGTCTGTCATCATTTGCCTACCCCTTGTAAAGTCTGCCTTGAAGTTTAACTCTCATGGAGAAGTGCTGAGGGGTGGCCAAATCCCAGCTAAGCCTCTGGGAGCATCAGCACAGGCAGCCAGAGCTGGGATCAAGCCTCTGAGGGAAGAAGGAAGAAGTTCCATCTCCAAACTCACCCAGTCACCACTTTTGTGGCTCAGCCAGCTCCTTCCTGTGGTGCCTGGAAAAAGGGAAGGGAAGGGAAGGGAAGGGAAGGGGTGAGTCCTTGGCCACAGGAGCTTTTGCGAAAGTCGTCTATATTCCCGCTGGTGCACAGACTTTCCTCAGTGCATCGCAGCTGCTCATGTCTTTTAGTTAGCTTTGGACTGTGAATTGGTTTTCATTTGGAACTGCTGCCTGTGTTTTGAATACATGCATGAGAAAATAAAGGAGTGTGGAAGAGACAAAATGATGCTCAGTGCTATTTCAGTTTCTCATAGGAAAAAGATTTAATCTGCTGTTCTGATGGTTTGCTTGCACAGCAGTTCCTTTAAAGATTTCTTTGGCTAAGTAATTTTGGTGACATCTCAGATAAATAAAGCATTTTCAGAGTTTCATTTCACTATTTACATAACTTACAAGTTTTAAGGTTATCCTGCCTGGGAATTAAACAGGACACTTCATTTTTGGGTCAAACAAAACCAACCTGGAAATCAGATTAGCCAAAACTTGCCTGGATTTGTTTTTTTGCATTTCAGTTGGTGGTCTAAAAACTTGTACAGGACACACTGAGGATGTTTAACAAGATTTATCAAACTTGTCTGTTTCTGATAACGACAGACAGGGTAAACATCTGCAAGCTGCATCTCTCCTGTCTGATTTTTAAGTATTGTGTTTTATGGAAAGTCTGTTCTAATTTACCTGAGAGACACAAGGCAATAGTGATGGGCAACGTTATACAACTTCATCTGATTAGCTCCAGTCAATGTACTTGTGCAGCAAGAAGTGTGTCTTCTGTCCTGAAACAGGATTTTTAGTGGGTTGTGTTATCAGTTCATAAAAGCAAATACAATTTACTTAATTTCATTAACCAATTGCATTATTTTGATCAGAATCTAGGAAATAATATTTCACAGATAATGTGACACCACACAGGCACATCAGCATTGCAGATATGAATGTTAAGTACAATTAGAAATAATTCTACAGGTGCTAGCTATAGATTACATGAAGATTAATTATACTAAACCAATCACTTCTGGCTAGACAGCTTAATTGTGTGTCCAGAGAAGAACAATGAAGCAGGTGAAGGGTCTAGAGCACAAATCTAACAGGATTGGTTGAGAGAACTGGTTTTTTTTAGCCTGGAGAAGAGGAGGCTCATTGAGAGACCTTATTGCTCTCTACAACTACCTGAAAGGAGATTGTAGTGTGGTGGGGCTTGGTCTTTCCACCCAAGTAACAAGTGATAGAGCAAGAGGAAACAGCCTAAAATTGTGCTGGGGAGGTTTAGATCGGATATTGGGAAAAATTTCTTTGCTGAAGGGGTTGTTAAACACTGGAACAGGCTGCCCAGGGAAGTGGTTGTGTCATCATCCTTGCAGGTATTTAAAAGGTGTGTAGACATTGTGCTTAGGGACACAGTTTACAGGCTGAGAGAGTTGGGATTAATTCAGCCTAGAGAAGAGAAGGCTCCAGAGAGACCTTAGAGCAGACTTCCAGCATCTGAAGGAGCCTACAGGAAATCTGGGGAGGGACTGTTTAAAAGGGAAGGTAGTGATAGGAAAAGTGAACAAAAGAGAGCAGGTTTAGATTAGGTATTAGGAAAAATTTTTTTACAATGAGGGTGGTGAGGCCCTGGCACAGGCTGCCCAGAGAAGCTGTGGCTGCCCCCTCCCTGGCAGTGTTCAAGGCCAGGTTGGATGGAGCTTTGGGTAACCTGGTCTAGTGGAGGGTGGAACTAAAACATCTTTGAGGTCCCTCCCAACCCAAACCATTCTGTGATTTTATGGTTCCATGGTTTAGTGGTAGGCTTGGCAGTATTAGGTATATGGTTGGACTCGATGATCTTAAAGGTTTTTTCCAACCTAAATGATTCTTCATTTCTCTTCTATGATTATAGCACCTCTTATCTGCTAAAAGTTTACCCCATTGGATAACAAAAAATACGGCACTCAAATCCTTAACTTTTCTCTCACATATATAAAATACATATTTACATGGTATTGTCATCTCTAGTGACAGGACATGTCCTGAGAGGAGTGTGCAAAACATGCTCCTGGCAGAGTTCTCCCTCCTGGCCGTCAGGAGGAAACCGGGATCATTCTGATCCGTGTGCATTGTCTGCACAGTCCTTGTGTCACCCCTTCCTCTCATGGACCTAACGCTCCAAGGCTGGATTCGTAGCTGAGTATATAAATGAGAGAAAGGGGCAAGTTTACTGGGCATTCAGGCTGATGCAGAGACAATGAGGTGAGAGGTACTTCACTAAATTGGAGTTTTACAGGAACGGGTGTTTCAGGAAATTTATCACTGGCCTAAGAGTGAGAAACTTGTCCCAGTGAGGAAACTGCTTGTAACATTTGCAGGCATGTAACCATCCTTGGAAAACTGGCATGCGGAGCCAGGCATCAGATACCAGAGCGCAGCCGCTGGAGAACAGCCTTGCTGTGACCCAGAGAGATGAGTCAGTTACCCCCAGCCTTAAGTACCGGTCACAGAATCAACGGCTAAGAATCCTTACTCGCTTTTGCTGAAGACAGACACCCACCGACTCACAGCATGACACACATTTCTTTCCCTCTTGTTCTTTATATTTTCTTAATAAAGGAAGAAGAAGAGACCAGGAGTTCCAAAGCTCTTGCAAAGCGAGCATTCATGCCTGCCACCCAAAGGCGCACTGAAGCAGGCAGCTTCAACTCCAGTTGTTTACTTGCTTGAAGTCAGTAATGCCAAGCTGCCATAAGTTGTTACAGTGATTATCTCTGGGCAGCTCAGTTCTGAAGAACTTGAGATTAATTCTGTTTTCCAGCACCATGACAATGGTTATGTCCTCCAAAAATGTATATATGTATAAATTTTTTATTTGTTAAAGATAATTGCATTTCTCACTAACCATGAGCTGAAGTAAGTAACCTGCAGGATGCAAGCTATGCCATATATTTAATAAAGTCTGAAGGAATAAATAATAGACCTTTTATGAGAGGTTACTCTTGAGTAAAGAAGAGATATTAAAGTGATTTCTTTATCCAATTTCTAAACAAATGGTAGCTATTGAAAATGGAACACATCCTTTTAACCTAATGCACTTTGATACATTACAAGCAGAAGAGTGCTATGTTTTCTACTACCAGATAGTGCTGTATAATGGCCTTAAAAAAACAATATGAAAAAAGGCTTTAATTAAAAAATCTTGGAAATATTATGGGTCTTATTTTCCAAATCTTTCTGGTATTTTGGTGTTCCTGCACCCAGTCTCTTCCACTCAGGTTTTCTGTGGGAAATGGTGCTTTATGCCATCATAAGAAACAATATTAACTTATTCTTTAATAGACAGCTACATTTTAGATGGCTCCAGGCAAGATTTACAGACATGGACAGGAGGCTGCTATGTATTAGGATCCTTAAGCTGATGTCAATAAACACTGGATATTAATCACTGGAAACTACCAATTTCTAACTGCAAAATCTCATCCAGATAAAGACCTACTGAATTAAGTGGGACTAAAGTCTGTGCTTGATGTAAAACATACATTTACATCTGAATAGGGGTGGATTACAACCCATCCTTAGGTACCTTCCTTGAGTACAACTTGGGTACTGATGTGTAATTTGGGATTTTGCTGGAAGCAGTTGTCCCAACTCTGATATCCTAATTTACATTTATTTTAATATCACATGATCCCTGGGTATTCATTAGTCTGGTTTCTGAAACAGTCTTTTTGTTGTTTCTTCTTATATGGAAGAATTAATAGAATTAGTATCTTTTGTAAGTGGGGAAAAAGATGATGAGGAAAAGTACCTCAATACGGGTGAGAATTTTGTGGTTAAACTGAGACTAAAACCAGCATGTCCTGACTCTTAGTCATCTGTATGGGCCTGCTTTCACCTTGCTCATCTCCAAATCACTTGCTTACTCCAAATCAGGTGCAGATTTTGCTAGTATCCTTGCCACAGATTCAGCCTTTCCCCACACACGGTTTCCAGAAGTATCAGCGCTATGTGAGCAAACCCAGTGAAAGTAAAACCAGGGAAAAACACTTAACTGAGGTGAAAAGCCCCATCTTTGTGCCGTGGTTAAGAATTAGAAGTGAAAAGCAATGCCTTCTAGCCAATGTGTTATATAGGTTGAATATGAGCATAATGGAATAACTTGGGAGACCTTTGACCCCATTTGCACATGCCACAGGAAGTGTGACTGTACGCTGTTGCATTTCACACCAAAGAAGCCCAAAATACACTTGGAGACCTTTCTGTTGCATATTGCGTCCCTTTCACCAGCCTGGCCAATCATCTGTTTCACTGATATGCATGGAGCGAGTGCTTCTGAACCAGTAATTTTCCAGACCGTTAGACACTGACCAAGCATCAGCTTGAGTCTTTCAGATTTATTTGTAAAGATTTTTCAAAGCAGAAGGTTCTACTATGTTTAAAAATATTAAAAGAAATCCTTACATTGAAAGGCCTAATTTACACCCTGTGGGACTTGCATTGCAAACTTAGAGGTCCAAATATATTCTGAAACAAATCTTCATGCCCCTACTTCACTTTTCTCCCCCATACTGGGGCAGGAAGCTTTTATTCTGGTGAAGCACAAGAAGCCTCATGAAAACAGGACTGGACTGTCTTCAGGAAGAAACACCTTGTAGATTGGGACTCATGATTAGGACTATAATTTTTAGCTTGCAAGGTAGTAGAGCAGCTGAGAGAAAAGGTCAAATAATAGCACTAATGTCATGATGGCGGGTGATAAGTTCAACCTTTGTATGAGTGAGTTCAGTGAGAGCAAAAGCCTAAAACTCCAGAGCAAAATGTCTGTCACTGGTGCAACTGATACTCTGGTGATATGTGATCTTGCTGTGGTCTTTGTGAAGAGCCAGGCACTTTGAGAGGGCCTCTCCCCAAAGATGTGTGGTGGATTGATCCTGGCTGGATGTCAGGTTCCCACCAAGCTGCTCTGTCTCTCCCCTCCTCAGCAGGGTGGGTGAGAAGAAGATAAGATGGACAAAAAACCCTCATGGGTCAAGATAAAGACAGGTTAATAAAGCGAAAGCAAGGTTGCATGCAGAAACCCAGGAAATCCAAAATACTTATTTTCTACTTCTCATGAACAGGCAATGTCCAGCCACTTGCTGGGAAGCAGGGCTTCAGGATGTATAGCAGCTCTGGAAAACAGATGTAAATAAAGAATGCCCCTCCCCCCCATCCTCTCAGCTTTTATCACTGAGCAGAGATCATATGGTATGGGGGATCCCTTCAGTCACTTTGGGTCAGCTGTGCAGCCTCTGTTCCCTCCCAAGGTCTTGCCCATCCCCAGCCTACTGGTGGGTGGGATGTTGGAGAGACAGTGTGATGTGTGCCAGCACTGCTCAGCAGTCACCAAAACAGGGGTGTGTTATCAGCTCCCTGGAACTACCAATACACAGCACAGTGCTATGGGGCTGCTATGGGGAAAATTACCTCCATCGCAGCGAGTCCTAATACAAGATGAGAGGCTGAGATCTCTGGATGTAAATCTAGAAATCAGTTTTCCCTGGGAGAAGGGCTCATAAAACATGGAGAGATATATTGGTACCATGGGAGTAAACAGGAAGGTGCCAAACATAAACAGACAAAATCCCCATAAAATTAATTTGTGATTGCACATCAGACGAATAACTCTGCTGCCTTCTACTATACAGCATGGAAAAGTGCAGTATGTATTGTTGTGGTCTCACTGTAAAATAAAAGGTTTCAGTAACTGCAAACTGTTAGGCCTTTGGTATTTCCCCTTAACATTCATGAACGTGCTAGAGATTTTATTTGTAAGTAGTTGTGATTACAGCTAACAACCATCATTATATTGTGTGGGGGTAAATTAACTTCTGTTTTCTTACTGCTCTACACTAAAATGATACAAAGATATCACATAACATGTAAACTCCCAATTAATGTAGTTTGATTACCTTTAAATCACCACTGAAGTATTTTGTGAGGCACATGGATTACATCACCTGGTGATGCAATGACATCAGGTGTCATTACCAGGTGATGTAATGAGGTTGACTTGAGCATTTCTGTCTACCTAATGGTCTGAGAATGACACTCCTCTACCTGATGATTACTATTTGTTTTCTCCAGTGGTGCCACTGGTTTCCATGAAATTTTTTTGTTGCAGTTCGTTGACTTGAACCTAAGAGTCCAACCATCCTTGTCAAATACACAGTTCTGGTGGGCTAAGGCAACCTCTGAGAACATTCTTCACATGACAGAAATTTCTCCACCCAGTAGGTAAAGAGCTTTTCTCACTGATGAAATATTTCTGATTTTGGCCCAGTGAGAAGATTCCTGCTCCTGGCAAGAAACATTTAGAGTGACAATAAGCCAAGACACAAAATCATGATTTTCTGTAGCAAAATGCTTGCCCAAACAGACTCAAGACTTTTGATCTTGTAAAAGCAGCTTGCCTTGAATGATTACATTAGTTCTAACTTAATTTGAACTTGGAAATTCAAAGATGGGAGCATTTTGTAAGAATAAAAAGACCCCAGCCCTTTCACATCTCAGAACAAGCCACGGCTGAGTTCAAAATTTGGTTTCTTAGAGACCTTTCCATATCTGGACTGCTTAGTTCCTGCTGCAAAGCAGGGTTGTAACTGCAGCTTTTACAAGGGTAGCTCCCAACCCACACCCATTTGTGACAACTGAGTGTGTAATGGAAAGCCCAAGAGAAAGGGAAGACAACTGTCTGAGGTGACGGAGCTCCAAAGTAATAACGAAGAGAGAAAACTCCCCGTTCTACTGACCAACACATAGAAGATGTACAGGAAAAAGGAAGCAAATCGTGTGCTGTAACAGCACCATGTGTAAAGAGCTACCAGACCTGGAAGTGCCAAAACATAAGCACTCGGCTGCAGGGTGGAATTAAGCCCGAGCTAGGAGTCACAATAATCGCCTTAGGGCAGGCTGGGTTTTGGTTCCCACGTGTCCTGAAAAGGACTCAGTGCAATATCAAAACTGATCTACAACCTGACGAACTCATGTCTTGTCTTTTAGACCTTGCAGAAATCACTCAAAATTAAAAGAAACAAACACCCCCCCCTCCTTTCTGAAAGAATGCCATCATTTAGAAACACAATACAAATTGTTTCATGCTACGCCAAGTTTTCATTGAAGATAACACATATAAACACTGTATTAAGTAAAAAAAGACTCTCTTCAGTCACACAGTGACTCATTATGTATCTCCAGGTCTTTTAAACGTTTCTTGGCTTCCTTAATGGCAATGAATGAAGACTTCTGGAACTTCAAAGGGTTGAAGATGAAGCTCCTAAAAGGAAAAGAAAACCTAAGTGGAGAAGTGTCCTTTGAAATGTGTTTCCAGTCTGTTGCTTTTCTCCTCCTGTTAGTCAAAGGTGAGATTTAATCAAGGGATTTAGACTGTTTGCTATATATATCATAAATCTCTTTTGATGGTCTCTTCTTCTTAACAATTTAAACAAAGAATAAAAGGTTATGAATTCTTTGTACTGCCTTGGAAATAGAAGTAATTTTATTTCCTTTAAAAGCTGGAGAGTTTTGCATCTCCTACAATGTAAATTAATGTCTTCCATAAAATATATTTAGCTGCAAAATGCTAGTCACTTACCTTCTCTACAACATCTGTCAACTCATGTCTCATTTTCTTACTTGCCTTGATGAACATGAAAAATGTAACCAGCAGCCACAATCTATTTTCTTGGAGGACAGAATAAGGAAACGGGGGAAAAAAATGTCATTGATCTGCAAAATTTTTCTTCCTGGGTAATATTTTGAAAGCAGGATATATTTGGGACACAGTAGCTAGGTTCCAGTAACTAATACATGTGTTGCTGAAGCCCCAAGGTGGGGGTGAAGCTGTGGAGAACAGGAAAGTTTCTGAAGACAGCAGAGATCCTCATAGCTTTTCTGCCATTGCATGTGGCTTGGCACAACTATGGAAGTAGTGGTTTAGGGAAGTATATGGGGTTTGCCTAATGGGGACAACCCACTGAGCTACAGAGCAAGTTTGCCTCTCCCCTTATAATCTTGCTGCACGAGGCTTTGGGAAGGAATGCTGTCATTGTGATAGAGTGCTTCCTTTTTTTTTTTGAAGGAATAAAACCAGAAACATTCACATTAATTATTTCTGGTCCCTTGTTTTCTGACCAGAATTGTTACTTAAGTGCCAAAATGTGGTCACCAGGTTGGAATACCTCCCTACAAGCCAACTGTAACAGGAGATGTAATAAAAATCCCAGCTCAGAGAAGCAAGGAGAGAAGGAGAGTCCTGTAGTGATTTTGGTTTGTGTACCCGTCTCCTGTGGCTGGGTGAATGGGGCCCAGAGGAAGGATGCTGTGTTCTGGCCACAGTGTATTGAATTTGTTCATCACTCAGGGTGGTCTGACCTCACCCAGGGCTAGCAGAGGGATGCCATTCGTGGTGACTGTGATTCATAGGTTTAAACACTGGGCCACAGGCAGCCACTAAAAGCTTTTTGGATTTTACCTGCAGCCTCGACAGGTGGTTCTCTTCTCAGAGCCAAAGGGCCCATCATGAATGGACTCCTTCCATGAGCTGGGAGATGCCCACAGCCTTACTGTGGGACCACCCTCATTTTTTTCACTTTCCTAAGTCAATTCCACAAACATTTCCGAAGTCAGCCATGGAACAATAAACTACAATTGCTTGATTTCTAGCTCCTAACCTTCTTACTTGCAAAGATCCATCCATCTGAGCAGCACACACTCAAGCAGCCACCATCTGCTACATGCCTGAAGAACCCCAAATCTTCAGAACTTTCCAGTGTATTGAAGTCCTCAAATTGGTGCAGCTGAAAGGGAAGGCAGGGGCTATTTTTTGACAATGGCCCTCTTTTGCAATGGTGTGCCTCCAAATGTAGCTAAGAACTTAACAAACAGGCCTCCATGCAAACCTGTAATTTCAATTACCAGTCTTTTGTGGGGGCTTCACAGCACAGTGAAATCCCTTCTTTGCAGATCAGTGCTGTCTTCCAATAGCTTGTAACAAAGCTCAGCCTGGAGAGCCTCAGGCACAATGAAACCTGTGCTGAATGCTGCTTTGCTCTTCGTTTCCACATCGATGAGAGCAGCACGGCCTTATTCGGAGCACACTGGAAGGGGGCAGTGGGTCCTGACTGACCTCATCTGTGAGGATGCTACAACAATGCTGTGCCTGTGTCAGTGTTACAGTGGTTTGTTACATCCATCAGCATGGTTATTTTGAAACCTTTTGAGAGCTGATGGACTTCATCTTCCACGTTAACACATTGATTTTAAGACGTTTAGTGGCCACCAGGTACTTGGGAAGAAACAGTGCTACAGAGAAGGCAGGTGGGTTCAGAGGGGTTTAGGTGTTAGCTGGGCAGTGCATGGAGATCTCAAATGTCTTTTGTTCCCTTGTTCAGGTGTAAGAATCACCTGAATGTCTCAGAGCACTAAACTGTCCGATGCAGGACAAGGACATTAACAAGGTGGATCTGCACAAACACCTTCTGGTTTCCTTCTCAGAGTTGGCATGGTTAAGCATGCAGCTCTGGTGTTCTGCAGCTTCCCGACGAGTTTAGGTATAGGATCATGTACCCAGCCATTAGATATATGTCAGTTTTTAAAATAAATATAAAAATGTAGACATTTTCTGGAATATTTATTTTTAAAGAGTATTCAGGAAAAAAAAAATCAGCTCTACCTCACAGCTAGGAAAATCCTTTGTTCTCCTCTCCCACCTTTGAAAACTTGTTGAATTCTGCTATATACAAAACCACAGAATATTGCAACCATGAGCCATACTGGAAACTCTGCAGTCCATTTGGCATCACTAGTCCTGGTGAAAAAGGAAACACCCAAGAAAATCCATGGGACAAAGTATTTTTCAAATATCACAGGAAGAACATTGTTAAATATAAATTGATTTTTTTTTCTCTCAAAATTAAAATTTGTCATTGATAATGGCAACAATGATAAGAGCTGAGAAAGAACCTGATCTCATTAGCAATATTGCTTAATATTGAAACAGCTTGGCTCAATTTGAAGGTGCCAGGTATACTGTGAATAAACTGTAAACCTTTGAGAGCCCTGTAATATACTTTAAGAAAAAAATGAGATAATGTAGAAATTCTAGCCCTTGATTTTAAAAAAAATAATGAAATCCTTATTTTGTCAATGCAAATGCATACTAGGAGGACAAGGGCTAGATTAGATTCATTAAACTGTCCGGTTTGAGCTGGACAGTCTGGCTTTCCCCTCACAGTCTCCATTCAGACTGCCACCCTGAGTCTGCTCTGGTTGCACAGATGCTCTGGGTTGCACAGCTTGTCACAGCAATTCTCCAACAGACCTAGGAAGCAAAACTAGCCCAGACAGCAGATCCAACAAGTCTAGACCAGATGCTGAATTTTTTCCCTAAAGGGCACAATGGGACTGCACCTGCTCATCTCAAAGAGATGAGATGACACACTGTGCCCTCTCTCACCGTTACCTCCCTGTCACCTGAATACATACTGCTGGTTTCATTCACTTTTGCCTACATGCATTACTCCTGCATTTCAACTGCCTTCTCATTATCAGGACTCTTTAAGGTCTATCTGTTGTTTGGGGATTCTGGGGGATTATTTTTTCTTTCTTTGGTTTTTTTTTTTGTTTTCCAGATGATATATTATTTTATCAAAAAGCAGAGATGGTCTTGATAACTTGCCAGTATGTGGCTTTGATTCAGGGAAAGGCAACGCAGAGCAGTTTTCTGAAGGATTTGTCTGTGTCGTGTGCTGTGACAATTTGTATTCTTTATTGCCTCTGGTTTCTCTCAGCAGCAAACATTTTTCACATTTAAATGGCTCCTGCCTGGAAGTATGATTCTTTGTGTTTCAGAAGAATCTAATCGACATCCCTGAAGGAAAAGACGTGAGGCCTAATGGAATCCACTTAGTAACAGAAGTTAGCAAAATTTCTCACTTATCTCCCAGCTTCCTCATCTCAGTCCCAGCTCAGCAAATGGATGTCAACATTGGATTAGAGAACAACGATTGGCTCAGTGCTTGCTGGCAGTAATAGAGGATTTATCCAGACAGAATAATATCTTTAAATAAATCCTTGAGTAAATGATTTGGTGCTATGAAAAGAAAAAAAAGAGGAGAACAAAGATTGCACCATTCTGATCTGAAGATCTGATTCCAAGTCTAACCTGCATCCTCTGGGGAAGCACGTGTTGTACTTAGGCTCTCAGCTCAATATTCTTTCTGACAAAAACTCTCACGGAGGTTTAGAGAAAGAATCAGTCTTCCTTCACCAGAACTTGGGCCAGCAGGCAGGGCACTGTGACAAAGTGCTTTTTAGGTCAAGTGGGGGATTGTACATCATGTCAGAAATGTCACTGTCACAGCAGAAGGTCTGCTTCAACAACAACTGCTGTTACCTCACCAGGAGACAGGAGCTCAGGGCATGTGGAAGGATTAGCAAGCCCTTTAGCTGCGTGTTGGAGAAGAGAAGAGATGGAGTATCACCTTGAGCAACTGCTTTTCCTGATACTTCAGCTTTCCCAGTTTTATTTCAAATAAGAAATTCTTAAATTGTTTGAGTAGTGTGCTTGTTTGCGTAACGTGGTACGAATCCTCACAAGGTTTACACCTTCAGAGCCAAACTCAACTCTTTCGCGCTTGTCACAGACAGGGTGAAGCTGGGTTCGTGGCTGTCTCTTTGGATGTGGACATGGGAATACAATTGTAGTTCTGTATCCACTGAAATGAGTGACAGCTGTACCACAGCATTTAGTATGATCCAGACTGGGCTGAGGTACTAAACCCCTCACAGTGGGGGATGTACCCTACCTCTGCGGATAATATTCATGCTTTGTTCTTTTTGCTGGACAGTTCAGTCAGCTGGTGTTCTGACAGCATAAGGAATGCACACAAACCAGGTGTATGATCGCTTGGATGTGCCAGCACCCTGGTTTTACAGTGTATTCCAGGGTATCCTCAAAGCTATCAGAGTACCTTCTCCCCCTTTGTATGAGGAAACCCCTTGTTGAGATAATGATTTTTGTTGTTGCAGTGAGTTTTTGGTGGCGAGAAATTTTATTTTGGTGATACATTCTTGTTAAGTGGGATATGGTAGAAATTCTATCCAGAGATACTACAGAACTGGCTACAGCCAATGCTGAAAGAAAACTGTTATTTCACTATATTTAGTGATGCTTTGAGTTCGTGTCTTGGGGAGCACATTGTTAATGAGGTGATCCCATAGTCTTTACATATATAATTTTTTTTCCCCAGAGTTATCTGCTTCTGGGGGGGCAATCTCCCTGGAGTATCATCAGAAGATGAAACTATCATTCTTCATATTTTCAAGCTTCCCAAGAAGGGTACTTCATCTGCTGGACTTCTTGTATATCCATATTCAACCTTCTAGTGCTTTGTGCTTTAAGTAATTTAACAAGATAATTTTAACTTTGGTTTATGTAAAAAAAGTTCCTAGGCAGGTTAAGGTATCAAACACCAGGAGAAAGGGGAAGATATTTTCCACAGAAGAATCTTGACATTTCATTCCATACTATATATTCTAGAGCCTTCATAGCTGAATAGCTTCCAAGAGAGCAAGAGAGAGCTTGAATTACCATATTTAAACTCACACAGAGGATTTATATCCCACACAGAATATAGGAATGCATTTCTGTTTTGTAAAATATGCTGTGGGTTTAGTAAATGAAGACTAATCTTCTAATAAATAAGGCTATAAGAGCTTGACTTTAAAAGTCACCTTCTACAGCGATAATATTCTCTTGAAACAGTGGAAAATTTTACTAAGTGGCAGAAATAATGGTAAGCTTTATTCAATGCATATTCATTAAGCCTGGATTATTTTCAAAAGAGACGTTCAGTGCCAAGCCCATCTCACTGGAGCATGAATCTTAGACTAGCCACTAACTGCAGCTGAAGAGGAGCGGGATTCTTTGGTTTCATACCAAGTATTTTACATCTTCTGTCTTCTCAAACTTCATCAGACCCAGAGGTTAAAGACTCAGTTGATAATTGATGTTTGCATTCAGAAATTGTAGCAATAGTAAAAAAGGAGGTTAAAAAATGTTCAAAGGCTCAGTTACTCCAGTTTGGAAGTGGAACAAGTTTTGCTGTCATACACCCAAGCTGGACACTGCAGCTCTCCTTGGAAAACTATATTTCCGATTTGGAGTGAGGGAGCCTGAGTCCATGGCTCACTCTTACAGTGAACTAAAAGGTAAATGTCCCTTTCCACCAAAAGAAAAGTCATACATTTTTCTCCCTACAAGGTGATCAAATAACCTGTCACATTTATGCTCACAATAATTTATACTATAAAGGGGCAAATCTATTTGGAGGAAACAATGATTAATGTGAGCCTCTAGCCCACCTCACATCCCTGACCTTTGCAGCAAAGGTAATCCTCTGGGGACTTGAGGACTCTGCCTTCAGAATTTGGAAATATCTAGTATATTATCAGGAAAGTATTTTTGGTACTTTTCCTGTAGGACACGCTGTGAAAGTCAATTAGTCCTACTGGTTGATTAGTGGAGTGCCAGCTCATGCGTTTAATTCAGGTTAAAGAAGGTATGTCTCCAGCAGTGCCACTGAAAAGCTTAATCTGCGTCAAAGTTAAATGCAGTAGAAATATCATCCTGAGAGCCAAAACCAGGGTAGAAGAGATGCCAGCCAAGACCAGGCTCACATCCTCATAGAAGGTCTTGGACCCACAGCTCCAACAGGCTGGAGAGGACCCCTCAGCCCCTGTGGTGCCCACATGGTGGGGGACAGGGTCTGTTCTACCCATGCCTTCCAGCCGTGGCACTCACAGTCATGCCCAGGGATGGGGCTGCCCCAACTGTCCTCTGGCTACCTTGCTCCTGGCCAGGGTGGTGGCTCAGCTCCTGGACCTCTAGAGAGCCCTCATGGCTCCAGGTCCCCAGGGACCCCTCCAGCTTGCATGGCACTGAACACCCAAACTCTGTTCAACCTTGCACGTCTCCTCTTCTGGAGCTTTTTCTTGCCTTTGGGAAAAAAAAAAGTCATTGTAGAGCAGTTATGATTCATGACTAGATATTAATAAATTCATGTCGGTAAATATTTGGTTCTCTTCAACTCTGTGGATAACGATTAGATGATGAACAGATTGTGACTAAGTACAATTAATAGTGCCAGAGCGTACCTTCACAGGGGAATAAATACAACAATTAGTGTCTTATTTTATCGGTTGTGTAGGATTGTTTCTAGCTGTAATGGCATTCACAGAGCAGGCTAAGATTGCACACAAAACGTCAGCTCCTCTCAAATCCCAGGACTGTGTAACTTGGGAAGAAGAAAACCTACTTTGAGACTGAAACTTTTTCCAGGCTAGTGTTAAGCTCAGAGACCATCTTCGCTTTTTAGAAAGCTAGAGGATATTTGACTGAGGAAATTTTTGAGCTCTGAGCCAGGTGACGGCGTGCTCAAATAACTGGGCTGTGATGGCAGTTGGGGGGTGCTTGAGGGAGCATGGCACCCTACTGACACAGCTGCGGGGCTTTCACACCAGCACATTTCCCTGCTGTGCCCCAGGATGGGGATTGGCTTACACTGGACTCTTGATGAGTAGTACTGGGTGTTGGGGAGAATAAGATAGGATATGGATAAGCAAAGGTACTGCATTAGCTGCTGCTGCCATGCTGCTTCCCAACACATTCCCTCAGCCACGTGCAGAGCTCCAGGCACTGAAGTAGGAAATGCCACGTGACAGCAACCAGCTCCCAGTTGGCTATGCCTTATGTCCAATTTTAAATTGCAACGTTGAGCTTCACTTGGGATAATTTCTGTCAACTGAAGCTTCTCAACTCTGGGTGAACTTGAGCAGATCTGTTAGGAGATGGGAGGAGACTTATCCTTCCCATGTACGATATCCAACCAAAACCCATAGGAAAAGCTGCCTGAATTCTCATAATGGGCAACCCAGCTCTCAGGAACGGCTGTACCATTTTCATGACAATTTGTCCCCTCATCTTGCCTGCAAAAGCTTTGCAACCTATTGGGTGAAATGGCTTGGGTTAGGCTGAGATACCAACACCAGAAACCAGACTGTTATAATAGAGGATACTAGAGAACCTCAGAGGCCCATTTCCAACCACTACATCAATAGGGTTGGAAGGGAAAGTTGGTCAGTAGTTGGACATGCATTGGTCAGTAATCCCATATCAGGTCTTGGTGTCAGTATACTTGAAAATTGAGGGTCTCTTGGCTCTCCTTTATGAAGATGGAAAACATGACAATTTCATGCTCTCCATAGCTCCCGACACTGTCACAGCACACGTGGTTGCATTACTCAGTCGCAAATGGATCCCAACTTAAATTGCTCTTGCACTTTCCTGTGCATTGTTATAGCACTCAAGAATTACTTCAAAGGTGCTATTGTTTTTCTAAAACATATCTTATTATTAAAAAGAGAGCTGAGGTGTTCTATGCAAATGCTACTATTCAGCTTTTGCTTTTAACTTGATTGTTTTGAACCAGGTTAACCAGTACTTTGCTAACTTAACTAGTGTTCACATGTAAATAAAGTCAGATTTTAAGCGGGTTGGAGGTGCTTTAAGCTGTAGACCATCGCAACAGATCCCCAACTGCAGTGTCCCTGCTGCACACCCTTACAAGCTCCAACTGTGGAATGTGCTATTGGCAGACTAAGCAGCACTGTGTCCTTGTGGCTAGGAAGGCCAATGGCATCCTGGGGTGTATTAGAAGGGGTGTGGTTAGTAGGTCAAGAGAGGTCCTTCTCCCCCTCTTCTCTGCCCTGTTGAGACAGCACCTGGAGCATTGTGTCCAGTTCTGGACCCCTCAGTTCAGGAAGGACATAGAACTCCTCGAAAGAGTCCAGTGCAGGGCCACCAAGATGATTAAGGGAGTGGACACCTTCCTTATGAGGAGAGGCTGAGGGAGCTGGGCCTCTTTTGCTTGGAGAAGAGGAGACTGAGGGGTGACCTTATTAATGTTTATAAATATGTAAAAGGTGAGAGTCAGGAGGATGGAGCTGAGCTCCATCTTCTCAGTGACAGCCAGCAACAGGACAAGGGGCAGCAGGTGCAAGCTGGAGCAGAGGAAGTTCCATGTGAATATAAGGAGGAACTTTTTCCCTGTGAGGGTGACGGAGCACTGGAACAGACTGTCCAGAGAGGTTGTGGAGTCTCTTTCTCTGGAGACATTCAAACCCCACCTGGATGCATTCCTGTGTGATTTAGTCTAGGTGATCCTGCTCTGACAGGGGGTTTGGACTAGATGATCTTTCGAGGTCCCTTCCAACTCCTAATGTTCTGTGATTCTGTGAATGCAAGTGATGTGGTGTACCTCTCCCCATACTCACTCAGCACGTGAACAGCTGGAGTGGGGAAAGGACTCTGGAGCCCATCCTTCCAGTGCTCTTGTCCTGAAACAAGCTCCTCATGGGACCTGGGGCAAAATGCAGGCAAAATTGGATGGGCCCATCCCCCTCCATCTGCCACCCTCTTGTTCATGGTGGTGATTCATTGAACACTGAAGGAGCACAGCAGCAGAAAAATATCAGGTGTGGTGTGAGGCAGTAACAGAAAACACAATTTAAACAAAAAAATAAAGCTTCAGAACAACTACCAGAGGTAGAAAGAATATACATGTACGTATTTAAGGATATTTTCTATATACTCTCATGATTCATTCTGCAAGATCCAGTAATGACTTAAGCTAGTTCTAGACCCCCACAAACTGCCCCCTTGCATTGTATAAAACTCTATTGTAACAAAGGTGATTTTCAAGACTGAAAGCTGTTGTTCAACCAGAAAGGACCTTTTGTAATTTAAATTGGTCTGAATATGCTTGAAAAAGCATATATTTTAAAAAGACTGGGCTTGGATTCTTTTCTTAAAGGCACACAAAACTTCAGCTGATTTAGTTCAAGAAATTCAGAGTTTTTTCTAAGGCTAATTTTCACGGAGACAATCTACAGCCCTCTTTCCTCCTCCAAATAAGCTTTTACAAATCTTCAAAATGGTTATTTTCAGCCGTGTTTTCTGAAGTCATTACACATTTTCTTTTCCTTATGAAGACTTACAGAAGTTTCAATGCAGTGCATTTCTTGGACTTAAATTGATAGAAGGTTTTATATTTCAGATGAAATCTTAATAAAGTTCTTTTATTTCTACAATAAAAGCTTTTTCTGCTGCTTTCTTGAGGCTGTATGCATGCTACCAATGCTCTAGTCTTAAGCTTTTTTGTCTGTATCAACTTGGAAAATCAACTTGCATTCTGTCTCAGCTCACATTAATTTTTTTTCCTTAAATTGTCATTCCTCTCACTGATTCTAGAGTGTTGATTGATTAGATTTATAGTGATGATAATGAATGTATAGACTAAGACCAGACTTAATCTTTGCCATAGGCAGGGACACCCTCCACTAGACCAGGTTGCCCAAAACACCATCCAACCTGGCCTTGAACACTGCCAGGGAGGGGGCACCCAAAGCTTCTCTGGACAACCTGTGCCAGTGCCTCAGCACCCTCACAGGGAAGAATTTCTTCCTAATATCTAACCTAAATTTGCCCTCCTTCAGTTTAAACATATCAGCCCTTTTCCTATCACCACCTCTCTTGTAAACAGCCCCCTCCAGCTTTGCTGTAGGCTCTGGCAGATACTGGAAGGCTGCTCTAAGGTCTCCTTGGAGCCTTGCCTTCTCCAGGCTGAAAAACCACAACTCTTAGGCTGTCTTCATAGGAGAGGAGTTCCATCCTTCTGACCATCTTTGTGGTCCTCCTCTGGACTTGTTTTAGCATGTTCATGTCTTTCTTAAACTGGGGACTTCAGAGCTGGACACAGTACTCCAGGTGGGGTCTCACGAGAGCAGAGTAGAGGGGCAGAACCACCTCCCTCTATCTGCTAGTCATGCTTCTTTTGATGCATCCCAGAGCACAGTTGGCTTTCTGTGCTGCAGGTGCACATTGCCAGGTCATGTTGAGGTTTTCATCAACCAACACTCCCAAGTCTTTCTCCTCAGAGCTGCTCTCAATCTATTCTCTGCCCAGCCTATAGTTGTGCTTGGGTTTGCTTTGAGCTATATGCAGGACCTTGTGCTTGGCTTTGTTGAACTTCATGCCATTAGAATGGGCCCACCTCAAGCCTGTCAAGGTCCTCTGGATGGCATCCCTTCCTTCCAGCATGCTGACTGCAGCACACAGCTTGGTGTTGGAAAATTTGCTGAGGTTGCACTCACTCAATCCCCCTGACCATGTTGCTGCCAAAGATGTTAAAGAACGCTGGTCCTAATACCTCTGAGAAAACTCGAACTACTTCAAAAACATATTGCATGCCTTACATTTCTCCTGTTGCTGGCCCCTTGGAAGTAAAACACAATGTAATCCTTTGAAATTTATCAAGCAAAACAAGTCATCAATAAGCTGCAAGCAGATTCTGTATCAAACTTCACCAATGGAATGGAACAAGCACTCAGTCTTCTTTCTTTCTGGTCTCCTTTGTAGTGGTCTCAGGTATATGTTGCATTTAGACATTTCTATTGGCTCTGGTAGGACATAAAAATGAACATAAAAGAAAGATAGATGAATTCCAGATTGTTTTCCAAGCCCTTGTTTATTACTGTCATCCTACACCAAACACCCTGAATGCTTTACCCATTTATGACAGCAATTCCCATCACCACCTGGTGAACAGGTCTTTCTCCTGCCAGAAGTGATTTTGTGCTGTTGACCCAATGTAGCTATGCATGAAATCTTGAATTGCAGAGGTATTCTGCCTTCCCAGGGTTTATAGACATAAACATTATAAAACCATTAGCTTCTGCCGAGCTGCCCTCCTCTATTGTCAAACAGCCTTGGGCAGCCAAGATTCATTCTGCTCCCCCAGGAACCGCTATTATGCCAGCACAAATTCATTTGACTTCAGTGAAGTTCCTCTTCACTTAGACAGGTCTTTAGCAGTGTTTTCCTTTGTTCCTGGATAGATAGCATATCCAAGGTTTAATTTAATAAAATCAGCATATCTAGCATAAACCCAATGGACTAAGGTTTGTTGACAAAATGGGCAGGTTATTTTCAAGGACACTGATTCATGGTCTTCCAATGAAAAATAACATTTAACAGATTTATTGTTGTTGAATAAGCAGCAGAGAAGCTGGGGAAGGTCGATTTACCTAATGTTATTTTTATAATTTTAAAAGCCTTTTGCTGGGTATCAGAATACATTAGGCAAAAAGCAAACCTTTTGTTTATTGCTTTTTAGAATCATGGAGGCATGTAGGCTGGAAGGAAGGCCATCTTCTTCAAGCCTCTGCTCTAAGCAAGGTCAAGGTTGCTCAAGCTGTGGCCAGTCTGTCTTTGGATGTGTTCACGGATGGAGACTCCACAACTTCGGGACACCTATTCTCATTCTACATCATCTCATTCTACAGTCTATCTCCTGGTGAAATCTTTTTTCTTGCACAGTTGGCCTTTCCCTTTATTCAGTTTGTGACTGATTCCTTTTTTTTTTTTTCTTTTTTTTTTTCACTGTGCAGCTCAGAGCAGTCTGACTTAATTTTCTCTATGATATCCCATTAGGCAGCTGAAGAAACCAGTAAGACCTCTATTCAGCCTTCCCTTTTAAGGCAAAGCAAACCCAGATCTCTCAGTGTCATCCATAGTGTCCCAGGCCCCCTAATCATTTTGGTGGCCACCCACAGGACTATCTCCATTATCAACGTCTTCTGGGAAGGACCAAATTGCATATTTGTTTCATTTTGTTTCATAGTTTTACTTTGTCCCCCCCCCAAAGCTCACATTTCCCAAAGTTATGCCACACAAACCCAATACAGTTGTCTATAAAAAGGAAGGTTGGAGTTCCAAGTAGGTATTTTGCCTGAGGTTTGGGTTTTTTTCCTGAAGTCAGGGCAGACAAACTGCTGGAACTTCTTGTCAAAGGCATTTTTCTCAGGGAATAGCAGAGTCTTTCAAGATGAGAGGAACTGTGCTTCTGTTTCAGTGGTATCTCCACAGCTTTGTTTTGATGTTGCTTTAACAAACAAAAAAAAACCCTAAACAAAACTCAGATTGAAGTCTCTTGGGGAAGAAAATTCTGGAAAAATTTAGTTTAGATCAGTCAGAAAATTTCCTCTGAAACATCCAGTTGGTTTCCTTTCCCAGCTTTAGTTATGTTCCAAGCTTGTGTACATTAGAATTAAATGGTTACCACTGCAACAGAAGTATCAACTCTGATCAAAAGATAGATCAGGAGAGGTAGATGAAGTACTCCTCCAATTTGTTATGAGAGCAAAATCAGAAGAAATATCATCTCTTCTCCACCCTTATGAGATGCAGAGAGGATGTCTCCAGTCCATGAGACTGAAGGGCATTTTTCTCTCCTGCTGCTCAGTAGTGTTTCATCTCTCCAGTGTTCTTGGCCAGGCCCTCAGGGGCTGGGAGTTGGCTTACTCATTGGGTTCTTCTTTTAGGGATTGTCTTAGGACTCTCTTTAGGCATTACACATCTCTCTGTTGCTGTATGAACCTGCACAGCTACTTGGATGGTGGCAATGAGAGTAGGGCACTCTAGAAAAGAGGCTGGGACCCTGTGGGGCACCCTGCTACAGTTTTGAGAGACGACCCTGGCTGTGAGCAGGCACACCTCTCACGATTAAGTTTTAGGAAGGTAAAACGAGGCCTTACCACAGCAAAGGACTTCACGAGTTGTGTGCATGGTTGTCGGCGGAGGCAGCAGTGGGACTGCTAGCAACACAGCCCTGATGGCCAAAGAAATTTACCTTGACAACATTCCTGCATTCCCTTGAGATAGAGAAATCACTCACTTTGTAACAAGTTCACAGAACGGGGTGACCATGGAGATGGGGTGCAGACTGGCCAGAGCCAAGTAGGAGGTGGAAAATGATGACCAATGGAAAAGGGGTAAAACGACCCTTTAGCCTATAGTGTTCTTATATGTTGTTTGGTTAATACTATAAAGAGTTTATTCAGTTGCAATAAAGAGGCTGGAGCATTCTAAAATACATTGGTCACTGAGTGGTGTGTCGTGTCCATCTCTACAACAACAGATGGTATTCTGCTTCCTGCCTGCTATTGTACCCATGCTGCTTTTCCAATCTAATATCCTTTATAGGTAAACAAACAGAAGACATCGTATTCTGCAGTAAAAGCTTGATGCTCTTGAGAGGACATTAACATCTCCACTGTTTTCTTCTGTTGAAGACCATCTCTGAGCACTGGCAATGTTAGCTGAATCTAATATTCATGCAATTTTAGCAGTCGTGGTATTCTAGCAGCTCTGTCTATCTAGAAGACAGGCATTTCGAAAGATTCTATTTGGTGGGTTGGCCCAGCTTCATCTGTACAAAACAAGAAGCACAGAGCTTTGAAATACTATGTTAAAACATCTCTTTCTTTTGCTCTGTTAAGGCAATTTTAGCTCTTGCATATCAAAGTGCCAAATCCTGCTGGTAGCACTTGGCATCACTAGGTTTCTGCCATGAGAAACAAAAGGCAATCCAACGCAAATGATGTCTGTAGCATTCACAACAGGAAAGAAGTAAAGAATACATTCTGCTTTCCTCAGTATTAGTTCAGCCACAGCAGGTGTGTTTTCGTGCCATGGTCCTGATTTCTCCTTCCTTAGCTCTCTCTTATGCAGGCAACTCTATTGATTTTGGGAACTGAGATCTTGAACTCCATCTGCTCAAACCTACAGCAGAGGCAGGGCAAGATACTAATAGAGAGGGTGAATTGCCTGCGATGGGGGAGTGATGAGTTTTGCGTCAGCTTGATCAAAAGCAAACTCCTCCTCTAAAACATTTAATAATTGTTAAGATATATTTTAATTACTTATGAAAGGGCTTGAAAGGGCTTTTGTGAAACAAAAACTGACAGAGAAGTGTCAGTTTTTAGAAGCACTTAGAACTCTTAGAAACCCACGCACTGCATAAATGCTTTCAACACATATACATATATATATATTAATAGAGCGTTGAAAATTAGCATCCTTCCCACTCTAGGGTTCTCACTATAACCACTTCCAGACTTTTGCCCACAAGGCACTCAGACATTATGGAGCCAGTGCTGCAAAAAGACTTAGGCAGAGGGACAAGTTGCCAGTTTTGATCCATTGTACATCAGTGGCTCGAGTTCTTGGCCAAGCATCCTCTCCGGGGCAGAGCAGCAAGACAAGTCCCAGGCTCAGCGGAGCATTACGTCAGAGGGATGCAGTCTGTAAGTCGGGAAGCATGGCTGGCTTTTCCATGAAGCACAGTCTACGTCACCATGAGCAATATGCAGCAGAGAAAGTGGTGTGCTCAGGTAACTAAGAGCTATATCATGATGTGTCCAAATGAGTCTGGCTTTAAGTTGCATTGGCGTCCTTAGCTGGTGTTCCCTCATTTCTGTGTGTTTTGCTGTGCAACTGGAGCAGCGTGGGTCTGCTGAGGGAGACTTTATGGAATTGACCTTAATACTTGATCCAAAGGCTCTCAAAGGGATGTATCAGAAAGCAGAACAGAAAGTCTGACCCAAAGTACTTGGAGGAAGTGGCTGTATCAGCTCTTCCTACATGAGAATTATCAAGAAAGTATGGCTAGATAGCCATGCATGCTTGGGTTTTGAAAGAAAATGAATATAGGAGAGAGATCACAGACAATCCTTTCTGACAGAGCAGCCTGCGTTTGTGTTCCTTTTTCTTGAGCACCCTATTGACCAAAAATGGAAATTCAGACAGGTTAAGCTGCAGATTCAGCTGGTATTTCTCATGTTGTTTTAACAAGAAAGAATGCATCAAAATAAAAGTAGGACAAGGCAGGAAAAGACCAAGTATTTTGTATTGCATTTCTTAAAAAATGAAGCTACTTACTTGTTGCTTATGGAAGAAAACACTGGAAAAGAAAAAGCTTTTCTGGCTAGTGTTCCAACTGGGATCCTCACAGGTGACATTCTCCCTCTGCAACTTTGCTGTTGTTGTAGACCTATCTCTAGATGAACACTAAGATATATCTTTCACAAAGGAAGACACCATGTCCTGGTTCTGGCCAGGCCAGAGTTAACCTCCTCAAGCAGCGAGCACAGGTGAGCTGAGTTAGCCCTGGGCTGTTTTCCACACCAGCTGACACCACTTCCCCATAAAAGCAGCTGGTTGGGAAGGGTGTGGGCTTGTTGCCTCCAGGACAGTTTGAGTGTGGCTGGGGCACTGAGTTGGTAGGTTGGTCCTTGCTGTTGGGCAGCACTCTCTAATTGTCAGATCAGTAAGGTACTCTGTGTTAGCACTGGGTGTGAGTGTAACTGACCATTATCATTTTACATTCATGGTGATTTTGTCAGTAACTGTCCTTATTCCAATGCACGGAGGCTCTGTCTGTCTCTCCTGTGGGAGTGAGTGGTATGTGGTGCTCAGCCACTGTCTGGGGCTGAACCACCACATACCATTTCTATGCTGGTAATATATTTTGCCATGAACTGTGTATTGTTCCTTTCTTGTTAATAGTAGGAAATTATCCAGGTTGCTTAGATCAAAAATGCATTTCCATTTACTTTACAGGTTAATGCTTTCACCTAGGCTGTGGAAGCCTTGTGGAGAACCCTCTGGGGGGGGAGGCACAAAGTCTTTAATAGCTTTTGAAGTAAACTTAAGTTTTCCCATACAATAAAATGCTGGTTTTGTTGGGTCATTTGTATCAGATATGCCTGTAGTCACACAGGGAGATACACTAATGCTGGAAGTGAGAGCAGTGTTTTGGAAAAATGTTTTCTTCACAGGTCAGTAAAAATTTCTATGTCAGGACCATTTAAGTTTTAAAGGCATTCCTGAATTAATATGAAATTGTATCTTAAAATATGAGCATCAGCTCTACATAAGAATATTTATTTCATCATTTTCAAGCAAGGCAGTTTGATTTTTTTTGTTTGTTTGTTCCCAAGGTGTCTAATTTATCTTTAAAATTCCACCTCAAAATTGAAAATAACCCAACAACCTTCAATCTGAGGTTGAACAAACTGTTTCTTCAACCTGGATAAGCATTGTAGAGACAGGGAGAATGCTGCCTATTACAAGACATAAAAGTAAATTATTCATACAGCTTAAATATGATGTATCAATTATTTAGTATCACTCTGGTGTTTCAGTTTCACATCAGGCAGACAGCAGAAGTGGAGGAAAAAAGCTTGCCATTCTGTGAGGGATAATACAGGTTTGTCACATTCGATATCATAATAAACGATGTTTGTCTAATAAAGTGGTGTGCCACAGATCTGTAAAGGAGAACAGTTAATTGAAAGTGCTGTGTGGGGAAACAGGAGAGTTCTGCCTTGTAATCCCAGAGAAGGAGCATTTCAGGCTTTCTGAAGCTGGGAGCTGCTTGCACGGATATTCCTGCTGTGAGTCCCAGACAATTCCTTTGACGGGGCCATTGATTTTCCTAAAATGCCAGCAGGCTGACTCCTGCCTGCCTCTTCTCTGTTCTCCCACAAAATGCAAGCCACAGCCCCAAGGAGGGGAGGAGAAGCCATCCTGAAATAGAGGAACTTAATGCGCTCAAAGGGACTTTCACTTTAGGGAAAATTCTGCAAAGTCTGCAGAAGAGAGGGCATATAGGAAAAACTCAAATAAATGAAAGCATGAAATGTTTATATTCTGATCTCTGTACAGAGTCAAAAGACAAATTTTAAGTAACCATCTGCTGAGATTTGCTCTCTTCTGGCTTCCAGATTAGAGAAAACAACTGAGCTCCTTCTCAGAGCTCGGTTCCCAGTGGAAATATATACCAACAGAAGTAGAACTGGTTGTTGGATTCCTTGCCAATCCCTGTCTTTAATCTGTAGATGTTTTATTATCTCTCTCGCTTCCTTTTCCACGGTTGCGTTCAATTCTCCACAAGCACTTTCATGCCAGGAAGCTAGGCACACACAGAACAGAAATGCCTTGTTACATTTTTTATGAGGGTCCTTAACCACATGTGTGGAAAATGTTTATTTTATAAGTGCAGAATTGTCCCCTGGGGATGTTTTGCTTCACAAATGAGCTTAATGAGCATTAGAAGAGCAGTTTTGCTCAGGAAAGTGGTAGGGTTTTTTTCTTCCTTAATTTTTTAATTACAGCCCCCGACCTGAAGGACTAGCACGAAACTATAAACAAATCAGGATTACAAGTGACATGCCTTTTTCGTCGGTGCCGCGGAGGGGGATGCACCAGTGTGTCCCCTACGCTGTGCAGGGGTGACGCAGGGTGAATCTTGAGCTGCTGAGACTCATCTGAGACCTTGCTACTTACTACCCCTTCTCCTCTTCTCTCCTCCCTCCCAAATCCCCGTTCCCTCCATTCTTTGACAGGGACCTGCCTGAGCTCAGAGGCATCTCCCTGACACGAGCCCTGTGTAATACCGACACTGGAACAGGGTGAGTGTAAATGGGTGGATGTTGCCTCTCTGAGGAAGGGAAGCATTGTGCACACCGTGTGACTTATGGTTTTCTCACCAGACAAGATTTGGGGTTAGTTGTAAACACGGATTTGCCAGGCAGAAAAAGATGAAAGAGCAAAACGTGTCCTTAAGGTTATATTTAACAAGGGAAACTTGTCTCAGCTGGCCAGTGGGCTGTGACCAGCGCCAAAGGTGGTCACTCATCCTCCCCTAGCCTGTGATGGAAGGAAACTTTACTTTCCTCTCTATCATTTTGCCTTCCTTTTGTTCTCTCTGACCGAACACAGGATGACTGTATAATTTTCTTTTGTCCCCCTTAAGGTTACTTGATTAACGTGCCTGTAAGTGCACTAAAAATATTTTTTTCCTGGTGATGTAGAAAACTAATCAGCACCCAAAGAACAACTGTTTGTTGTCCTTAAATGTTGTGGTAATTTCAGCCCACAGGTACCATCAGGGTGGTCTTTCCTTCGCGCCAGCCCAAAACCACCTCATGGGTGCCAGTGCTGGCAGGTTGGCCCCTTTGGCTGGGTACCACTGTCTTTTTCTAACAGAAACAGAGATTGCAGAGTCAAGGCGAAAATGAAGCAACTTTTTTTCTTTTAAAACTATTCTTGGCTTTCATATTATTCTACTAGAAATGTACCAAGTGAACCTAATATATAAAAAAATGGAGGCCCAAAAACCCTCTGGTGACATCCGCATGTAAATATCTACGTGTGTGTCTTGTTTTGAACACAGAGGCGCAGGGTGAGGATCACCTGCAGCTCTGCCTGATGTTCCCCTTGTGTAATTTTTCATGCTAGGGATGTGGAGCTGGTGAGGCAAAGGTGAAGTGAGCCTGGTCAGATGGGGACTGGAGGGCTGGCTTTAGAAAAGACTGAAGCCCTTCTGTCAGTAAAAGCATGGTGAGAGTAAGAGCCCACGCCAATAAGCAAGTATGCATGCCCTGCACAAGCAGTCGTTATCGAGGGAGCATCAGATTTCTGCAGTATAAATCCATAAAAAGGCATTTTGAAAATGGAAAGATGAATCCAAGTATAATGACAATTTTGCCAGTGCCTTGGGAGTTCTCTACACTGTGTATTTCTGAAACCAGCCCATCTTATCCTAGTAGGAGAGTGTGTTACCCTCTGCTTACTTTGCCCAGTGCTGTTTGCAGAATAGATGCCTTTTTGTTTGGCACTTGCAGAGTATACAGAGCATGGGGAATGGTTTAAATTGCACCAGCTGTTAGCAGTACCACAGTAATGTATCTGTTGCTTACCCTAGCAGAAAGCCTCGCAGCCCTCAGTGGTTCAAAGTGTTCCTATTTTCTCTTCTACTTCAGTCCTATTGCCTTTTGTGATCAAAACATCCCAAGTTAGATGTCACAGAGGAGCTCGGTAGGATAGTCTGATTTCTGCAGCAAAAATCTTAGCTTTATAACCTAAATAAACTTTTTCTAGGACTATGGAGTGGTGGTTGCTGGGTCACTGAATCCACATGCACATCCCCTTTCCAAAAAGACTGATTCTGCTGTGGCCATAACATTTTTTTGCCATACATTTCTTAACTAATAGCAAGTGGGAAAGCATGTGTTTTCCCTGAGAAAAAAGGAAGGTAGTTTCCACACCATTCTCCTTTCTTTGCTCAGAGGTAGCTGCTTGTAACAGCTCAGTCCCTTTTTACTGTGCTGTTCTCTGGCACGAAGGTCCTGCTGGGCTCCAATACGCAGCAAGAAGGCAACTCTTAAATTTCGGATGCATTATATTTGAAATAATACAGACTATTATGCATTAAGAAAGAAGAGCAGATAGTTTTTTAAAGAACATTTGTTCCCCCTTCTCAGCGGTAATTTTTGCATATTTTTGTTTCTTACAGGTGAAAATCCTCATAAAAAGGGTCAGGTATTAACAGTTCTGTGTCTTAAGTGCCTGTTATCTTGCTTGTACTTGAGCGATGGCAGGAACTTTCATTATTTCTGAGACCTCCCCTGCTGTGAAGCAGTTAATTTTAACATTGTCAGAGAGGTGACAACCCCTTTGAACAATGAAAGACTTTTGATTCAGTGAAGTGATGGCATTACTTCGCTACACAGCACCAAAGCGAAATCTCGGGGTGAGACACATTTAACACAGCAGGAGGTCTAGATGGGATATTGGTTGAAAAAAAAACCTGTTTGCATTGTCTAGAGAAGAAAAGGTTTTGGGAAAGAAAAAGCTAGGAACGTTAGGCAGCCGGGATTGCTTGTTACCTTCTGACCCTCTTGGCTCTGTTGCTTCTGAGACCTTGAGGGACAGAGTTAGTAAAGTACCTTAAATAAATGTATATGCCACCTGTACATTTCTTACAGTGCTAAAATCAGAGTCATGCTACACACGGCTTTCTCAACCTTCCATTTCATTTCATTTTTACCTTGCCCCCATCATCTTGTGCTGTAACAGCATGGCACATGCACACTCTCTTTGTAAATCTATTCATTAGAGTGTGTTTGGAGAAGACAGAATGCAAATGCCTTTTAAAGCCTTAAAAGATCAAAACAGACTTGTTTTCTGAGATCAGTAGTTTTCTGCCTGGTTGTTTAGAGTGGTTTTGTATTCCAGAGGTGCATGCAGGCAGCATGTTTGGTGTCTGAAAGCTGTAGTGGGTTCTTTCCCCTGAGAAGTAGCTGCAGTCTCCAGGAGAGGTTTGCAGGCAGCTCACACCTGCCATGGGGTGCATGGAGGCACCCCATGTGCTGGGGTGCAAGGAGGCACCTTGCAGGCAAAACCTGAGGAGCACTGTGGATACGGCAGCTCCACAGCTAGGAGGTGTTGCCTGTTGCACTTCTGAGGATGCCTGTGCTCCTTGCAGACTCAGGATTCACTCAGGTGCATTTTGCCGAAAAACATTTGCGTCGGCAATGAGAAAAGGAATAACACAGCCTGAAAGTTCAGCTACTAGGTGTGTGCTCATCCAGTGTTTTCAGGGAAAGAAATTATGGGGCATTCAGAATGATATTTGCACTTAGCACCTCTCAAAGGACGGATGGTCCTTGGCAGTCATGAAACCTTCTGCCATCCTGCAGACATTCCTTCGGAAAGAAGCTCTGGAGCAAGAGCTGAAAGTCAGAGTTATGAACACTGAGTTCTTTTGACTTTGGTCCCAATGTCTGATCATCAGAAGCAGTAAACTTTCCAAAGAAGGGACAGGTGCCCAGGAATACTTGGAGAAAAACATTATGATGGCCATGTTAACACCTTCTGTCTCTCTTTCTTAACACAGGCTGTGACTTACAACAGAAAATAAGGAAAATAAACCTCTGCTGGGACACCATCTTGCCTTCATCAGGTCATTCACAGCATTTGTGCTCAGCAAAACCAGCACAAAAACAGGGAGGTGATTGTCCCTCTCTACTCTGCCCTCGTGAGGCCCCATCTGGAGTACTGTGTCCAGATCTGGGGCCCCCAATACAAGAAAGATGTGGAACTGTTGGAGAGGGTTCAGAGGAGGGCCACGAGGACGATTAGAGGGCTGGAGCACCTGCCCTACAAAGAGAGGCTGAGGGAGCTGGGCTTGTTCAGCCTGGAGAAGAGAAGGCTGCGGGGGGACCTCATTGCAGCCTTCCAGTACCTGAAGGGAGCTTATAAGCAGGAGGGGATTCAACTTTTTAAAAGGGTAGATAATGTCAGGACTAGGGGGAATGGATTAAAACTAAAGGAAGGAAGGTTTAGATTAGATATTAGGGGGAAGTTTTTTACAGAAAGAGTGGTGAGGTGCTGGAACAGGCTGTCCAGAGAGGTGGTGGATGCCCCATCCCTGGAAGTGTTCAAGGCCAGGTTGGATGGGGCCCTGGGCAACCTTGTGTAGATCCAGGCCTGGAGGTTGGTGGCCCTGCCTGTGGCAGGGGGGTTGGAGCTCTATGATCCTTGGGGTCCCTTCCGACCCAGACCATTCTATGATTCTATGAAAAACAAGTAGTGAGAACACATAAAGGACCGATAAGATGTCAGCAAGGAAGACACAGAAAGGTGAAGATACACAAGAAGACCAAGGACAGCCTGAGCTGGTGAGAGGCTTCCATTGAGAAAAGTCTCGATCATGGGAATGCAACATCTATACATCATCTGCTTAGGTTCCTCTGCCTTTTACAATAGAAATGTATTTCTCAAGCTCTTCTGTGGCCACTCCTCATTTTCTATACCACCCTTGCTCCTGTTGATAATGCACTTTATTTGTCTGTCTGCTCATTTGCATCCTGGTGTTACTAAGGGCTCCAAACATGACTGGGGCTCTGTTGCACAAGGCTGTGCACAAGGACAGAAGGGAGGACAAGCACAAACAAGTAGATACACAAATTGTACCTTCTCCCACTTTTTGGTTCTCTTTATTTTGAATGGATACTCCCCATGTTACAGAAACTTACCAGTTTTGTAGGCTGTCACCATGTGGAGCTATTCAATTTTAAAGGATTTCTGCGACTGTGCAGAACTGTTTCATTTAGCAGGGAATACCTTAGAGTGAACTATCCATAGACTCCCAGGCAATGATAACAGGCAAAGATATGCTAGGTACACATTGCCTGCCTGCCTACCAACAGAGGATACCCAAATATACCACACTTTCATGTTTTGTTCCATATAGTTTCAAAAGCCCCAGTGAGTACTGCTTTGTGGTGAAAAGGAAATCACTGAGGATATTTTCATAGCCAACTGTTCCCTTCATAAGATCATTCAAAGTATTTTCTGCTCCAGGGATGCTGTTAGGAGAAAAAGCTCTTTGTAGTATTGATTCAAAATATTTTGTGCCTTCTGACACTAGGCTGGAAATGAAAAGTAATTGCTTCCACCACTTAAAAAAGTGCACAAGGTGAAGCACAATCTCCAATTAGGTGATGAGGAGAAATTAGAGAGAATGTCAGAATTTCAGCTAAATAAACCTAGTTCTGTTCTTATATTTTAAAATGATGAATAAAGACCCCTGATGCAGTGTATTAGAGGAGGCAAAAGCTTTGGAAGAAATGGAATAGTTTACTGAGCACAAAAATTACACTACCTCCACTTCAAAGTTCAATAATTATTTTTCACTTTTGAGGACATCAGACTGAAATGCACCCTTGCTGGCATCCTCATCTGATATTCACTGAGAAGAAACCTTTGGAAGAAAGGAAGCTCAAGAATTTAATGTACTAAGAAAGTATTTTGTTTTATTTCCTTATGTCTGGGATTTTTATTTCCCTTAAAACATGTTCTGAAAGTCTTGTCGTTGCTGTATTTCATTGGAAACAATAGAGGCACTGACTTACTTATTGTTATCCTGAGAAACCCTTACCTGCAGAAGAGACAGATGTTCATTATAGCTTAGTGCAGGCAGCCAAAAGTTAGGAAACCTGGCTCACCTCAGTATACCCGCTCATGTGGTGACAGAACATATTATCTCCTGAAAAACAGTGCTACTGACCTGTTCCTAATCTGAGGTCATTGTGTCAGGGAGCTGCCTGCAGCGCTTCAGTTACTGCACGCTCACACGCACACCTCTTCCCTCGGCCAGTGTGTGTCCTTTTTGAATGACTGGTACTTGGAAATAAATCCTCAGATGGGAATAAATAAATGGATGCCCTGGTAGAGGGATGAGGCAGATGGAGGATCATCAGCAGGGAGGCAACTGGGAGAAAGGAACCTGGCTGTGTTGATCTATCCAGAGGTACTGCAGAGACCTTTTTTCTATAAAAAGGACTGGTGAGCATATGCATGGAAATGCAATGCCCCCTTGTTTCCTCTGCTCCTGATACAAGGCATGAGCCAAAACCCCTGTGCAGTCTGGGGTTCCCAAGGCTTCATAAGGTTCCAGCTTTCCTCTTCATTGTTTTATTTCAGTTCTGGTGATATTTCCACAACAAGAAAAATATTAATTAAGCCAATGAACACCTAGGTACAATGAGTAGGAGTGATTCCTCTGGGGTCTCAGCTTTAAAAAGGAATACAGAGAAGATACTTCGAAGGTAAACAAAGCCCAGAGATGTGTTGACTGACCTCCTCTCCACTGTGCTGATCCTGGTGACACAATTTTGCAAAAAGAGGACAGAAACATGACCACAACAAAACAGAAGCTTTGTTTGCCAAACTTTCTTAGACCTCAGAGTTTTAATTTAGCTTCTAGCTTTGGGCAGTGAGCAAGGAAGGACAGACAGTTAGCACCCAGGCAGGAAAAAAGAAAGAGAAGAATCAGCCTCCAGGGACTAAATCCACTTGGAAACAGTTCTTTTCCTAGTGCTTCAGCACTGAGATGTAAGTACGTGGATGTAGCCAGCATAGAAGTTTCTCATCACATTAAGGACTCAAGGTTCCTATAAGGTCTAGTTATCTCTAAGCTCCTTGTACCTTTGTGCTCTTTGCGTCAGAGATGTCATTACATGAAATGGGGGGGGGTTGTGTGTGCTGTAAACGCATTTTGTACCATTTTCCCCCTGCCTTTCCTAGCTTACTTCTCAGTCATCTCCCCTTACTGTGTCACAAATGTCAACAAGTTTTGCTTTTTAAAAACACAGACATGGATTGTGTCTATTCTTCCAGGTATGGAAGTCCATGAATGCACTGAAAGGAGAACACATAGAGGCAAACAAGTCCTCCTGGGGGGTAAGTCGTTTGCGTCTCCTCTCTCATCTCGTGATGAAGTGCCTTCTAGACTCACTGACTGTGAACAGATCTGGCTCTGCTAAGTTTGATCCCATTGTGGTTTTGGCCTCATTGCTTCCATGTGACTGGCACCTTGCTTGTGATCATGCTTTCCTGCAGCTAGAATGAGTTCGGCAGTATGGACAGAGTCCCTGGATCCCTTAGGTGAATGAACAGGGTGCAGCTCACGCAATAGTGTGACTGGGAAGCAATTTCCCTTTAACACTGAGCTGCAGGAGATTTAAACACAGTGCAAAACAGACTGAAACACCATAGTGATGATCTAAGGATCACCATACAGTCAGCTCCATTTCTGGGTTTGTGGGCATCTCTTGAAAGACGGATATACAATTACAGTTACAACAATTTTGTTTGCTATCGTTATTTCCATCTTAAAATGGAAAACCTTATCCTATTCCATATTTGAGCTGGTGGCTCTGAGCATCGATGAGCTTCAATCCTGGTACACTGAAGACTTTTGCAGAAAGAGCAGATTTTTAAACAACAGTCAAGGACATGGATTAAGCCTAATAAGCTGCTTTTCTCCTTAATAACCTGCTTAACCTACTTTTCATGTTGAGCTTCCCTGATAAGCTACTCTATGCCTTCAAATGCACCCTTCTAATTGTATCCGCTTTTTAGGCCTCCCCCTTATTTTATTTGCAGCCATTGCAGTTAAACACTTTGGAGCAGGTCCCACAGGATGCTAGGCACCGCAAAGTGCTCTGCCTAGGGACTGGCAAGGCAGGGTACTGAACACTTGAGTACAACTCTGGGCAAAGGCAATGTGATTTCAGGCTGTTTGGGCATTTTGGCTCTTGAGATATGTATTTCATAAAAAGCTGCACAGATTGGAGTTTATTTCCTTTCCATTATTCATGTGTACTGGAGACGTGCTGCCTGAAGGAGGCTCATTGGACAAAACTGATCCCCCCTGATGTGCACAGCATAGGAACCGTCTCCCAAGTGACAGAGGAATATACAAATAAAGGCTTGACATTGAGCTCAATTTTCTTTGTTTGTTCACAGAGAAATAAAATGTGACGGGCTAAGATGCTTTGGTTTTCTAAACAACAGTTTTAGGGCATGCTGGTAGAACTACTTTCTCATTTTTCTTATACTTCTTGTTGTTGGTCACCTAGGAAGCCAAAGAGATTTGTGGCTGGACAAGAAAACCCAAAGCAGTGAAAAAATACATATTACTGCATCAGTTTCACTAACATGAATGGCAGTGGCCTGCCCAGGGTCATGCAGAGTAACCTGAGGCAGGAGCAGCTCTTGGCTCCTGGATGTGGCTTTGCTAGATTATTTGTGGTTCAAGCGAACATCCTTAAATCATGTTGCTTAAAGACAGAGCACATAGCTTCTTCATTAAGTTATTAAGAGTTAAAAACTATTATTAAGTTTCTAAACAATTTTGAAACTTCCATAAGCCTCAAACCAGAGAAGTTTAATTTCCTGCAGCTTAATTTCTTTTGGAAGTGTTCACATTCAGCAGGTCTGAAATCCAGGACACTTTTAATTAGAAATCAACTCAGAAGCCTAAGTTTAGGTGCTCACTTCAATTCTATATGATACAAAGGACAAACGTTTCCCTAGAAATCCCCTGGTTGATATTCAGGTGAAGCTTGTACCACTAAGTAATTTTTTTCTACATAGAGGTCCTCCTTTCTGACTAAGTCTCTATACAGAGGGCAGGTGCAAATGTAAAACCTTCCTTTCTCTACATCAAAATGAATGTGACAAGAGAAGCCAACATTCAGCACAGTTCAAGGTAAAAGAATATTTTCTTCACTAATTTGAGCATGGGCATCTTCAAGCCTCCAGCAGAAATTCCAAATTGCATATTATATTTTCTACAAAATATGGTTTAGAAAATATAATCAGAAAATCAGTAGGACCTGTTATTCAACATGATCTTGTCTGAGTTGCATGCACATAAGGTTTCAGCTTCTAGGCCTCAAAATTCTCTATGTGTGATAATCTCTTCATCAGTATTTCCAACTTTTTCTGCCCAGTACATTAGCACAGCTTTCTCTTACTGTGGAATACTTGTGTAAAGAAATACCAGCCTTGCCTGTTCAAAATGTTGGTAGCAACAAACAATATGTTCTTATAAATTGGCAATAAAGTGACTAAATTGTGCTCTCCAATGTGCACATGAAATTACAGATGCAACTGGATTAACTCTGGTCTGGCTCTACCATCTGCCACATTGAAAATTTAAATTTCTAAAACCAGTCCAGCTCTCCTTGCTCAGTAAAGAGTATTTTAAGGCTTGACATCTGAGTCACACAATCCTCTAAACCAGACACTTGACTCAACGGGAAGACACAGAAGGTTCGAAGATGCCAGCAGGCTTCATTTCTGACCCGGAGATGATCTTGACCCATTGTTTTAAACTTAGATGCTGAGGCTTTCCATACATTTGGTGAAATTTGCTCATCTGTTTATTGTCTTAATCAGGCATATTTATCCATTCATTCACACAAATTCCCCAAATATCAAGTTACTGGATCGCAGCAAAAGATTTTAATAATTACAGCTACATTACTTTTTTTTTTTGCTGATGCAATGGCTGGGAATAAGCTACAAAGAGGATAAGGCCAACAAGGATTGAATGTAAACTCCATCATTTTCAAAAGTAACTGAAGCTTTTGTTTGGAAAAAAGCTTTAGAAAATTTGGATGTGGAAGCAATGCCAAAGTTTCAGCTAATTTGGAGTACCCGTGACAAAAGAAAATACATTTCTTATCACATTAATCTATGTGAGTAGCAAAGTCTGGGGGAGGAAAGAAACACCCACAGTAGAAGATAATTAAGTTAGGGACCACTCAAGCAAATTAGATATGTATAAGCCCATGGGATCATCCAAGAATTCTGGAAGAGCTGGTCAATGTCAACCTGAAAACTTTCTCTATTATCTCTGAAAGGTCACGACCATCAAGGGAGAGTTCTGATTATGAGGAAAAGGCAAATGCTACATCCAGTTTTGAGTAGGGCCAGAAGGAGGATCTATAGACCATTCAGCCTAACCTCAGGTCCTGGAGAGCTGAGGCACACAGGACAGACATGAAGGTAATTTGGATATCGAGCATTGATTTATCAAGGACACATCATCCCTGAACATCCTGTTTGATTTCTTGGCTCTGGATGAGAGAGAGCAGTGAATGTTGCATATGTTGACCTTTAAAAGATCTTTGACAGTTTCCCATAATATGATTAAAGCCAAATCAGTGAAATAAGGCCTGTATAAGTGGCGTGCCTCAGGGACTGATACTGGGGCTTGTACGGTTCAAAATCTTTATCAGTGTTCTGGGTGAGGGGATGTAGAGCGCTCTCAGAAAGTTGGTGGACAAGCTGAGTCTGCAGAAGCCATGTGCCCTGGCCACAGGGGAGGCTAATTACACACTGGGCAAAAGTGTGGCCAGCAGGTCTGGGGAAGTGTTTATTCCTCTCTCTTCCCCCAGTGAGACCACACCTGTAGCACTGGGTCCAGTCTGGGGATCCCCAGTGTGAGAAAGACACTGTCACACTGGAGTGAGTGCGGTGGAGGGCACCAGCATAGGTGGGGACTGCAACACACAAAGGATAAGGAGATGTAGGGAAGGTTCCAGCCATTTTAAGAGGTGGCAATGATGGGAGCTTACTGCTCTCTTGAGCTACAAACTTTGAGAAGACACAGAAGATGGAGCCAGGTTCTTTCAGGAGGTGCACAGTACAGGACAAGGGGCAGCAGGTTCAAGTTGCAGCAAAGAAAGTTCCTGTTAGATACTAAGAAAAATAACAATTTGCCATGAGAGTGTTCGTGCAGTGGAACAGGTGCCCACATCTGTAGAGACATCCTTGGAAATACTCAGAACTTACCTGGATGCTGCCCCAAGAAACCTGATCTAACTTCAAATTTGACCCTGTTTTGAGCAGGAGATTGGGCCAGGTGACATCCAGAGCTCCCTCTCAAGGACAGAGTTCTGTGATTTTATGTTCAGCAGCTCCTCAGCCATCCTTCCATGTCCAGACACACAACACGGCAGGCACCCTGAGAAATTCATGCCTTAGATGATGTGCACTGACCAGTGCTTTAATACCTCACGTCTACTACAAGCTCTTTTATATACATATGCATAAATATACACATATCTATACGTAGACATGATATTTTCTGTAGCAATTAGTTTTATAAGCCTGTCACCTCAAACATGATTGAGAGATTTTCCCGATCAGGCAGCCCTTCTCCATTCCTCTGTGCTGAAACTCCTCTGATTGCATAAACAAAGCCAGAGGGGAAACAGGTAGCTGCCGACACACGTATTTTGCCTGAGAATAAAATCCCCAAATCACTGCAGCGTTCTCACAAGTGAAATGTGTGAGCACAGTTCCGGTGCTCTCATAAATATACATTACTTATGCTTGGCCATGCTAGGTAGGGGCAGGAGGTATTCTGATTGCTGGAATTACTAAATGATAAAGGGGGAGAGTCCTTGTGTGTTCTCTGCTTGTTCTCTCCTTGTTCTTTATTCTCTGTGGGCAAATGGTTATGATTCATAGTAAGCCACATCAAAGCTACGACTCCTAGACAATAGATCATTGCTGTTAGCTTGCGAATACAAAATGACATTGTCTCTGAAGACAAGAAGCTGCTGAGGTCTCAGCCTCCACAGTTTTGCTGTGATCCTTTTGCTAATAGCTACACTTAAACTTTCTGCAACCAGGAAAAATATTTGCAGAGATCTGTGGCTTTTTTCACCTCCCATTGCAGTGTTTGTATCAACTGCCTAATAAACTGCTACTGAAAGCATGCTAGAGAATAAAACACACAGCTTCTCTTTTGCCTGAGCACATTTGCCAACTTTTAAACCTGGTGCAATCCCTGCTTGAAGACCCAGCATCTGTATCACGATCCTGCTTCCGTATCACACCCATTTAATCAGTGACCCGTAGCAGGGCAGGTGACCCGCTGAAAGCAGCCACGCCAAATTCATGAGATATTTCAATTGTGCTGTTGAATATTCACAAGACCCTTACAACTTGCCTGCTATCCAGATCTCTTCCAGCCACATCATGTTTCCTTGGCGCGAGGAAGGCGCGACAGCAGAACAGGACACTTAGGATGTCAGTTCCCTGTCACCAGAGATTGAGCAACAGCTTTTCAGAGACCATCTAGGTTTAAATTAAACTGGATGAGATGATCTCTTAGGACCCTTTCAGTTCTTTACTTCTGTGAAAAGACCTAACCTGTTTAAAGCAAATGTTTGGTCTTAGTGGTATAACCCAGCTGCCAACTGTCTGAATGCTTTCTGTCCAGATCAGTTTCTGTGCTTGTTTCTAGCTTTCTTCATCTTCATTCTTCAATTTTTTGCCTTTTCTGCCAGGTATCCCCCTGAATGCAACCTTCTTTGCACAGTTGATATTTTAACCATTGTTCAAAATAGGAATAAATCCAAACCCATACAAAACTTATTTTGCAAAAGGCTAAAATTCAGCAAATATATTATTTTGCTGTCTTTATGAGATGCTGAAAGGCATGGTATTGGGAACTTAGACCCTATATAAACATATCCTCAGAACCTCTGGATAACCTCCCTGCACCCCAGGACACCATTGACTTCTGGGCCATGGGGGCACACTGCTGACTCATGGAGAGATGGTTGTCCACCAGGACTCCCAGGTCCTTCTCAGCAGAGCTGCTTCCCAACAGGTCAATCTGTAACTTGTACTGGTGCCTGGGGTTATTCCTCCCTAGGCGCAGGGCCCTAAGTGCAGGATTTCCTGCACTCTGCCTTCCTTGTCTTGGCCTGACGAGGAAATTAAAGTTCTGGGAGCCAGGAGCAGCCCTGCATCCTTCTGCCAGCATGGGTGGCATTTAGTCTTCCAAGGGGAAGATTTTAAATTAGTGGAAATCTGCTGTAATTAAATTTTCTTTCGATCTGGCTGCATTTTTAATGCAAGTGAGCTACATGCCCTTTCAATGCTCCAGTGGAAAGCCCCTGAATAACACTCCTGGAATATATCAGAGTCCAGAGAGGTTCAGTAGCAGAGAGCAAATACTGAGTGTGTAGCAACCCTTCCTTACGCATCTGGTAAATAGGCAGGAGGGTTCAGGGTCCGGCTGGTTCCCGGGCATGCCTTGGCCTTTTGATGCCATATACTTCAGGAGCAGGATGGCGGCGGGGGCGCTGGAGGGACAGTGACAAAAGCAGGGCTCTAGCAGAGATTTCTTCCTCCCTCCTTCTCTCTGTAGGGGTGTAACCCCGAAGTAGGGCTGGGGAGGGAAAGCCAAATTGGAGCTGCCCCATGAAGCGTCATTGCTCAGGAGGGGGATGCAGGGGCCTGGCACAGGCAGAGCGGGTGATGAGCAGGGGAGTAGGCAGCAGGGAGGGCAGCCTGGCAGCTGGCCTGGCTTTCAGCAGCTGTAGACGCATATCAGGCAAAGCCTCCTCCAGAGGAGCCCCGTGGATTGTTGGAGTGGCTCACACCTAATACATAATGCATGCACCCCCTCCCCAAATGAGTTGTCACAGTTATACAGCACCAGTGATTTTAATTCTTTCAGGCTATTTATTACTATTGTTTCAAAGCCAAAAAACTTTTTTTGTTGTTGTTCCCCATCACAAGCATCTCAGAAGGCTGCAGGACTGAGAACGTGCTGCTGGAAACTAATTCCGGGCATTTTCCATGAGCTGTTGCTGCATGAGTTACATGTCCTTTTCTGCCCCTCATTCTCTGTGTGTTTCTCTGAGCTCTTTCTACTAGAGATTCATCTGGCTGTAGAGATGTTGCTAGTTAGCCTTACAGAGCACATTATCACAAGAGAAATTGTGTCCCTCTTCCCCCTTACCACCACTGCCAAGGTGAGCACTACAGGAGGCAGGTTTCTGTAGAAGCCCTTTGGCACTGAGTCTGGAGAGCTGGTGTCTAGTCCTCAGCCTGCCACTGGTGACAAGGGTGACTTTGGTTCATGACAAATGCATGCAGAGCACTAGCAGAGATTTCTACCCTGCGTACAGTGCTGCCCGCTGCAGGATACAGAGAAAACCTGCCGAAGACAGGGGTACCTTAGGTGAAAGCATTTCTGTGTGTGTCAGTGGACACACTGGGGCCCGGGTACCGGTGACCCATGGTAAGCAATCACTGCTCATCAAGTGGAGACGCGTGGTGGTGGCAACCTGCTGCTGTGCTCCTGTAAGAGCCTGGAGAGAGGCAGCAGTGTGAGGCAGGAACAGTCCCCTGGCACCCTCCCGTGGAAGGCAGATAAAACCATAGCAGCAGGTCCTGCCTGGGGGACACGGGAGGACGGCGGGGGGAAGTGTGCTCCTTGTTTTGGATGCTAGATTGCAGGGTAAAATAGCAGGGAAGATAGGACTTACTAGAGGAGATGGAAGGGTAAAATTTCTGGCAGATGCTTCCTCTTCTGCCTGCCATGGAGTTGGTTCATTATTAATACTTAGAGCCTTTTTGTTTAATTAAACACCAGCTAGAGCTCAAGGCGCACTGCCTCCTGAGCATGCATGCAGAGCAGCAGCCTTGCACGGAGCCGGAGGGCATGGCTGCTGCTGAGGATGATGCCACAGCAAGCAGAGATGTTTTAAGGACTAATGCACCCTCATTACTTCAAAAACAGCATCCACACTGGAATCGATGTCAGCACAGAAGATGCTCTTACCCCTAAAATAATTAAAATTGAGGAATCTGTGGATAACCTTCTACGGAAATCACCAGCATTCAAGAACATGACGCTATTAAAAGAAGACACTCGGAAAGCCCTTATGAGCACACTGAAGGAGACTCGCTTCTGCAGAGGAATTGCACTTTGAGAAATCAATTCCTGCATGAAAAATTAACAAAACTGGGATGACCAAATAATGACCTGCTGTGTCCAGCAGCGATTCTTGTGCTGCCCTGAAATACAGGTGAAGCTGAGGGATGGCGGAAGCTTCATTGAGTCTGCCAATCCCTAGGGCACTCTCAGAGTTTCAGCTAAGCTTTGCCACAGCACATCAGCAAGTCCCACATGATTTATTCCTGATAAAGTTTCTTACTACTACAAAGAATAATCTGGAAGGGATAATTTTTGTGTGGCTTTAGTGTTTTCAGTATTGTACCTCAACCATGATAGGTAGGCAGGCATGGAAGAACAGTGTCTGTGATTTGCATCTGTAATTGTTAGTGCAAAATAGGGGCTGCCAGGGAAACTGGAAATCATTGCCAAATGTTGTAAGAGCTTCTGAGAGACGCAAATGGGCTTGCTGGGAGGAGACTACCCTTGGCATCACTGATCCTGGGGCTGTGGCTTCTGTGAGGAGAGGAAGGTAGTTATGGCACAGGGTTAGAGAGGTGAAACAGCATGGACAACCCTTCCGACTCCTGGTGCTTAGGGGACCATGTGTCTAAACATCGACTTTACACCAGCTGAGCTCTGCTGTGCTGGTGATGCTTCTAGACTGAGGACAGAGAGAACACAGGTTATGGCTACAGGTGCTGTGAGAGAGGATGACCTTGATGTACCCACTGCTGCACCTCCAGCCCCATCCTGGGGCTGCCAAGGTGCATCTCCATCTCAGGTTGCTTTGTGAAACAGTCAGGATTTCACCCTTGTCCCTCACCAACCAGTGCTGGTTATTTTTACAGGGAGATCTGGGGACGTCTAAAAGCCTAGATCCTATTGCTGAAGTACATCTGAAAGGCTGGCTAATAGGATTTGAAGCAGCTGGCACCAGTGGCTGAGCACTGACAAAGTTAAGGCAAACAATGTGAAGCACCCCCCGAAATAGATACAAATTCTTCCTCATGAAAATACCTATTTTCATGGGAAAAACAGTATAAACATCGACATTTATGGTGCATGAGCATATTTGACAACTCAGAAAAGAGAGATCAATATCTAGGAAGGATGCACACATTATTTAAAGTATTAAAAGCATAATGGATACCCAGATAAGTCCCAAGGCTGTATGCCTGCATGGGGTTAAGGGTGACTGTGTAGGAAAACATAAGAGCCATGTAAAAATAATAGATAGAATGATCCGTGCAGAGAATCATAATGATAAAGAAAAGAGAGAAAGAAAAATATATTCTTCTGCTTTATTTAACTTTCAGTCAGAAACTCAAGGGTTTGCAGAGATACATCCATAATTCACAACTCATGAGGATAGTTCAGGAAAGTTTTTGTCTACTCCTTGAGCAGGAAATGTGATGATGCCAGTATGGGTTTACAAATCAACAGATCAGAACCACTTCCTAGTTTCCAGTCTCTCTCACCCAGATGTAGCTTTTCCAGGCTCACTACAGAATATTGGCTACTTTGAGAGATACTGTTCTGCATTTTAGATTCCACTCAAAGCAATTCTGAAACTAATTTATTAAAGCAGCAGTTCAGAGTGGTTGCTCAGAGAAAGCCATGTCTTTCTTATTCACTTTTGCTGTTGTCAGACTTGGTAATTTTTAATTTTTCCAATATCCAAAGGAGTTATTTTTGTTACGTTTGCACTAAACATGCTTAGCATTAGCTGCAACTAATATTTTGATCTGGGATGCCCGAATGATCAGTGGAGGAGGAAGAGTATTTCATCCCAACTGCTTTGTGAAAATACCCATCTTCCTTCCCAGGGCAGAAGAGATGATTGCCTTTCCCTCAGCCATGGCCGAGTGTGATGGCTCCTGGCTGGCAGAAGCAGCTCTGCCAGGGCTGGTGGTGGTGGATTGTTCCAGTGCAGCCGTGCTCAGCACCAGCCTCTGCTCTTGGGATGCAGTCTCATCGCCCATGTGGGATAACTGCCATAAGGTCATTTGCAGATGCGCTGCTACTGTCCTCATGATAGATTTAGGTGTCTACCGTGGTAATAGAACTTCAAGGAGCCAGTGGTTCAGACAGTCTGCCAGGCAGAGCTGCCATGCTGCATGTCCTGATGCAACAACCTCAGCTGCAAAACAAAAGAAAGAGTTTATCTTCTTTTAAGCCCTAGTTTTGAAATAATCCACTCCCTCACAGCATCAGGTATCAGACCAGTCTTCATCGCATCTGTCAAGGGGTATTCTCACTGCCCACCAGGCCAGGATCATCAAGCAAAACCCTTCTTAATTTCTAGTTGATATACAGAATAGTTCATGGCACAGGGGGTCACACCCACTATTATTTTGATGACGTTCTCAGTATTACTCTCTGTCAAATTACACAGTGCCCAAGTAAAGTTTTTCTAGGTTCATTTTTAGGTTCAGGCACTCACCAACCACTTTTGGAAGATGATGGGTTCCTTTTGGCATGTAGTCAGGAACAACTTGCTTTATTGCTTGTATCAAAACGGCTGCCTCCCAGGAAGGCACAAGAAAAAAATATTTTTAATAATGTTTAATGTTTTTAATACCAATTCATATTTTTATTTCTTATTTTTATTATTAATATGTTTAAGGCTGACAACTTATCTGTGAAGGCTATTTTCAACAGTCAGTTGTTAATGTAATTGCCTTATTTTTCTTACGTTCACTATTTTGTTTCAGATTTGGATAGTGCATGTATTATAGACTTTTTCAAATATATGTAAATTGAAAAGAATTTCTTGTGATGCTTTAAAACATCTTCTAAAGTTCAAAAGTTTCTACTTCTGAATGTTCCATTTTACTAAACAGTCCACAGCTACATGACCCCAAATTCTCTTCTGCATAAAATCTTCAGGGAAAAAACCCCAAAGCAGAAGAAAAGAACAACAACAAAAAATAGCTCTGTAAAGTTCTGTGCGCCCTGGTATAAAAAAGACAGGGACCTCCTGGAGAGAGTTCAGAGAAGGGCTACAAAGATGTTTAGGGGCCTGGAACATCTCCCGTATGAAGACAGGCTGAGTGAGCTGGGACTGTTTAGTCTGGAGAAAAGAAGACTTAGGGGGGACCTAATTAGTGTTTATAAATATCTTAGACATGGGATGCAGGGGGAATTGGCCAGCCCCTTTTCAGTGGTCTTTGGGGACAGGACAAGGGGCAATGGCTGTAAGATGTTGCATAGGAAGTTCCGCACCAACATGGGGAAGAACTTTTTCACAGTGAGTGTGACAGAGCAGTGGAATAGGCTGCCCAGGGAGGTGGTGGAGTCTCCTTCTCTGGAGATATTAAAGTCTTGTCTGGATGCCTATCTATGTAATATGAGCTAGGGAGCCTGCTTTGGCAGGGGGGTTGGACCCGATGATCTCTCGAGGTCCCTTTCAACCCCTACGACTCTGTGATTCTGTGAAATAGCACAGAAACAACCTCTATGTTTTAATGCTATAGAGAAGAAAAGTAAAAATGAACATGCATAATATTTTTTCTGACTACAATTCCTTTTAGTTGGGTAGATATGAAAAATCAATCTTGTCAGAACCACCCAAGGTCAAAGGTTCCCTGATTTAAAGGCAGATATTACGTGACCGAGAACTGTATTCCAGCTTTTGTCTCTATAATACTACCTCTGCTGTTCTTAATGAAAATTAGGTAAATGAACATCATTTTTTGGAGACTAATACTATCTCAGAGAGGACAGCATTTCAGGTCTTAATGAAATAGTTCACTGTTTCTCACTAGTGAAAAACCTTAAGACTTAACCAGAGAAATATATGTCCAATAGTCTAATAACTTTTCAGTGTGCATTATACATATGGACTGGAAAAGTTGCTTTGCTTCTTTGACATTTACAGTCAAAGGGCTGTTTTTCCTCTAAAAACAAACACTCAGGAAAAAAAAAGTGATGATTTGCCAACAGTTCCACTATTTTCTCTGTATAACACAAAACATTCACAGCTAGGCACATTTTCCAAGAGGTTTTTTTTTTTTTGACATATTTTATTATGTATTCTGATAAAAAGACTCAAGTTTGGAATAGGCCATTTTGATTTTAAAAATATTAGCAAAAAACTACTGCAGAGACATAGACAAATCCAAAAATCAAGTGTCTTCATTGTAGTTTCACATTAGAAAACCAGAATCATCTTGAATTCATGTTGTGGTTTTCTGTGGTGGGGTTCTTGGGGGTGTCTTGTGTGTCTGTGTAGGCTGCAGGGTTGAGGGAAGAGAACTCATGACTAAAGTGAAGTCTGCTAATAAGAGAGGGGTGAGGGGGGGTGTTTTACGATCTGATTTTACTTCTCATTACCCAACTCTGGTTTCACTGGGTGTGCAGTGTAGTGTAATAAATTAGTTTTCTTTCCTTTATTCCGTGTTGAGTCTGTTCTGCCCGTGATGCTGGTTGTGGAATGATCTCTGCCTGTCCTTATCTTGACTCCTGAGCCTCTCGATATATATTTTCTCCCCTGTCCAGCTGAAAAGGGGAGTGATAGAGTGACTTTGGTGAGCATCTGGCCTCCAGCCAGGGCCAAACCACCACAATACATTAATTATATTTGATTCCCTTTTAACAGGGATAGTTAAGGTTGATATTTGACCTAGTCCATTAGTGTTAATCAAGTGTAAACAATGTGAGGTTTCATGGGTCTCTTTTGCCTAATCTTAACAGCAAAACATTTTTTGCCTAAGATAGCAGTTACTGAATTGCAGGTAGTTGCACATATTTGCAAAGAGATTGTTCAGATAGATTTCTCGTTGTGGTTCAACTCTTCCCTAGTAACAAAACTGCTTTTTGTCTAGAGTTACAATTTTTTCTGGGGGTTCAAAATGCTTCCTAATCATTGTGTAGCTCACACAATAAAACCTTTACTATCCATATGTTACATTTCCTTGGCTTCCTTCTCTGTCAGCCTGCTAAGGTTTTTGGTTTGGCTTTTTGTTTTGTTTTCTGGAGGGTGCATCCCCTTCTAGCTGACCATGAGTCAGAAGCGTGTCCTTGCAGCAAAGAAACCCAATGGCATCCTCATCTGCCTCAGGTAGAGCACTACCAGCAGGTAGAGGGAAATGATCCTTCACCTCTACTCAGTACTGGTGAGAAACATCTGGAGCGCTGGATCCAGTTCTGGGCTCCCCAGTACAAGGGACATGGACTTGCTCCAGCATGTGAGATGATTAAGGGACTTGTGCATCTGTCCTAGGAGGAGAGGCTGAGAAAGCTGGGGCTGCTCAGCCTGCAGAAGAGAAGGTTTGGGGGCAGGGAGGATCTTATCAGTGTGTGTAAATACCTGATAAGAGGGTGTAAGGAAGGTGGAGCCATACTTTTCTCTGAAGTGCCCAGTGACAGGCCAACAGGCAATGACATCAAACCAAAATACAGAAAAACCCATTTAAATCTCGGAAAAACCTTTTTCACTGTTAGGGTGGTACACAGATATCTGCATTGTTGGAGATATTCAAAACCCCACTGGACACAGCTCAGGGCAATCTGCTGCAGCCAGCAATGTTTTGACTTAAACTTCTTTGGATGACATNCCCTCCAATTCTTAGTCTTCATTGCCTTCAGATACAGCAGTCTGTTGTCCAGACTTTGGCAAATATAAGCATGAGAGTGCCTGTACCAACGTATCAAAGGTCTAGTTAGCCCAGAGTTGAATAATGGCACAAAAACATGTGCAGTGAACAGTGTAACAGCAGAACAAGCTTACAATACATCTACTGAATTATATCTACTGTCCCAGAATATTTATTTTGAAGAGCTGGCCGCTCGGTAACTCCCTGTTTTGTTTTAATAGAAATCCATAGATTTCTCTTCCACAAAGTTCTCTACCTCAGCTCCATGAACTTTAAATACCCAGAAACTCCTAAGGCAAAAGGTCCCACAACTAAGTGTTGTGGGAGGAGCCACTCATCTCTGAGAACTGGAGCACAGTAATGAGAGTAACCCAGTGATTGCTGAGCGGAGATTCTTTCTTAATCCTATCAAATACAATATGAATGTCAACATACTTTTTCTTATGATATATTATGGTTTCATCTTGTTTCCTCTTTCTTTCTTGGTTCATCCCTCTGTTCTTCATTATACCTGTCCTCTTTTGCACTGGTTGTTTTTTCCTGTTCCACTTTTTTCTTCTTATTCCTCCTTATATTTTTACAATAAAAACATAATAGCTATTGAATTATAATTTTCAGTTCATTATGTCCAAAATTTCATCTGAAATCAGAGAGAGGATGACTCACCAAAACACCTGACATTTTTTGCTCTTTCTTTTGCTTTCCTTAGCTAATGAGTTTATTCAGGAAACAACCTCAAGTTTAGGGCCCTTCCACTGAACAGGAACTTCACTGTAGTAACAAGTGCTATACTGAGTTGTATTAGCAAGAGCTCATTTGCAAATAAGAGGAAATGAGGACAAAAATAAAAATAATGGTCAGACAGTTACTCATTATTGTTATCACAGCTATAGTTCGATCTAACTCATATCTAACTAACATATGTTTAACATACACATTTGGCTTCTTCAGCTGACATTCATCCGGGTTCTCCTTCAGTGGCTACCAGTGATTTGGTACTGCCTCTCAGGTAGTCAGCCTGACATAACACTGCATGTCAGTCTTTCACTCTGTGCCTTTTGGAATGCATGTCCTAGAAAACAGATTGACTCAATTGGAATAAAAAATGTCCTGGAGTAAACAACAAAACTCGTGGCCATCCACTGTTCAACATCATTACAGAATTTGGCATGCACGGTACTATCAAGGGTTCATCAACTTTTCGGGATTCCTTATTTCTACAGATAGAAATTGTCAGAACAAGCCCAGAGGGGTGTAACTGCTCTTCTGATAGGCTAGTCAGAGAAATTAAAGCTGATGAGTTTGCTGAAGCTTTCCATTAAAATAAGGAAAAAATTATTTCAACCCCACCAACCACAGAGGGACAAAGGTTCCTGTGGGACCTGAAGGGTTTATGGTGATCTGCTGGCGTGGCTCACATAGTTCCTTTTTGGTTCTTTGTGGCATTATATACACAAACTAGGTAGGGCTCATGCTTTTGAGATGCCTTTACAGAGCTAGACAATATTATGATTCAAAATGGTATGGACTACCTTGTTTCAGTGAGATTTGATCAGAGAGGACAAATAATTCAGGGATGGAACCTTTGGTTAGATCTTGATGGCAGTCCTTCAGAGTATCCACAGTATTGGGAGGACTGGGGAGGAAAGCACCTCCAAACCCAGAAGCACAGTGGTCTTGAACAGACTTGAAATTACGTGTAATCAGGCCACCACAGACAGAGGCATTTATCAGGTCTGATTTTTGGCCCTAAAATATGAGGCTGGTCTCATCAAATTCCATAACCAATCAGTGCAGAACAAAACACACTCTGCAGGGGTACACAGGACCCCAGTGTGCAGTTGTCCTTAAGCCCCTATGGAGACACCCCTCTGTTCCCCAGGAAGGGCTGCTGTTGTGTTGTTCTACTGCTGGCTACTCACCTGGGCAGGATTTCCTTTCAAAATGCCCTTCCCAAATCTGCCCTCCTCCCTCCTGAGATCCTACTCTTCTCACTGTTCTCTGCAGAGCTGAAAAGGCAGAGCTAGCTGTGTTTGTGAGAGCCACTGAGACTAAAATCAAAGTAGCCATGTTCATGGACTGAAATAATGAAATCACATTTGTCACCTTAGTTTTCTGGTATTTGACTTCTGTTTATGCATGTGTGGCTGAGCAGCTCCTCTTCCATTCCAGATGCATGTTTTTTCTTTGATGTTTATCACCACTGATGAAGTTGCCAACTTGGGTTTACTCGACAGCATCCGTAACGGCTTGTGAAAGTACCAGACCCTCATGAGTAAAATCTGTGGAAACGTAGCAAAACTTTGCAGTTGCAGCCTGGAAGGAAAAACATACTCTTTCTGCTTGGGAAGGAGGGGTACATCAAAACCACCATGGTTCCAGTGGGTGTAATGAAGCATCCCAGGGGATTATCCGTGTGACTTGACACCTAGAGGAAATGCTGGATAATTGCCACCCACAATTTTGAAAGGATGGATGACTAACAAACTCAGCTGCCAGTCAAGACGACAGTTTTGTGGGAAGGATGATTCATATCAGAACAATATCACTTTTTCTTCTTCTTTTTTCTTTT